>OZ030015.1:88484648-88964648 GCA_964023405.1 Apodemus agrarius | reverse complement strand
AATATTATATTTTAATGTAGTCAAGTTTATAAGTTTTATTTGTTTGTTGTTTTTGTATTTAGGAAGGACTCCCCTTTCTCGTTACAGAAGTCATGGTCCTCTTTCTTCTACGTGCTCAGAAAGGAAACAAAGTCCTGGCCCGTACTTCCCCCTTCTGCAACCAGACGGGATTTAATTAAGAGCAAATTGAGATTTAATGAGCCTGCAGGCCCTGGTCTAGACTTAGAAAAAAATCGATTTCTGTAATCTGGGTGTGTGGGCGAGGTAATGCGTCTGACACCCAGACAGAGTGCACAGACAGACAACCTAGGGGGTAACCTAGGCTCAGTTTCTCTATCTGTGGAGGCAGGGCTGGTACTAACTTGGCGTCCTAGGATGAGGCAGGTGCAGGATCTACAGAAGGAGTGAGGGTCATAAGGCCACTGTCAGCTGTACCAACAGAGCATGTGCCCCCTCCCACGGCTGCAGCTGCCCTCCGAGGCAGGGCCCAAGCCTTCCCCTCAGGACAGGGAAAGTCAGATGGTGGGTCCATCTCAGACACACCTGTGTCCTGCTCCGTGTCGGGCGTTAGCAGCGACAGTGGCTGATGGAGTCTAGGAATATCTAAGAAGCCCCCAGGTATCGACCCAAGGGGCAGGAGACAGACAAGTGCTTCTTGGGGACCAGAGGAGAGGAGGTCCTGACTCTGGTGTTGGATGGCATCATGTCCCATCCTGTACACCCCCTCCCCGAGTGGGACCCCTGTCAGTGACCCGATCACTTCTCGGATTCAGAGGTGCTGGGAGGTGGGAGAGGAGCCGGGAGTTGCCACCCCTCCGGTCCTTATCAGCGATGGGCAGATATGCCCTGGCCTAATGGAGGCCTCACAGGAGGATCCGCCGGATCCCGGCTGTTTGCAGAGATAAGGGAGGGCAAGTGCCGGGGCTGGGTACACAGAGGCCACTTAGTTGGGCAAACAGCCCAGTCACCTGCAGATGCTCGGGCCAGGGCTGGCACCTACCGCCGACCCACATGGGTCCTGCCTGCGGCTCTGGAAAGCGAGACCCCAGGAGACCAGGAAGGGGGAGTATGGGTGTGTGTGACGGGTGACAGGTGACAGTAGCGGCCACCGCTGGACCCCTGGGGTGGCTGGGGCTGAGCTGGGGAGGGGGTCATGTCAAGGGCATGAGTAAGCCAGCAGGTACAGAAGCGTGTGTGTGTGTGTGTGTGTGTGTGTGTGTGTGTGTGTGTATGTTGTCTTTGACTAATGTCAAGAGGGAGCTGGAGAAAGTGGCTTTGTATGGAGAACTGACTGTTCCTGCTACGTTTGCCCTGCAGGCTCCCAGCGCAAGGCTTACTCCCGCACAGCTGAGTCTAGCTAGCCTGCACGTGCCCACAGCTCTGCGACAGGCCTCCGCCCTCCTTTCCAAGAGCCAGTCACCCACAGACCAGAGTCCTCTGAAGTGACAGGCCGAGTCAGGGCCATACTGTGCCTGGGACACAGACCAGGCTCCAGAGCTGGGGGTTACCCCCCGCACGCAGCCGATGCAGGGCAGGAGAGAACCCAGGAGGGAACGCCTCCTCTCTCATCTCCAGTAACCCCACCATGCCTGCCACTGGAGGCGACAGACTTGGGGCCACCCTCCTCATCCTCTCTCTAGATATCACTTACCAAAACACATCTGAGGTAAGGATGAAGTTAGCAGAGACGTCCTCGGGACGTAGCGTGATGGAGGAGGCGTCAGGCTGGCACCGCCAGCTTGGTCCAGCGCTGCACATAGCCTAGCCTTTCCTTAATTTTCCCTTGTCCTGACTTGTGTCCTATGTAGTCACCATACAGTCCCATGTCCGGATAAGCTTGGCTAGCCTTTCCCTGTGGGTGTGGCCTGCAATCTATAAGCGCTCAGGTTGCCCTCACACTAGCACACACCTTGACACACATCCCGGTCAACCCGTACTTCAGTGCCCCGAGGTGGATTCTTTTCCAACCAACCTTCTCAGAGGCGGGCTTCCACTCCTGGGAGTGGGGCGCCTGTTACCTCCCATTCACACTGAGGGGCGATGTATGTGGCTGAGGGTGTCGGTCCGAGTGTTTGGATGTGCAGAATTATGGAGCGTTCCCCTGTGGAGAAGCTTACAGAGCTTAAAAAATGCCCATAAAGTGGCAGCTTCATTACATTTAAAATTATGTTTGTGTATGTGTGTGTGTGTGTGTGTGTGTGTTGTGCGTGTGTGCATGTGCATGTGTGCATGTGGATGTGTGTGTGTGCGTGTGTGCTTGTGTAGTTTCTTTCCTTCCACCATGTGGTCCTAGGTATTGAACTCAGGCCATCAAGATTGGTGGCAAGTTCCTGCACCTGCTGAACCATCTTGCTAGTCCAGCAAATGGCCCTTTTTCTTTTCTTTCTTCCTTTCTTTCTTTCTTTCTTTCTTTCTTTCTTTCTTTCTCTCTTTCCTTCTCTCTCTCTCTCTCTCTCTCTCTTTCTTTCTTTCTTTCTTTCTTTCTTTCTTTCTTTCTTTCTTTCTTCTTCCTTCTTCCTTCCTTCCTTCCTTCCTTCCTTTCTTTTCCTTTTTTTTAGACAAAGTCTCACTGTAGCCCTGCCTTACATAGAACTCTCTATGTAGACCACGTTGCCCTTTAACCCTTTAGCCTGCAGAGATCTGCTTGCCTCTGCTTCCCAAGACCTGGGATTAAACGTGTGTCTGTCCCGATGTCCCCACGCCACCCCCAGTTGTGCCGACAGTAATCTCGTGAGTGAAAACCTGCACAGCTGCTCTGGAAACCTTGCCATGTCTGCCACAGGATGACATAAGCCATTTTATAAGCCAGTAGCCCACCCCCAGCCGTATATGCTCACAAAAAAATGTGTGCACACAGACACCCAAAGACACTTCCAAGTATCTATAACCCGGGGACAGGAGGATCTGGCTGGCAGCCCAGGCTAGCAGGATTGGTGAGTTCCAGGCTTAGTAAGAGACCCAATCTCAAAAAACAAGGTTAAGTGGGTCGGGAGAGATGTCACCACAGGCACACATGCACACGTGTACATGGTGATCTGGACCATACTACTCCACTGATCACTAGACAATTGTACCCCAGGCAGAGGAGACGAAGGAAGGCGGGGCGCAGAGGCGGCTTGTAGTGGGAACAGTTTCCCGGCTGGGTGCTGGTTCTGTGGCCGTGTTCAGTTTGTAAAAAGCCATCAAGCTGAACATTTACAGTCCTTGTGCTTTAATGGGTGTATACGAGTCTCCAATAAAAAACTGAAAATGCTTTTTAAACATTTATGGGGCGAGCGTTTGGACGAACTTATGCCACATTAAACTCCTGGCTCCACCACGCTCCCCTTTGTCCGGCTTCTGCTCTCTCTTCTATTCCTGGGTCTCGTCCAGTGCCCCATCCCCCTCTCCCCCAGGGCAGCCTGCTTCTGGAAACCCAGGCTGTGCAAGGTCTATTTCACACATTAAAAACAAAATTTTAAACTTTTATTTTTATTATTTTTAATTATGGCAGGGGGCAGGTGACCCTAGAGGCCAGGGGCATCAAATCTCCTACTGCTGGGGTTACAGGTGGTTGGGAGCTGTGCAACATGGGTGCTGGGACTAGAACTTGGGTCCTCTGCAAGAGGAGTATGAAATCTTGACTGCTGAGCGGTCTCTCTCTCTCTCTCTCTCTCTCTCTCTCTCTCTCTCTCTCAGTCTTGGTTTTTTGAGACAGGGTTTCTCTGTGTAGCCCTGGCTGTCCTGAAACTCACTCTGTAGACCAAGCTGGCCTCGAACTCAGAAATCCGCCTGCCTCTGCCTCCCAAGTGCTGGGATTAAAGGCATGTGCCACCACGCCCGGCTCTGAGCGGTCTCTTTAGGCCTCATTATTTTGAGAGCTTATGGGTGCAGACATTCTGGCCGTCCTTGTCTATATGACTTTCCTGTCCCATTGCTAGCACCACACTCTCATAGCTCATGGACTGGGACTTAAGCACGGCGACTGCTGACCAAGCTCGGGTCCTGACGCCTCGGCCGCTGAGCCATAGGGTGTGAGCCGGAACTCCCCAGGGAGCCAAGACTCAGATGCTCCATTATCCTTGTTTATCAGCTTCCTGTGTGCTGGGATTACAGGTGAGCCACCATGCCCAAGACCTTCAAGATCATCCTCAGCTACTTAAGCTATTCAAGGCCATTTTGGAATACATAAGACCCTGCCTCAAAGCAGAGGAGGTAGTGGGGGAGAGGCTGGATGGCTCAGTGGTTAAGAGTTCTTGCCGTTTTTTTTCCAGAGGACCTGAGTTCAGTTCCCACCATCCAAGTCAGGAGATTCCCAGTCATCAGTGACTCCAGTCCCAGGAGGATCTGGTGACCTCTTCTGGTCTCTGTGGGCACTTGCATACACATAGTGTGTACAACACACACACACACACACACACACACACACACGCATGCACACACGCGCACACACACAAGCTTATTAAACAAAACAAGCCTGGTGAGGTGATGCATATCTGTAGTCCTAGCACTTTGATCTCTTGTGAGTTCAAGGCCAGCCTGGTCTCCACAGTGTGTCTCAAAACAGCCAGGATTATATAGGAAGACTCTGTCTCAAAAGTCAACCAGCCAAACAAACAAAAACTCCAAAAAGGTGGGTGGCTTCTGAGCACAGATACCTAGGGTTGACTGCTGGTCTCTACATGCATGTACACGTAACTGTTCATGCATCCTCCCTCACCCCCAAACACCCCAAAAGTTAGTGCTCTCCTACTCAAGCACGCATCACAATCACTTTCATGGTTCATTAAACATAAGCTGGTGGCTGGGCTTGTGGGGTACACCTGACCCCCAGCACCTGAGATACTGAAGCTACATTATATTAAAACAGTGTATGTGTGTACAAGTGTGTGTGTGCAAGTGTGTGTGTGTGTGTGTGTGTGTGTGTGTGTATATATATGCATGTATGCATATGTGTACTGTGTGTGTGTGTTATGTGTGTGTATACGTGTACCTCTGTGCTTCAGAAGGTTCTGGATGGGCCTGTAAGCTGTGTTTCTAACCAGTTTCCAGGAGCTGCTACTGCTGATCTGGGAACCACACTGAGGAATGACTGTTAGGCAACACTCTAGGTTTTATTCTCTCCAGGAAGAAGCCCAGAGCATGGAGGCTTAGGGCTGGTGTGGGAGGAGCTGTCAGGAACCCAGAGTCCTTCATGGTTTTCACCCTGGATCCCAAAGGCATGGCCAGCCATCGTCTTCTGCTTCAACGAGGCGGTCTGAGTGTCAGCCACCTGAATAGACGGGAAAGACACGACCCAGCGTACCTTCAAGGCACCTCCAAAATCATCTCACAGAAATATGATGAATCCTGCACTGGGGATGTAGCCTGGGTGGGAGATTGTTTGTCTGCAGTACACCAGGCCCGGGCTTTACACTCCGGCATTGGATAAATGAGGGTGACAGTGTGTGCCTGTAACACCGGAAGGCAGGAGGTCAAGGCGAGAGAATTAGAAGCTCAAGGTCATCCTTGATTGCTCGGTGAGCCTCATTTGAGGCTAGCTTGGCCTGCATGAGATCCTGTTTCATAAACAGACAAATAAATACGACTCCACCGTGATTCACCGGCCTCGCAGCTCAACTACATGCAAGCAGTCTCGGGGAAGGCTGAGATCCGGGGTATTCATTTCGGAATGGCCAGGTGTCGGCTATGTCAAGGTGTATGTGACCAATCAATTGGGAAGGCACTGGGGACAATCAGGAGGAGGGAGAAAGCCTCCCATCCGATCCACACAGGGTCAAGGAGCCGGCTCTCTCAGCGTCCCAGGCAAAGCGAGCTACCGTCACGTGACCCGAGATAAAGCAGGGCCCTCGCCTTTTGTTTGTAATGTCCCTTCCTGTGAAGGGAGGACTGTTTCAGCACAGCTTGGCAAGTCCCTTCCCTGGTCTGGAGCCTTGGACTTGGGTCCAAGAGCAGAGGGAGATGTGTCGGGACGGTGCCGGTGCTCTGTCGAGGCAGGATCTCGAGAATTCCACCGTGAGGAGCCCAGACAGAGATCCGGAGGAGGTGACGGCACAGCCACAATTCCCAGTCACCCACCATGGCTGCTTTGGGGATTCAGTATTTAAAATGGATGTCAGGGGTTGGCAAGATTGCTTGCCACCAAGTCTGACCACGCGAGTTTGATCCCTGGGACACACACGGTGGAAGGGGGGAACTAGCTTCTGTAAGCTGTCCTCTGACCTCCACGTGCATGCCATGTCATGTGAGTCACACACACACACACACACACACACACACACACACACACACGTATAAAAATGGACATAAATATGGATTATAAATGGCTTTTCCCTCTGGGGCACAAAGCCCTAGGGTTTCCTAAGGGACCATCTGTAGAGATATCCTGCCTGGGAGCTTCTATGGCTTGGATATCCTCAGGCTTTGGGCTCAGATGCACCTGTTTTCAGAGCTTTTCATGAATAGCCCAAACCTGGCACAGAAACTCAGGAAGATGGCCCCTGGGGAGCGGCAGAGATGGTTTGTGGCCTGGCCTGCAGGACCTAGGGACCTTAGAGCCACACTGCGGGGACAGAACAGGGGGAGGGAGGTGCACAGGATAGACCCAGAGAGTCATAAGTGAGTGGCGCCTAAGGTCAGAGGCCACAGGAGGAAGCATCAGAATAGGTCGCGTGATGTCTCTCAGCTGGGGCGAGCCACGGGCCAGTGTATCCGGGGAGCCCCTGGCTGACGGTTTCCGTGGAGCTGTCCCAGCCTTGCTCTTCCTGGGAGGCGGCAGGAGGGCGGGAGCTGGGTCATTTTCTTGTTTTCTCCTCTCTTGGCTGTCAATTGCCTCCCTCCTCTCTGATGGATGGCACAGCGCGAGTCACACTAATGGCTTTCCACAGAGCCCTCGGAACTAATGAAGCTGCTAACGAGGGAACTAGTAAATGAGTCAGACTGCCTCATCCCACCTGTCCCGTTCCGTCAAAGGCCACACAACAGATGGGGGGGTGCTGGTGACCCCTGGGTGGGGATGGGTGCTGGGCCTATCACCCAGGTTGGATGTAGAAGTCTGGGGAGAAGAGAGATTGCTCTTGAGGTGAAGATGAAGGAGTGTCTTCAGAGAGTCTGCGAGACAGCGGAGAGAGAGGGGAGGCAGGGGCAGAGGTACAGATAAAGAAGGGGGGGAAGATGGGTCCCCTTCAAATGCAGGCACTAGGAAACCTAGTAGACCTCATCTTTCTTTCTGATGGAGTCTTTCAATATGTAGCCCAGGCTAGCCCTCAACTCAAAATCCTGCCTCAGCCTCCCCAGTTCATAACAGTGTATAACAGGCATGGATCACCATTCTTTGTTTTCTTATGGTGCTGAGGATCGAACCCAGAGCCTTGTACAAGCTGATCGGTCACTCTTCCACTGAGCTGGGGTAAGCTTCCAGCCTTGTTTCCAAGGAGACCACGGCTTGATGGGGAAGGGCCGTTCTATACCAACTGTTTTAATAGTAAAATCAAACACAAGGCACCCGTTTTATCTTTTTTTTTAAATGACAAGGTTCAGAGAAGCCAGACAACATGTCTAGAGTCACACAGTGACGATTACATGTGAGTTTGCACCCAGAACAGTGAGATCCTGGAGGCCACACCCTTTTTGCACAGCCCTTGGGCTTGAGCTTTTATGGAAACAAAGGCTAGAGATGGTAAAAACACATCACTCTGGCTTGATCTGATTTCCATGCTGATGGGATTATGTGGCCAGAGGTCAGGGTGCTGGAAACTCCTGTGTCTGGACTTCAGCAAGGCAGTCAGTAAAATATCCCCTGACACCCCCGTGGACACAGGGAGATGTGTGGGTGACATGGTCCAGAGGCTGCCAGGTGTCTCAGCATGACTCAGCCCATCCCCCCATGGAAGATTTATTTATTCATGTGTATGGATGTTTTGCTTGTGTGAATGCGTACCATGAACATGTCCAGTGTCCTGAGCCATCTCTGCAGTCTGAGCAATAATCAGATGCTTGTCTGTCTGTCTGTCTATCTATCTCAGGATCTCACATATCCCAGGCTATCCCCAAACTCAATATATAGTTGATGATATCCTTGACTCTCTGACTACCTTCACCTCCTACCTTCACCTCCTACCTTCACCTCCTGAGAGCTGGGATTACAATTATGTGTCGCCATGACTGGTTTATGTGGTCCTGGGGTGGAACCCAGAGCTTCCTGCACACTAGACAACCACACCCCCAACTGAACTACATATCCAGGCCCCTTTCCATCTATTTTTATGCTATTTATTTAATATCTTTTTTAAAGATTTATTTATTATTATTTGTAAGTACACTGTAGCTGTCTCCAGACACACCAGAAGAGAGCATCATATCTCATTACGGATGGTTGTGAGCCACCACGTGGTTGCTGGGATTTGAACTCAGGACCTTCAGGAGAGCAGTCAGTGTTTTTAACCGCCGAGCCATTTCTCTAGCCCCTATTTATTTATTTTTGAGACAAAGTATTGCCATGTAGCCTGGGCTGGCCTGGACCTCCCTGTGTAGACCAGGCTTACCTTGAATTCATAGAGATCTACCTGCCTCTGCCTCTTGAGGGCTGGGATTAAAGGTGTGTGCCACCACCATGCCTGGGTTCCAATTATTTTTAATTATCAAAGTAATCTGTATCTGCTGTAGAAAAATAAAAACGACAGGCACAAGAGAGAAAAAGTGGCTCCCCTACATCTCAGCAACTGTCATACGGTCTATTAAATAAAATAAAATAAAACTGGGATAACAAGCCAATGAGGGCCTCCCGTGGTAGGGCTCTGGCTTCCGGGTGGAGCAACTTAGGCCTGGCTTCTGGTCTCAGGTTTCGTTTAAAGGCAACGAAAGAAATTTACTGTTCACATTTAGATACATCCTGCCTGTCTCTGCACTGTAAACAGTAGCGTGTAAAGCTTAGGCACTTAGGATGGGCTGGAACAGGGAGGCGCGCCGGCAGGCATCACGCATGATTGAATAGTCACTCAGAACTGTCTAGGCACTGTGGCTCTCTATCACAGAGAGCAAAATGGAGGCTGGCTCAGGCCGCAGAGACCTGGTGAGGACGAGAGGCAGGGTTTGAAGTAGTCGGTGTCGTCATCATCATCATCATGATGATGATCATCATCTCATTATCATTATTAGTGTGTGTGTGTGTGTGTGTGTGTGTGTGTGTGTGCATGTGCATGAGAGAGAGAGAGAGAGAGAGAGAGAGAGAGAGAGAGACACACACACACACACACACACGTGTGCATAGACGGGCACACGCCATGCCATCCACGTAGAGGTTAGAGGACAGTTTTGTCACAAATGGTTTCTCCTTCCACCTTGTGGTTCTAAGTCTCCAGCTCAGGGCATCTGGCTTTGGAACAAAGTCCTTAACCACTGAGCCATCTTGCTCCCCCTGGAGCATGTTTTATCTAGTCCTGAAGCCTGACTCCAAGCTGGGGTAGGCTCTGAACATTCAATAAGTTTTTCCTGGCACCTCCACCCCCACCCCCACCCCCACCCCCACCCCCACCCCGGTTCTGCCCAACCGCCCTGCATTTCCACTCGGCCCCATAAGTCACCCCAGCTTTGTGAGGTCTGTCTGTCCCTCCCACCCAGCCTTGTGAGGTCTGTCTGTCCCTCCCAGCCAGTCTTGTCCTGCCGTCTGCCCCCTCACCCTCCTCTGCCCTGGGCACGGCGGGTTAGGGCTGCCTACCACCATCTGTCTGACTTTGCTGCCCCTCAGTTTGCACAGAATGGTCACCTAGGTTGTGACCTGGTGGAGGACTCAGACCCCAGTGAAGACCAGAATCTTTCAGCAGTACCCAGGATGCATGTTGAGTGCTTCCTTTACCCCTAGAGGACTTTACCCAGGAAACTAAGATTTAATCCCTGACTGAAAAGACACTTGCAAAGATTGCTGGCTTTCAGATACCATTCTGAACACTTCTGAAATAACTTTATTTACGTACATCTTTTGTTTTTTTGTGTGTTTTGTTTTGATTTGATTTTGATTTTTGAGACAGGGTTTCTCTGTGTAGCTCTGGTTATCCTGGAACTCCTGCTGTAGATCAGGCTGGTCTCAAACTCAGAGATCTGCCTACCCCTGTCTCCCAAGTGCTGGGATTAAAGGTGTGTGCCACTATGTCCCAACTTTTTATTTACATTTAAAAAAAGATTTATTTATTATGTATACAGTGTTATGCCTGCATATATGCCTGTATATCAGAAGAGGGCACCAGATCTCATTACAGATGGTTGTGATGTGGGTGCTGGGAACCAAATCAAGGTCCTTTGGAAGAGCAGCCAGTGCTCATAACAGCTGGGCCATCTCTCTAGCTCCAGGCAGGGATTCTCGTATGGGCCGAACTATCTTCGTGACTCAAAACAATAGCATCATCTTTCCGCTCTTTATTTTTGGTAAGCACAAATCTGTTTTCTATCATTTTAGTTTTATCTTTTGGCAAATGTCACATAAAGGGAATTATATACAGGATGTATCCTTCCGAGACAGGCTTCGTTCCTGCAGCTTAATCATCTTTAGAGAGTAAACCAATTTGTTCTGAATATCAATAGTTCATTTCTTATTATGACCAAAAGTAGATAGCCGTGTTTATGTCATACTTTATTCAGTCCTCGTTGAAAGGCTTTGGCCATTAGAGGTGCCGCAAATGGCTATGCTTGGGTTTTTGTGTGGACACGTTCATTCACTTCCCAAAGACAAATAACCCTGGATTTCTGGGCCATGCATGCGTGCATTTGTTTTTATAAGACTATGCTTCATTTTAGAAGGTGCGGAAGTATTTTTCTTGAACAGCCATCCTCTTTGCATCCCCTGCAGCGCCCCGCCCCTGCCCCGCCCCGCCCCTGCTCACCGCCATCATTGGCAGGAATATTACAGCAGCTCTGTCAGTAGTCATCATTGCAGCATCCTCCTAGGTGTGAGTCCTCATCCTGACGGAGCAGGGGGCCTTATGAAGTCCTCGATAGTCTAGACATCACTATGTTGATCAGGCTGGTCTTGACTTTCAGCAATCCTCCTGCCTCTGCCTTCCAAGTGTCAGGGATCACAGGCTCGTGCTACTAGGCCTAACCTCTTACTTAAGAAAAAACAAAAAACTTAAACTTTATTTTTGTATGTATGAGTGTTTTTTTTTCAAAGACTTATTTAGTTATTATATGTAAGTACACTGTAGCTGTCTTCAGATGCACCCGAAGAGGGCCTCAGATCTCATTATGGATGGTTGTGAGCCATCATGTGGTTGCTGGGAATTGAACTCAGGACCTTGGGAAGAGCAGTCAGTGCTCTTAACCTCTGAGCCATCTCTCCAGCCCATGTATGAGTGTTTTGATGGCATGCACATGTGCATGTATGTAGGAATGGGTACTGTGCACGTGACTAACGCCCCCAGAGATTAAAGGAGGAGGCAGATCTCTTGGGACTGAAGTTTTAAATGATGATAAGCTGCCCTGTGGTTGCTGGAAATCACAAGCGTTCTGAATCACCGAGCATCTCTCCGGCCTCTCGTTATAATGGCATATCTTAATTTTATGTGTGTGTGTGTGTGTGTGTGTGTGTGTGTGTGTGTGTGTGTTTGAATGTACACCACATACATGTGTGTCTGAGGAGGCCAGAAGAGAGTGTCAGATCCCCTGGAGTTGGAGCTCCAAGTGGTTGTGAGAAGCCATGTGGGTGCTGAGAACTGAACCTGGGTCCTCTGCAAGAGCTGCCGATGCTCTTAACAGATGAGCCAGCTCTCCAGTCCCCACCTCCCCTTTCCTACTGCTTTTTAAAAGATGGCACCTCTTGCAGCTGGTGTTCGGCTCGGCAGTCAAACGTTTGTCTGGCGTTCCTCGGGGCTTGGGCTCTGGTCTCGGCCCCGCCCCGTGGAAACTAAACAAAGAAATAAACAAGACAGCATCTGCCCCCGGCATGGTGGCACACGCCTTCAGTCCCAGTGCTAGGCAGGGACAGACAGATCTCAGTGAGCCTGAGACAGCCTGCTGTACATGATGAGATTCCAGCCAGCCAAGGCTACATAGAGACCCTGTCCAAAAACAAACAAACAATTAACATACATCCCATGGTTTTACCTGTTGTTTAAAGGAGTGTTAGGTCAGACAACAGGGTTGGACAACTCCAGGGAGTGAAATCAGACCAAGATTATTTTGACTGTGGGTCTTCAACATTCTAGCTCTGCAGCCATGAAGCTCTTAGCATCACCTTGCAGGCAGAAAGAGATGACTTATTCCCGTGACGCATGAGTGCCCGTGGCCCAGGAACACGTGTGGATTTAGATTGCCTCAAATAATGTGTTCCGATGTGGACGTGGTATTGGGTCATTTCTGTAGTTAGTGAACGAAGAAAAGCCACACGTCAAGGCAGTGTCCAAACACATTGGCGGAACCGTCTACCCCTACCCATCGGCCGTGCACAACCCTTAGCTGAGGTGTGGCTCTTTCCTGGGAACTCCAGTTCGCATAATCAGTCAATCGGCCTCTTAGACTCTTCAGCATGTTGGCTCAACATGTTTGGGTATCCCTAAAGATAAGAGTCAGTTGAAGCTGAGCAGGATGGTGCATGCCTTTAATCTCTTCAATCTTGAGATAGAGGCTGGTGCACTCTGTGGATTGGAGGCTAGCCTGATCTACACAGTGAAACCCGGTCTGAAAGAAAGAAAAGAAGGAAGGAAGGAAGGAAGAAAGGAGGTCAGTTCAGCAGATGTTCCAGGGTATGTGGAAGTCTGAGCGTGTCATAGTGTTGGTGGTAGGTTATAACATCTGGAATGTGAGTTCACCAAGTTACTCTTTTTTTTTCAAAGATTTACTTATTTATTATAAGTTCACTGTAGCTGTCTTCAGACACACCAGAAGAGGGCGTCAGATCCCATTACAGATGGCTGTTAGCCACCATGTGGTTGCTGGGATTTGAACTCAGGACCTCTGGAAGAGCAGTCGGTGCTCTTAGTCGCTGAGCCGTCTCTCCAGCCCCAGGTTACTCTTGTAAGTAGGGCTTTGTGCACTGGCAGGTGTGGCCAGGTCCATACTGCAGGGCAGGCGGTCATCAGGACGGTCATGCTGGGACAGGAGAAACAAGCAGCTCGAGCAGCTCGACAGCGTGTCCAGGAGTTTGTTGTATTTCATCTTTTCTAATATCAATAACAACCCAGTAAGTCAATTCATCCAAACAAGCTAATATTTTACTAGTAGGGAGAAGTTCTATTGTTTTTTTGGCTAAATCTAGAAGTGTCTCCCAAAATGGAGTGTCTTTTGGAACATTTGTTTATTCATTTTATTAGATTTTTAAAAATGTGCATGGGTGTTTTGCCTGCATGCACACATGTATGTGTGTGTATGTATGTATTATGTATGTGTATGTATGTGTGTGTATGTATGTGTGTATGTGTATGTATGCATGTGTGTATGTATGTATGTTTGTATGTATGTGTATGTGTGCATGTGTGTATGTATGTATGTTTGTATGTATGTGCATGCGTGCATGTGTGCATGTGTGTATGTGTGCGTGTGTATGTGTGCATGTGTGTATGTATGTATGTGTATATGTGTATGTATGTGTATGTATGCATGTGTGTATTATGTGTGTGTGTGTATGTGTGTATGGTTGTGTGTGTGTGTGTGTGTGTGTGTGTGTGTGTGTGTTTTTTGAGACAGGGTTTCTCTGTGTAGCCCTGGTTGTCCTGGAACTCACTCTGTAGACCAGGCTGGCCTCGAACTCAGAAATCTGCCTGCCTCTGCCTCCCAGAGTGCTGGGATTACAGGCGTGTGCCACCACCGCCCGGCTTGTGTGTATGTATGTATGTATGCACACCATATACTTGCCACTGACCACAGAGGTCAGGATGGGGATCCCCCTGGAACTGGTGTATGGATGGTTGTGAGCCACCTTGAGGGTGCTTGGACTGGAACCCAGGTCTTGTGCAAAAGCAGCAAGTGCTCTTCAGCACTGGCCCATCTCACCAGGCCCCACTTTTGAAAGAGATAAAATACTCCAAACTAAAAACTGGAGTAAATATATTTGTTTTTAATTTGGTGAGTGAAGGAGCATGGGCTTAGGTTTTTCAAGGCCACGTTAACACGGGTTCTTAGATGTTTCAGCCTCCCTTTGACCAGAGGTAGCAGAAAGGAAGGCTTAGTAGGACATGGGGGCTGTGGGCCTGTAGAAATGGTTCCTTAGGGGCTGCTTAGCAGTCCGGTTTGCTCTGCAATCACCTCTCCTGAATCACCAATGGCAGTTCAATCCAGAAGAATCCGCAAGGCTCCACCGGTCTGTCAGAGTCTGCAGAAGCAGCAAGAAGCTGCTGAGTTATCATGAGTTTATTTTCTACAAAGTCACAGCAAGCAAAGATCAGTGATGTTCTGGGCATGGAGAACCAATGCCAGAGCCTCCTCCCGCTGTCTGTGGGGTCATATTTGTGCTCTTTCTAAACACCATTCGTCCTCTTACATGTCTGCTTCAGCAAAACATCCTCTCACCTGTGACCCACCAAAACATATGACACAATGAGTTTCCAGAAGTTTCCACCTCATATGAGTCTCTTGCTTGCTGAGAATTCACTGTGGAATGATTGTGATCGATTCCGAATTTTTAGCTGTGATTTAAAAAAAAAATCTTCTAGCAGAGATAAATAAAACAGTTCACATCCATTTTTATAAAATGTGCATTAACTATTTTATAAGGAACTAATTGTTGTGTTCCATAATGAGTAACTTCCAGGTTTAGGAGAACTATCAGGAGTACTTTTGCTAAGAAAGCTGACTGCTTCTGTCAATTTCTACAACTGGTTTCATTTTTGTAGTATCATCTGTTCATTTACCCTTCAGTTCAGAAGAAGGGAGATCGTAGGCACAACGGCAATCCTGTGCAACTTTGCCACATTTCCTAAACAGATTTCAATGTTTGTCCAGGAAGATGAATTCCTCTATTAATATAGTAATTTGCTTAGTAGCAATTACTTAATCACTATGTAGTCTAGTAATTTGCTTAGTAAATAGTTATTAAGCAGGAATAATTCTCTCTAATTGAATCTTTCTTACAGCTAAGGAAGTGGCCTTACAACATAGGAAAGGCTCATCCCATTGGGAAAGCATACAAACTTAGCTTTAAGACCTATTTCGGTGCCGGGCAGTAGTGGTGCATGCTTTTAATCCCAGCACTTGGGAGGCAGAGGCAGGTGGGTTTCTGAGTTCAAGGCCAGCCTGGTCTTCAGAGTGAGTTCCCGGGACAGCCAGGGCTACACAGAGAAACCCTGTCTCGAAAAACAAAAACAAAAACAAAAACAAACAAACAAACAAACAAAAGACGTAT
Source organism: Apodemus agrarius (assembly GCA_964023405.1). NCBI lineage: Eukaryota > Metazoa > Chordata > Mammalia > Rodentia > Muridae > Apodemus > Apodemus agrarius. The sequence continues at coordinate 88,949,344 of OZ030015.1, read as the reverse complement.
TTTGGTCAGGGAGAGGGTTCAGCATGAAAGCCTGACGAACTGAATTCAATCCCTGGAACATTCACTAAATTCAGGGCACACATCTGTAATTCTAGTTGCAATTCCCTACAGCAAGATGGGAGGTCCCGACAGGAATTGGCCCGAAACTCACGCTCACGTGCTGTGGCCGCGACCAGAGGAGTTCTCCTTCAGAGCAAGGTGGATGGAGCTAACCAACCCCTCTGGCCTCCACATGTGTGCCTGAGGGTGGAGACAGTCTCAGGCTCATCAGGGCAGCAGGTTCAAGGCTTTTGTCACTGTCGGGGATGACAATGTCACGCTGGTCTGGATGTGAAGTGTTCCTGTGCCATCCGAGGTGCCACATCTCTGTCAAGCTTTTCATTGTCTCCGTACAGAGACTGCGAGGGTGACAGGATGGATAGGCCTCACGCTGACCATGCAGGAGACAGACTGCTGTGGATCTGTCCACGTGAGATTTCTCTCTGGCCCCGGAGACAGGCATTGTCTTGGCTGCCGGGCTGCTGCTGCTGCTGCTGAGTGGCTGGCTGGCATTGATGACTGCTACCTAACCATTTAGGGACTACACTGTCACTCTGAGCAATGTTGCCAGGCCACCTTTAATGCTATCTCTAAGAGCTACATACAGCCATCTGACCTGGGATCTCTGGGAAGAGATCATGTTTACTAAGTCTCTCTAGCAGAAATCCACCAACCGTCTTGTGAAAACCACAAGACGGGGTTTTCTGCATGCACAGGCCCCCAGGTTCCAGCTGTGTTTACCAATAGGGTTAATATAAAAGAAACAGAAATTGAATTAAATCCTGCTTTAAAAAAAAAGACATTTGCTGAGTGTGGTGGTACACACTTTTTATTCCAGCACTTGGGAGGCAGAGACAGGTGGGTTTGTATGATTTCAAGTTGAGCCTGATCTACATTGTGAGGTCCAGGCCATCCAGGACTGCATAATAAAATCCAGTCTAAAAAGCAATCAAGCAAGCAAACAAATAAATAAAACAAAGGCCAAATGTGTTGCCTGTGCTAGAAAGGTTTCTGTTGTTCTACTTTCTTTCTTTTTAAAATGGCAGCTACTGTGCTGTTCCTTTTATTTTTTTAATATGTATTTAATGTATATGAGTACTATCTTCGTGCTCACCAGAGGAGGGCAGCAGGTCCCATTATGGATGGTTGTGAGCCACCATGGGGTTGCTGGGATTTGAACTCAGGACCTCTGGAAGCTCAGTCAGTGCTCTTAACCACTGAGCCATCTCTCCAGCCCCATTTTCTTTTTTAACTTTTATTTATTATTTTTTAAAGATTTATTTATTTATTTTATGTATGCGAGTTACACTGTAGCTGTACAGATGGTTGTGAGCCATCATGTGGTTGCTGGGAATTGAACTCAGGACCTCTGCTCGCTCCTGCCCCGCTTGCTCTGGCTCCCTCTCGCTCTGGCCAAAAGATTTATTTATTTATTATATGTAAGTACACTGTAGCTGTCTTTAGACACTCCAGAAGAGGGAGTCAGAACTAGTTACAGATGGTTGTGAGCTACCATGTGGTTGCTGGGATTTGAATTCAGGACTTTCGGAAGAGCAGTCAGTGCTCTTAACCATTGAGCCCTCTCTCCAGCCCTTAACTCTTATTTATTATTACTGTGTGGTGTGTGTGTACATGTGCCTCAGTATACGTGTGGTCAGAGGACAACTTTGTGGAGTGGATTCTTTCCTTCCACTTTTATGTAGGTTCCAGGGACGGGGCTCAGGCCTCCACGGCCAGGGCCTTTACCAGATGAGCCATCTCTCACCCTCATGTCTGCTTTTTCTTAGCAACACATTTGAATGGATTAAGTTTTTAGATTTATTAAAATCATATCCTAAAAGGCACTTAGAAGCCACCTGGTTAAACCCTGCCCTCTGGCGTCTTGGTTCTCGCTCTGTCTTTTACTTTGGGGGGAGTCCTGCTCACCTCTGCATGGGCATGCTAAGCGCTCAGGGGCCGTCTGTAGACTTATCTCATCCTCTTAAACAGAAGACGCAGAGATAACCAGAGCTTCCAAACCTGCCTTTACCTTCGTTTCCAGGAACAGCAGAGCCTGGCTGGATCCTTCCCAGATGAGGGCAATCATCTACAAGGGTGAGGCTTGTACCCTGGAGCCTGAGTCACCATCTCCTGAGAATCAGCCCATCTCTTCAGGCCTCAGCCCATCTCCTCAGGCCATTGGGACGTCTTTGGACCGTCTTGATAAATTGAGACTGAGACTGCGGTCAACCAGATCGCGCCTCCACTAAGTCTGCTTGGGGTGAATTCTGGTCTTCAGGGTTGGTGGCAAGTACCTTTCTTTACCTGCTGAGCCATTTTCTGATTTCCTTTTCTTTCCTCCCCCCCACCTCTGGCCTTTCCGTCTTTCTAGACAGGTGTCTGTCTTGGCTAGTTTTATGTCAACATCACACAATCTAGAGTCATCTGGAGGAGGGATGTTCAATAGAGAAAAATGCCTCCATAAGATACATCTGTAGAACATTTTTTTTTTTTTTTGGTTTTTTGAGACAGGGTTTCTCTGTGTAGCCCTGGCTGTCCTGGAACTCACTCTGTAGACCAGGCTGGCCTCGAACTCAGAGATCCGCCTGCCTCTGCCTCCCAAGTGCTGGGATTAAAGGCGTGCGCCACCACCGCCCGGCTGTAGAGCATTTTTTAAAAATTAGTGATTGACAGAGGAGGGCCCAGCCCACTGTGGGTGGTGCTACCCCTGGGCTGGTGGTTCTGGGTTCTACAATAAAGCAGGAGGAGTAAGCAAGCCAGTAAGCAGCACCCCTCCATGGCCTCTGCATCAGCCCCTGCTTCCAGGCTCTTGCCCTGCTTCATTTCCTGTCCTGACGTCATTGAAGATAAACAGTGACGTAGAAGTGTAAGCCACTTCCTCCCCAACTTGCTTTGGTCATGGTGTTTCACCATGCAATAGCGAATATAATTAAGATAGTCTCATATATCCTGGGATAGCCCCCAAGCTCTTGATATAGCCAAAGATACATGCTGAACTTCTGATCTTGCGTCTACATCTGGAGTTCTGGGGTTCTAGATGTGTGCTGGGGATCCCTGCTAATGCCGGGGATCAATCTCAGAGATCTGTGCACGCTAAGTAAGAACTAGACCCGAGATACACCCCCACGCCCTCTGGTTATTTTGTTCTGAAACAAGGTGGCATTATGTAGCCCAGGCTGGCCTGGAACTTGAGATCTCTCTAGTGCGGGGATTACAGGTTGCACACCCACGTCTGTAAGGAATGACTCTTTCCTGTCGGTGACTTTGCTTGGGGAGGAGTCATTGCCAGTGTATCAGCGGTTCCTGTTGCAGATACTGGGTTTGGGTGACCACTGATATCTTGCAGAAGGCTAAGACGCTTAGGATGAGTGGACTCTTAATATTCCTAGACAAGGCAAGTGGTTCTCTGAGGCCCAGGTCTCTGACCTCCCTGACCCGGGTTGGTTTTATTATGAAAAGCAATGGAATCCCAGCCATTCTGTCTCTGTATCCTACAAGGACAAGTTGGAGGCTGGGCCTGGTCTCAAGTGCACAGTAACAATGGTTTTGCAAGTTCCCCCTCACAGGTGTTGGTGCCCAGTTTGCAGACTTGTCTCTTGGAGGCTGAGTCACAGGTCGATGATGATGATGGGGGGCACTCAGTGGGGGGGGGGCCAGACATCGATCGATCGAGGGCCGAGACATCCTCCCCGCTAATCAACAGTTAATTAAGTCTTTGATGAGGGGGTGGTGATTAATGAACAGAGAGCTTGTCCTGTAATTGGGGCATGGAGTCAGAGGGAATGCCAAGATGGAGGGAGGGGGTTGGGAGGGTGGGGGAGGCTGGCTCCTGGTCCACACTGAGGGACCCCCTTGGGCTCAGCTTGCTTTCATACACTGAATCTAGGCATCTGGGCCTTCCCTTATATCCCCTGGCTTCTCCACCCTTTCTCCTCTTCTTCTTTCCTTGAACCTTGCATTCCCTAAGGGGGGCGGTGGGTTGGGGTTGGGGGCGGGGCATCCAGGCATGGCGGATCCTCTGTGTTCCTCTCACAAGCTCCTTTGTCTGGGGTTGAAGCACCTGCAACCCCCTCACCACCATGGCTGACCCACCGGGGACCTATGAACAAATGTTGGTTCCCATCTCCTGTCCCTGTCACCTGTAGTGTCCTCACCTATCTAGGCTCCGGCCTCTGGGATCATACCTGTTCTAGCCAGCACCAAGGTTGTCCTCTCCCGAGCACCTGTCATGGCATCCCAGGCATGGCCCTTGGCTCTCCCTAGAGGACGAGCGTTCTTGTACTTCTGTTATCTCCTCTCCAAACAGAACCCTGGCTGGCCTCTCTGTATCTGTTCTGGGGTCTTTTAAGACTGGGATTCCCCAAGGACATGGCTCTCCTGAGATGAGGGTCCTTAGAGGACAAGGCTGTGCCCCCCAGACACAGGCTCCCTAAGAAGAACTCTGTCTATCTTTTCTCCCAGGCTGGGCTACATGTCCTCTTGTCCTGATCTCTTCCGCTTCCGAGCTCGGCAGGAAGCCCTGGGACGTCTTCTGTTATAGCCCCCCCCCCCACCATGGGACCTGGCTGGCTGATAAGGACCCATTTCCGGAGAGTGCAGGTGACTGAACCCATAAAAAAGGTGACTGGAGAAGCCCTGGGTGCTCCATCTCAGCTGAGTTCTAAAAATAGCCTTCGCAGCCATCTGTCCTGGAGAGTGCAAGGGCTGGCCCAGAACCAGGGGCCTGGGCAAGATGGTTCCTCCTGCTTCCATGGTCTGGAAGTGGCGGAGACTCTGGCAGGGCTGGGAGAAGGACCTAGAAAGGGTTTGATGGAGCACTTCCCTGTGGCCCCCTCGTCTTGGTTAAGCAGGTGGGTCTGGTGGGGCTCTTCCCCCCACTCAGCCAATCAGAGTAGGCTGTGGCTCCAGACAGCATCCCCAGTCCTGCTCCTCCTGCGTGTGTAACCCCTGAGTTTCAGCGTAACACTCCTGTCCACTGTCAGCACCGAGAGGGCTGTCCCCAGGTTTGTCTGCCCTCGGCCCGTTTGAGCCGTGGTTGGCCCCCCAGAACTCTAGTGTTCTCGCTGATGGGACACTCTGCAGATGGTGCAGGAATTGACATGTTACACAGCACAACCAAATGCTTAATAGCCCTTAGTGCGTGCCCCTCTTCTGCAGGCCTTCCCTCAGGGGCCCCAGAGTCCAGAGGTGGCTGTAGTGGGCTTAAACAGTGCCATGCACCGGATCACCTTGTCGTCACTCAGCTTGCAAAAGACAATTATGTCCTGAAGGTCTCTTGGTGCGGGAAGGGGATCTGACGTGGGAGGGTCTGTCAGGGATGTGCAGCTGGCTGGTCCCGAGTCTGTCTGTTCTAGGCTGAAATATACACGCAGCTCATGGAGCTGCCTCTGTGAAGGGAACTAGCTTTTTACCCACCCCACCCCCCATCTCTCTTTCAATGAAGAAAGACACAACGCAATGCCTGTCTGTCCAGTGAGGCCTCATCCTCACAACATCAGAACCCGGCTGGCGGGTGAGGACACCTGCTCCTACCTCTGCCCTCGGCAGAAGAAGACCCCCCTCTACACACACAGGTCCAGTCAGTCCTGGGACCTTCTCCAAACAGAAGCACACAGGGTTGCTTCCTAAAAGCAGCTCTCACAGGTCACACAGGCTGAAGGAACTGCATTTCCCCTTCCTTCTCCATTCCCTTCTATGAACAGGCTAAGGAAGATGGGATCTCATCCCTGGTTTTGCCCCGTTAGTCTAGATCCAAACTCCAGGTTCAGTTCCCTGTGGCAGCCGTGGGGTGAAAACCGGATTCGGGCAAGGCACTCTTTCGGAAGGACCCCCGAGTCCGAGGATGGGCGCCCCCGCAGCTCTCCCCAGCTGAGGAGGAGAGACAGCACGTACTGGCTGGGTGTAAAGTCAGCGATTGGCAGGGGTGGAGGGAGGGAGGAGACAAGCCCTCCCCTGCTGGCTCCCCTCCCCTGGACTCCCCCCTCCCTTTCCAAGTGGGATATAAGCCCCGCAGGGAGGCTCGGAGCAGAGGCCGCGGGGATCAGTAGCTGTCCAGCCCTCGGGCTTCTGCCTTTCATCTCCTGCTCACCTCGCTTCGGGAGCTGTAGCTGCTGTGAGTGACCCGGGCTCAGGAATGGTCTGGTGTCGTGATATTTTGTGGGGAAACCGAGGTCGGGTTGCTGGAAACTGGGACTAACTAGTTGTGAGCTGGGTGCGCAGGGTCTATCTGAGGTGAGATGGAGAAGCCGGTGGGGGAACTCGGGTGTCATCGCAGTTTTCTTCCCTTATCTACCTCTTTGGGTATCCAGCGGGAGCGGGGAAGCAGGCAGGACTTATGGCTGTCTGACAGATGGGGAAACTGAGGCTAGAGATGGTGCAAGGCGGGAGAAAACTAGGTGAGTCCTGTGGTTGGGACAAACAGATCACTGAGACGTGGGCTCGACGGCAGCCGCAGCCTCCCGCCGTGGAGGATCGAGGCTCGGGATGGCCCACCCGCCAATGCTCTCCTCCTAGATGGTGGCGGTGCGCAGGCCTTGGTCCGTCATGCTCGCAGTGGTGCTAGTCCTACTCGCCTGCCTGGGAGCGTTGGTGGATGCCTACCCCACCAAACCAGAGGCTCCGGGCGAAGACGCCTCCCCGGAGGAGCTGAGCCGCTACTATGCCTCCCTGCGCCACTACCTCAACCTGGTCACTCGGCAGCGGTGAGCGCTAGAGAGGGCAGGCGGGTGGACCCCAGCCTCGGGGGTTACTCCCTCTCCCCAGCTCCACCTGGAGGCCTGACCACACCCCTTTGTGGTCCCGCCCCCAGGTATGGGAAAAGAGACGTCCCGGCTGCTCTGTTCTCCAAACTGCTCTTCACCGATGACAACGAGAACCTCCCATTCAGGTCTCGGTAGAAAACGCCTCACCGCCCCTCCCCCCTCCATGCCCTGCAGTGTGGCCTGGCCCCATCACTTAGAATCCTGTCCCCCATTCAATTCATTTCCTTTTCCTCCTGCAGGCCAGAAGGTTTGGACCAGTGGTGAAGACTCCCCCCCCTCAAGGCCTCCTGCGGAGATGTGCTAACTACACCACCGGACTCCCCTTGCATGCTTGGTTTAAGAAGAGGGGACTTCGTAGTATCTCGGTGTCCCGGACACCCAGGCTGGAGGGCTATGTGTGTTCATTTCCCTGTCCCTAAATAAAAAGCAAATTTCACACAAAACACCCGTGCGGTCTCTATATCCGTCCCTTCCACTTTGGTGGAGATGGCGTCAGGGGTGTGTAAGATGGCTGCTGGAGCCCCAGGGGAAGACAGGTGGCTAAGAAGACCACACTGAGGACAATGAGAGGGCATGGGGGGCACAGACACCTCATCTCAGCCAGGGGCTCCCAAGGGGCCTGGGAAGGCACTCTGGGGGAAGGGGGGCTAGGAGAGTGGTGCAGTGGATTCTGAACGGGGGGGGGGTGAGGGGGGAGGATGAGAATGGACAGGACTTTAAGGTCCAGGAGAGCGTTGTGTGTGTGTGTGTGGGGGGGGGAGGCGAGGTGGCGCCACACCCCGGGGAGTTGCCCTGAGCAGCCATGGAGAACGGGAAGGTGGCATCTAGGATGAGACCTTAGGGAGGCGACGTGGATGGGTGTGCTGAGTGGAGAGACAGATCAGTCACTCCCCTCCAACCTTGAGCAGGAGGAGCAGCAAGAGCGCGGAAGTCTCCATTTTCTCACAACCGTGGGAATTCCCTGTATGGCCGAATACAGGCTGGACAGCTATGACTGACTGTGCCTTTCTGGTGAAAAGACCATGGGGACACCCTCCAATTCCTCGCTGTCCCCACAAACGCCGCGGTCTAAAGTGTCGTGTTTAAACTGTAGGCCAACCTGAGTCCCTGGATCTCTCTTATTGCAGGAGGCCCATTCACTGGAATTCCCTGCCCTCTCTGGCCTCCCAGCGTTCTCTCTGGCTGCTTCCCTGTTCACTATGAAATGTGTTCATCACTCTGTCCTGGGGAGGTGTGGGGGGAGGGGTGTATGTTCCCCATCCTTTGTTGAGTGGGACCTGCTCAGGGGGGATGCCGGGGGATGAGGGAGGGGATACCACATTGAAGCCAAGGCTATAGATATGTCCACCATGTCACAGACTGCATGCGTTCTGGGCTCCACGGGGCCTGCTTGCATTGCTTTCTTTCTCTCCTGCCTGGAGAGCCCCTCTTATATATTATGGTCACCTTCTAGAAGCCATTCCTGGTTCCCCTTGGGTGGAGTTAGTCTCTCTGCTATCTTTCCCTGCAGTGTCCCCGTCACCAGAGACCCCCCCTTCTTAGTCCCTCTACTGCTCCAAGCTGGCAGTGGCTGCCTGTAGGGTTGAGTAGTAAGGACTGTGCGTCTGGATGCTGCTGCCTGTGGTCTCCTGCCTGATGGTCTGTCTGGGGAAGCTGGGCCAGTTCAAAGCTAATGCAGGAGAGACCTGGAGAGACATATACAGGGCCACAGACAGTTTGTGTCAAGTGTCCTGTCTAGTTAACTCTTAGTGAGGTGACCTCACTTCTGGTTTACTCCAGGGCATTTTGAGCAGATGTGCAGTCTAGGGTTGATCAACTTAATCAATATAGAAGCCAGAACAAAACTTAGATAAACTTTGCAAAAAGTTCTTCTTCTTTAAAATGATATTATTATTATTATTATTATTATTATTATTATTATTATTATTATTTTGGTTTTCTGGAGACAGGGTTTCTCTGTGTAGCCTTGGCTGTCTTGGAACTCATTCTGTAGACCAGGCTGGCCTTGAACTCAGAAATCCGCCTGCCTCTGCCTCCCAAGTGCTGGGATTAAAAGTGTGCGCCACCACCACCCGGCTCATGATATTACTTGTTATTTGTGTAAGATGTGAGTGTCACAGCTTGTGGAGTTAAGAGGACAACTTTGGGCAACCACTTCCATCTTCACCCTTTACATGGGTCCTGAGGGATCAAACCCAAGTCATCAAGGACTGCACTGTCAGGCAGCAAGCCTCAAATATCAGTGTTGTTTTGAGACAGAGCTCTGTATAGCCCTGACTGTCCTGGAACTCACTGGGCAGACCAGGCTGGCCTCGAACCAGCAAAGATCTACCTGCCTTTGCCTTCTAAGTGCTGGGATTAAAGCTGTGCACCACCATGCCCGGTTCAAACAGCTCTTTTTTTTGTTTGTTTGTTTGTTTTTCGAGACAAGGTTTCTCTGTGTAGTCCTGGCTGTCCTGGACTCACTCTGTAGACCAGGCTGGCCTCGAACTCAGAAATCTGCCTGCCTCTGCCTCCCAAGTGCTGGGATTAAAGGCGTGTGCCACCACCGCCGGGCCAAACAGCTCTTCTTTATGTGTTAGGTCATTACACACAGCATAGTACTATGATATTGATTTAGTTGTGTGTGTGTGTGTGTGTGTGTGTGTGTGTGTGTGTGAGAGAGAGAGAGAGAGAGAGAGAGAGAGAGAGAGAGAGAGAGAGAGAGAGAGAGAGGAAAGCATGCACACATGTAGAACATGGTACTCAAGTGGAAGTCAAAGAACAACTTTTAGAAGTTGGTTCTTTCCTTCTGCTGTGGGTCTTGGGAATTGAACTCAGGTCCTGCTGAGCTTCTTGCCAGCACAAACAGACGCCTGTGAGGGATCTTTTGAGGAATGATCTGAAATATAGTCCTAGGTGAAGGATGGCTGTACCATAACTGGCTTCTTCCCTGTTTTAGTGACTTCATCTTTTTTTTTTTTTTTAAAGCAAATCAAGGACTGCCTGAGCTTTGTCTTGCCTTTGAGCTCTTTGAAGAACCCCCTCTTCCCCCTCCTCCTATGTCCCCAAGACATATATGCAAGTTGGCACAATGGCACCTTTGGGAAACTGAGGCAGGAGGATCACAATTTTCAAGGCTATCTTGGGTTACACAGAGATACGCTCCTCAAAATTACAAAGCAGGGGGCTGGAGAGATGGCTCAGTTGGTAAAGTCCTCACCACCAGCATAAAGACCCCGGGGGAATCCACAGCGTTCACGCAGGAAGGCAGCCACAGTGGTACATGAGTGTGGTCCCAGCCTAAGAGCAGCAGAGATGGGCGGATCTCTGGCGCTTACTGGCCGGTCCGTTCAGCCTCCGTGTGAGTCCCAGGTTCCAGGGAGAGACCCTGACTCAGAAGACAAGGTGGGTAGTGTTTGAGGAACACCCTGAGGTGTGCTCATGCACATACAACCACATATACACAAACCCTCACACACACACACACACACACACACACACCTATATGTATACACAACTACACATACATGTGTCCATATCCACCCCCACACCCCCCACATACTCACCACCCCTCATCCCACACACACCACTAAAGAAAATCGAGCAAAACCATGTGCCGTGAATGACTCCTTTGCCTGTGCTCTGAGAGCAGCAGAGGCTGAGGTACGAGCCAGGAAAGGGTGGTGGCGGAGGACAGGATGCTGGTCAAACGCCTGTCCTGTCGGTTGTATGTGGGGCCTCTGCACTTCGTTCCTTCACCTACTTCATTCACCCTCATGTTTCTGGGCTGGTCTCCTAGCTTCATGATCGCGTTGGCCGGGAGCCATCTTCCTTGACCAGAGAGGACGTGGCTAGTAAGGGCCTCTAGGGTCTTGGTCAGTCTGCAGGTAAGCACGGGTGTCTTCCTGGAAGCTCTGTGCAAGCACAAAGGCCAGCAGGAGCTATCTCTGTGTTCCAGATGCGGATAGAATACTTAGAAAGCACAGGCACTACTTCCTCCTGGATTGTCGCTACTACCCCTGCAAAGACCCTGGACTCTGTCATTGCCATAATCTTATTTGGTTGACATTTGAGGAGCAGCTGTGACTTCTTGGGACCAAGCAAAGTCGGTTGACTTGTGTGACAAGCTGTAAATAGTTCCCACATCAGGCTCAGTCCCCGGAGACTGTCTGCTTGGCGAGGGTCCTTCACCTGCAGTAGAGGCCAGAACAAAAGCTTCAGAGCCCCTGGAAACGCGGATCCTTAAAACCGGCGCCGGAGCCAGGCGCCCCCTGGTGGCAGCCGTGGTCGCTCCCGGCCAGAGCGGAGGCTCGAATCGGAGCTAGGCACTGGTTTTGCATAGCGGGAAACCCAAGTTCAAAGAAGGGGCCAGGCTCGCTAAGAAATGAACTCTACATACTTTGAGCGGTTGGTGCTCTTCTTGTTACCGTAAATGAGAGCTGAGAGGAACAGGCTCCTTGATTGTCCCTGTCTGGGGGTGGTTGCAATGGGTCCACTTTACAGAGTAAGAAATCGAACCCCAGAAGCTCTAATTGGACTATGCTGCCAGGACAGGCGGGCAGTGGCAGGGATTGCAATTGGGCCTAGGCCTATTTGACCTCTAACCTCCTCACAACAGATGCCTGCTGTCACCTTCTCCCTTCTCATCCCTTCCTGCGTTCCCAGGACCCACGGGGATGCTTCCTGTTCCCGTCCTGAGAGCAGAACCTCGCCCCCCTTCACAGGCGTCAAAATAAACAGAGCCAGTGACCGCTGTCGGCTTGAGCAGGGTGGGGGGCTGTCTGGGAAGAAGGCACCGAACATGAAAAGGGCAAGTGGCTTCTCCTGGTGTACGCTGACACCAGAAGCAGCTCCCAGGGGAGGAACTGAAGGCTGAAAGCTGATTGTGAGTCTTGGACAAGTTTCCCTCCTCCGGGAGCCTTTCCCCCATTTTTTGTCTGTTAAATTGGGTCCCTTGTAGGGGCTCAGTGGGATGACAGCATGGAGGATTTTGGGGGGACAACTTGAAGCTTATAAGTGATGCTAGGTTATAGCACTCCCCTGGGACAGAGCTCTGTGGTGGGAAAGGAAACAACTTCCAGAAACCGTCCTTTCCCCATGAACCCTGTGTCCTCTGAACTCTGGCCCCCAGGATCTCAGTTGGCATTCTATGCACGCATTGAACGCATTTCTCCACTCCCTTCCGAGTGGCTTGAGGATCTGTGACACCTTCTCTGTCCCTTCCCTGATCTAGCTGTACACTGGACTGAAGGCCTGGCTTCCATCTTTCACATTGGGGGTAAAGCTTCAGATTCAATCCGTACCCCAAGGAAAACCTGCTGGCAACTGGGGTGTCTCTGAGGAGTGTGTGCCAACGCCAGTGACTAGAATCTTTGGGCTATCATGTCTGGATCCTGTCATTTATGAATCAAGCCTGTTCTGGTGTCCAAAGCTGGATATGGACCCCCATGAGACCTTTGTCATGATCCAGTTTTTTATTCTGTGCTCCTCCGACATCTAGAACACTGGCCTGGTGCCTTCCTATTTCTGGCCATGGTGCCTGTGTTTCAGATACCAGGGAGAAGCCGGGCGTGGTGGCGCACGCCTTTAATCCCAGCATTTGGGAGGCAGAGGCAGGCGGATTTCTGAGTTCGAGGCCAGCCTGGGCTACAGAGTGAGTTCCAGGACAGCCAGGGCTATACAGAGAAACACTGTCTTGAAAAAACAAAACAAAACAGATACCAGGGAGAGAGCAAAAGGGGGGTTAAGGGCTGGCATCGGGAGAGAGGCTGACAGGAGGCGGGGACTCTGGGGGTGCTGAGGACTATAAAGGGCACAGCCATGAGCAGGGAGGCCAGTGCAGCAGGAGGTAGGTGTCTGGGCCCAAACTCACTTGCTCCGGACACAGGGTAAGTGAGTTCATCCTGTCCTGCCTCTGGGGACTCCTTGGGTTGAGGTTGGAGGGTCAGAATTGGTGCTTGGGAGGGCCGGAACCCTTAAGAGGCCTAAGGTCCTCCTTGGGTCTCTCCCTGCATCTGGACAAACCTGTCCGTGGAAAGCAGGACACACAGTATCACAGGCTTCTGTCCCTTTGCCTTACAAGTTAATTCTGTGTCTCCCACCCCGTGGTTCCCACCAGCTCTGGCCATGCCCGGATCCTCAGAGCTGTGAATGTCCTAAGTCCGGTGTATCCAGCCTCCATACTCAGCTCTTCTGCTATGTTTTTCTGTGTTGCCAAGGCCTGGGTGCTCTGGCTGCTGGCTCTGGAGTGTGGAGGTGGAGGTGTCCTGTTTTCTAGGGAAGGAAGGTGGTAGACGCTGGCGGCTCCTGCCCTTGTCTGCCCTTGTCCCAGGCTTGGCTTGAGGACTTGTGTGGTGGGCGGTGACTGGGCAGGTAGGTCTTGGACACACACGGGGGGATCTGCTGACGGGCTGTGTTCTGCTCCCACGGTCCCTTGTTCATTAGATGGCCATCGCATACTGCTGCCTCTCCCTGCTTCTCGTGTCCACTTGGGTGGCTCTGCTGCTGCAGCCCCTGCAGGGTGCCTGGGGAGCCCCACTGGAGCCAATGTACCCGGGGGACTATGCGACACCGGAGCAGATGGCTCAATATGAAACTCAGCTCCGCAGATACATCAACACACTGACCAGGCCCAGGTAGGCGGTGTGTGTGTGTGTGTGTGTGTGTGTGTGTGTGTGTGAGAGAGAGAGAGAGAGAGAGAGAGAGAGAGAGAGAGAGCGGGAAAGTGTCTATGCGGGGGGGACACAAAGCAGGAGGCTGACACCCGAGAACTATACTTACCCCAGCTGTCTTCCTCCCCAGGTACGGGAAGAGAGATGAGGAGAACGCAGGTGGACTCCCTGGAATGCAGCTCCCCCCATGCACCAGCCCCCCGGTTGGTTTGATCCCCTGCTCTGCTCCCTGGAGCTGAACGTAGGTCTGGAAAGGGGGGGGATCCAGAGGAGGGGGGAAGGGAAAACAAGGTGTCAGGGTACAAGGACTGCCCCTCCTCACCGTTGTCTTCTTTCCTTGCAGGGAGCTCAGCCCAGAGGACTTGTAGTGCCCCTCCTGTCTCCTGCCCATGGCTGTAGAACGGTACTGCTCCAGCTCTTTCCTCTGCATTCTTGCAACAACCTGCTCCCTAACAAACTAAATAAAGCAAATTTAAAATTATAGCCAGTGTGAGTGTGTGTGTGTGTGTGTGTGTGTGCGCGCGCGCGCGCGCGCGCGCACGTGCACGTGCCTGCATGTGTGCATGCAATCATAGAGACAAGAACAGGTAAAATTCATGGTCAGGGAGGCGAGGGGTGGGGTGGGGGGTGGGGTGAAGGATGGGGTGGGGGTAGGAGAGTTATGATCATGCTGAGTGTTTGTAGGGGCTCAGCTCATCCCTTTCCCAGAGGGGCAAGTTGTGGTCTAGAGACAAGTGAGATTTCCCTTCACAAAGGTCTGTGATGTCACAGCCTTAAGTTTACTCTTCCCGTCCCAGCACCCCTAAACCATCCAGCTCCTCAACCTGAGGCTAGCCCTGTTCCCAAATATACCTACCCTCAAGATTGCTTCCTATAACCTGGGCAGTGGGAGAGGAATCACTTATATCAAAGTGGCCTTGGAGTGGGGCAGGGGCGAGAACTCGGAGGATTAGTGCGAGCGGCAGGTCAGTCCATCGTCGGCTGTGTAGGGTGGTCTCCGAACTGCTCTCTGGAACTCTGGAGAGAACGGGCTGATCTGAGAGGTAGCAGACTGCCGGACCAAGAACGAAATTTAGCTACTGTTAAAGGGGAATGTGCCCCAGGGAGGAAATGGTTTGCCTAGCCAAGCATTCTGACCGCCTCCCTGTGTCAATCTGTGGTTCTTGGGGCGGGAAGGGAAGACCCGGGTACTACCTGAGGAATCCCTGTAGACTATCTACCCATACCAGGTATCCTGAGTGGGGGAATATGCTGTGTGTGTGTGTGTGTGTGTGTGTGTGTGTGTGTGTAAAGTGAAAGAGTAAGCTGGCTTCCCCTTTCCGGGAGCTTTTGTGGGTAGGGATAGTCATGGGGAAGGTAAGACATGAGACATTCCCTGAATGGCTTCTCTCATCTCTGCCACAGGCTGGGTCTGAAGGTGCCAGGGTTGGTAGGGTTGGTATTGGACTGAGTATTTAGCCTTGATGACAATGACTTTGCAATTGTGTTCCTACATGAGTGTGAATGACCAGATGGCAGAACCTTCCCCCAAAGGCTGAAGGCTTGTACAAGACGCAGCTGCGCTGCAAACGCTCGGCTCAGGTGGACTCTTAGGTCCCAGGGGTATGCAGAGAGTTAGTGGATGTAGGAGGTGTCAGCAGGAGAATGGTTTGAAGTCCAGGGCTGGAGCCTGGTGTCCCAAGGCCTTTTCCGGTAGCTTAGGCGATGGTTTCTATTTGTATGTTATATGTATGGGTGTTTTGCCTGTGCCACGTGTCTGCCTGGTGCCTTCAGAGGCCTGAAGAGGGTTCCAGATCTCCTGGAACTAGAGTTACAGATGGTGGCAAAACCCCATGTAGGTGCTTGGGCTTTGCGGATTCCCTGGAAGAGCAGCCGGCGCTCTTCATCCCCGAGCGGTCTCTTCAGCTTGAGATGGGTTCTGATGGAGAAAGTTCAACACCACCCATGGTGGGGGGGGGAGGGGACTCGGAACCGGTCCGCACACACCTGGGCCTGATGGCTGGGCGATAAGGCTGTGTGCCACATGTGTCCTTGGCAGTCAGGCTCAACCAGGTCTCCCCGCTTCCTGGGATCTGCGAACCCGAGGTAGGAGGGACGAGGTCCCCCCCATGCTCTACACCCCTGTGTTTGCTTTTCTGCCACTTCCACAGGCCGGATGGGATCCCAGCCCGTCCTGCTCTTCCGTGAATCGTGGCAGGGAGCAGGGCTGGCTGAAGCCCCTATTTTGAAGTTTCTAGGACCAACTCTTCTCTCTCTCTCTCTCTCTCTCTCTCTCTCTCTCTCTCTCTCTGAGTCACAGAGAGACTGTGGAAGCGGTAGATGCGGGGTGAGGTGGTGGAAGGTAGGTGAATTGACTGCAGAGAGACGCAGGGAAAAACCTAGGCTGGCAAGAGGAGTGACAGGGTGCCCTTCTCACTGGAGGACAGGCCCTGCCTGCCAGTGCCCACGCAAGTCACGAAAGCAATAGAGATTCTTGTTACAAATGTATTTATCCATTCCTTTATTGTTATGGTGTGTCTGCATGGCTCACGGCACACGTGTCCTTTCTTCGGTCTTATGAGATCAGGGGGGGTGGAACTCTGGCTGGCCGGCTTAGTGGCCAGTGCCCTCACCACTGCGCCATCTTGTCAGTCCCGTTATTGCCGTTCATTATTCATGCTGCATGGGTAGGGGGGAACAGAGGCACAGCTCATCGTCTAAAGGGGTCTGTGGGTAGCCAGATCCAGGCTAGGCCTCTGGGAGTCAAGGTCCAGCCTGGAGAAGAACACCCTGGTCCTGGTGTACCCCTTTCAAGTGCCCAGGGCTTTCCCCTCTCTCTTCTTCCCATTTGCCCAAGGCTATGGGTGGGTGGAGTCCTCTGCTGGCTGCGCGCGGGCCTTGCCTACCTGGAGTCAGGGGAGGGGGCTAATGACAGGCGTTCGCGGGGTTCCTGCGTCAGGGGTTTGCTGGTGCTCTGCATGGGTTTCGTGACATTCAAGTGAGGATGTACTGTGGTGTTCGATGGGGTGGATGTGGTGGTGTTGGAGGGTTTCTTGTGGGTTTTGGATTTCTTCGCACTAGGGGACACGTCATTGCAGAGATGGTGGGGCCGAGAAATAAGTAGGGGGTGCCAGATTACCCCCCTCCCCCTCAGTCCTCCATCAGCCCAACCTGTTGCCGAAGAACTTCTCTATATACTTGTTGATCTTGCCGAAGCTTCCAAACAAACCGGCCATCCTGGGCTCGAGAATCCGCTGCAGATGGACCTCGTCCTCCAGGGCGCCATTGGGTGGCACCAGGAGCGCCGCTAGGCAACCCAGAGTCAGTGCGCACGCGCAGGGCAGAGCCAAGGTCTGGTGGGGGCGGGACAGACGGCACGGTCAGGTGACCCCGAGAAGGGAGGTGGGCCAGGGGTGTGCCCGCACTGAGTCTACTGAGAAAACCTGGAGTGCGACAGAACTAAGCCCAGGAGATGCAGCTGCCTCAGTCCACATCGGTGCTCGAGCACCTCAAAGGAACATTCCGGTTCCCGGGGAGATTAGGGCACGCCTAGACGTGCACCCCGATATCCCCAAAGCGCGGAGGTGAATATGGACAGGAGCCACGCGCGCTGAGGAACTGATGCATGATTTAGGGTAACCTGTCAGGTTCCCCACAGTTTTTTCCTGCAAATTCCTTGTGTATCCCACTCCAGGCTTTCCCACCTCCCTTCGGCCCTCAAAAACTCAAGGTACGCTGCTGTCCACCTGGAAGCCTGGTTCTCCAGATGTCAGCCAGGCTCGCTCATCTTCAAGCTTCTGCTCAACACTCCAAATGGGTCTAACCTTGACACCCATATTTAAAGCTACCGCCCCTCCTGCTCTTCCTCTGCCCCTGCCACGCCCACCTCTTGCCGTATTCTATACTAAATGTCTGTAGTTATGGTCTGAGTCTCTTCCCAGCCCAACCTCCAGCTACACGTCACAGGTGGGCTCTTCGCAGACTTTCTGTCTGTGGTACTGTCTACCACTCGGATCCACATCTGCCTCTTAGAAACACTCTAAATGAATAACATAGCTGCACGCTGGAGAGCCAGCCCAGCGATTCCTCCACGCCCATTCACACACAGACCTCCCCCCCGCCCCCCCATATCATAGACTACGATACCCCAGATAGGACACTTCCTTTGAACCCCTGAGCCCCTGAAATCTCTTAGCCTCTTCCCCTCATCGGCACCACCTCAAGCAGGGGCGGGAAGCTCTCTATGGCAGCTGTCCTGGCCAATAGAATGGCTTCATTTTCTCATGCCCGCAGTGGGCATGTAGGGGGCCTTTGGTGTCAGCCTCCATCTTCCTGAAGAGTACCGGTGACAAGGGTCCGTCCCACACTTAGCCTCTAGACATTACCATCGTACTGGGCAGGCGCAGAGCGGCAAAGCAAAAAGGTCTCTGGCCGGGATGTCACAGTCCATTTATATTTCTAGGGATCCATGACCCCCGCCCTCTAAGGCCCCACCCCAGCATGCGGCTTTCTCCTGTTCCTGGGTCATGGCCCAGGAATCAGGAACAGAGAGAGTGTGGGGGTGGAAGCACATGGTCAACGGACTGTCTTGACTAGGGTACAGGGTCTTCCAGCGGCCCGGAAAAGGTGGGAGGCGCCTGGGGTCAGGGCATCTTTTGTTCCAAGATCACACACAGATCCTGGGGAAGAGTTGTGTCTGGGATCGTGAGTCCAGGCGGTGCCTTGTGAGCTCCGGATCCCTAACATGGAGGGACAGAAACTGCAGCTTACTCTGCTGGGTTTCCGCCCTGCTTTGGTCTAGTCTGTGTCATACGCCATTTCTTCTTTTTGGAATAGAAGTTTTTACTTCATGTCACTGTATATTAAAACTGTATAACTTAGCCAGGCGGTGGTGGTGGTGGTGGTGCACACCTTTAATCCCAGCACTTGGGAGGCAAAGACAGGGCAATATATGCCAGTCTGAGGCCAGCTTGGTCTACAGAGTGAGTTCCAGGACAGCCAGGACTATACAGAGAAACCCTGTCTTGAAAACAAACAAACAAACAAACAAACAAACAAAGGAAATGGGCTTGATTCTCAGAAGAAAGTTGGGACTTGAACTCACTCTGTAGACCAGGCTGGCCTCGAACTCAGAAATCCACCTGCCTCTGCCTCCCAAGTGCTGGGATTAAAGGCGTGCGCCACCACTGCCCGGCTGAAAGTTGGGACTTTTGAACAGTATGAGAATGGTTAAACACCACAGGACTCTTCAAAGTTGGTCTGAGTGAGTTTCGCACTAGGGTGTAGACAGAAATAAGCCTGTGAGACCAGGAGAGGAAGGTTGTGATTTAAAAGTGATGCCAAGCAGGTGGGCTTGTCACAGTTAGTCTTCATGGCCAGCTGGGCTGGTTCTAGAATCAAGGGTCTTATGCCCGGTATCACTGTCAATCACAATAGCTGTATGAATGTGTAGTTATGTACCAGTAACTGGTCATTATTGTTGCGCTTGGTGCCAGGCCTGGGCACCACAGTCCGTTGTGAAATCGCTAGTGTTATCTAGGTGACACTTCTAAGCCTCATTAATTCTTTATGAGGAAGGATTCTAGTTTAGAGAAATGATGAGATCTTCCCAAGGGTAGAGGGGTACGAGGCTGAAGTCAGGGCAGCCTCTTATCAGAAGCAATCCAGTCTCTCGGAAATGCCCTGCCCCCACTAGTTTAGTGCCTGTCTGTCTGTCCATCACTCTTCGGGGCCCTCACTCGGCACTGCCTTGCTCAGCAGGCTTGTGGCTTGCTTGGCTTTTGACCCCCTGCTCTTTCCTACGCTTCTTCCCTCCTGGCTGTTTCTCAGGAACTTTCTCCATTTCTCTCTGGGAGGTGAGATAGGGGCTTTGGGGCCAGGACCTTGGGTTCCGAGCTTGGCATGGCCTCTTGACAAGTTCACGGACAAGTTACTTTGCGTCTCTGAGTGTGAGGTCCTCAGCTATGGGAGAGCCCCGGAGCTGGGTGGAGGTTTAGTGGGAAGAAAGCTCAGAGGATGCCCTGAGGGGCTTTGGCTCTAAACTGAGGTGTCTTCCTTACAAATTGCCCCAGAGACAATCAAGAAACTTTTCTTTTTTGCCTAAGGTGGTTTGTACTGGCTAGACTGTCTAGACAGTGAGCCCCGGGATCCTTCTCTTTCCACCCCCAGGCCCTAGAGCTGGGATTACAAGCAAGTGCCACAGTGTCTGTTTTTTATGCTCGCCCTTGGGATGGGACTCAGGTCCTCCTACATACACGAAAAAGACCTCACCGATTGAGCCATGCTTCAGCTCCAATTCTTCCATTAAGCAGTTTTGATTTTCAAAGTGTGCGTGTGTGTGTGTGTGTGTGTGTGTGTGTGTGTGCGCGCGCGCGCGCGCGCGCGCGCGTGTGCGCGCGCGCGCGCACCTGAATATAGTTGCCTGAAGGGACCAGAAGATGACATTAGATCCTCTAGAGCTGAAGTTAAAGGCAATCACGAGGCACTGAACTTGCTGGCTGGGAACTGAACTTGGTCCTCTGTCAGAATATCAGTGTTCTTAAGCACTGCGCAGTCTCTTCAGCCTGCCCCACACACCCTTTTGAGATACGGTCTTCCTACATAGTCCTGGCAATCCTGCAACTCACTAAGTAGACTAGGCTGGCCTTGAAGTCCCAAAGAACTGCCTGCCTCTGCCTTCTTAGTTCTGGGGTCAGTGTCGGCATGACAGGAATATGCTGCTTGGTTCAGCTGCTACGCTCCCACCCCCCTTGGCCGAGAGTGAATCCAGGGCTTTATGCACTCTGAGTTGTATCCTTACCCCAGCATGCACTTATATTTCCTATGGTTTCCACTTCCAGGCTAGACCCATTCTCTGAAGGTCCTACCGCCCCCACCCTAGTACCGTCACCCTGAGGCCTTTAATGCACATTCTTTGGGAGACACTCGTCTAACCCCCCACTCCTGGGTATTTTATAAAACAGTTGTGCGCACCTGTTCTCAGAGAATCTGCACCCGTGTTTATTGATCGCTGGCTTTGATGGAAGGCTCCGCTCTGAGCACTGGCAACATGGCTCAGCGACACAGCCACTGTCCTCAAAGAACTCCACAGTCTACTGGGAGTAGGTATTTAAGGAATAGAGTAATTAATGCTTCAAGAAATATTTGCTGAGAGGCTACCTCTTGTCTGTGGAAAGGGTTTTTTTAATTTGATTTTTAAAACATGAGGAGAATAGAAGTTCTGGCTTCCCAGCCTCCCCTGTTACAGAAGAGTCATGGACCAATTTCCCCGTGATGAAGGGTGTTGGTGGTCTTGCAAACCTGAAGGTCCTGGCCTTTGGACATCCCTTCTGGCTACTGCCAAGCATTGAAAATCAGCCAGGGCCGGGCGGTGGTGGCGCACGCCTGTAATCCCAGTGCTCTGGGAGGCAGAGGCAGGTGGATTTCTGAGTTCGAGGCCAGCCTGGTCTACAGAGTGAGTTCCAGGACAGCCAGGACTACACAGAGGAACCCTGTCTCGGGGGAAAAAGAAAGAAAGAAAGAGAGAAAGAAAGAAAGAAAGAAACAAGGAAAGAAAGAAAGAAAAAAGAAAAAGAAAAGAAAAAAGAAAATCAGCCAGGTGTGGTGTTGCATGTCTGCAATCCCAGCACTAGAGGGGCTGAGGCAGGAGGATTGTGAGTTCAGGGCCAGCCTGGGAAAGTTAGTGAGACAGTATTTCTAAGAAGAAAAGGAAGGGAAGAACTGGTGAACTGTTTCCAATCCCTTGTCTGATGCCAATTGATAAAGGATTAGCCTGAGTTAGTAAAAGGGCCTCCCTGGAGCCTAGTTTTCATAGGAATAGATTAAGCTGTGATGAGGCCCCTAAACTTAAGGAAGAAAGAGTACAAATTATTTCCAGTTTATTTCTTTAAGCTGGGGCACTCAAGGGAGGAGAGGAGAGAAGTGGGTGTCGCAGACAGGGCCAAGCAAGGTTCTTTTCAAAGGTGTGTGGGTGGTCAGACAAGGACTCGCTCTTCCAGACACATGCTTCAGAAGTCCTTGGCTGGACCCTGAGGACCTGGGCTCAGTCAGGGCCCATCTGCTGGCCCGAGGAAGAGACAAGCCACCCACTTGTCCTCCTGGCACCAGCTAGAGCCTCCCAAACTTCTAGAATAGACCTGTGCACAGATGGGGAAACTGAGGCTCAGCAAGATCACACAATGGGCTTAGCGCAGACACACACACACACACACACACACACACACACACACACATTTCAACAGAATTGTTGTTACAACTTCCCACCCCAATAAGAAAGACTGGAACCAGGGGACAGAGAGAATAGTGGGTGCTGGTCCGGGGATGGGGTGAAACAAGGAACAAGGAGGGTCCTTCACAGGGGAGTCTGGGAGCCTCTTCTGGGCGAGCGGTCTGAACGCAGAGCAGGGCTGTATGTGGTGAGCTTGTGTGGAGGATCGGCCTTCAGGCTCCGTCTAGTGGCTGGAAAGAAAGGAGGGGGCCGGAACATCTCCGTATGGTTCTGAACATGAGACAAAGCTACCTTTCAGGGTGTTTGCTGTACTGAGGCTCAGACTGGGGCTGGGGACATAAGATTTCCCAAGTAGGGGTGCAGCCAGGACTGTGCAAGGTGGTTCTTTGCACTGTGGAGAAACACATTGAAATTTTTAGAGTTTCAAAGTGATGTTTTAAGTTCTGTGTATATGTGAATTGCTTCTAAACACGCAGAAGTCAGTTCAGTAGTTCAGCTACAATAATTCATAAGAAAATCACCCCTTTCCTATTTATTTATTTATTTATTTATTTATTTATTTTTGGTTTTTTCGAGACAGGGTTTCTCTGGGTAGCTAGCCCTGGCTGTCCTGGAACTCACTCTGTAGACTAGGCTGGCCTCGAACTCAGAAATCCGCCTGCCTCTACCTCCCAAGTGCTGGGATTGCAGGTGTGCGCCACCACCACCCGGCTTATTTATTTAATTTTTTTAAAGATTTTTAATTTTATGTCTATGGATGCTTTGTCTGCATGTAAACCTGCATACCATACATACCGGAAGAGGACAGCAGATCCCACAGAACTACAGTTATAGACAGGTGCTAGGAATTGAACTCTGGACCTCTGGGAGAGCAGTGGGTGCTTTTAACTGCTGAGCCATCTCTCCAGCCCTCTCCCTTCTTTTTTTACACTGATATCTCCAAACTTCTTTTTCCAGAGTGGTATAGCAAATAGAAAAGGTTTCCAGAACAAGCTTTGGGGAGTTGCAGGTGTCTGTGTGTGTGTCCGTGAGTGTGGTTGAGAAATGGGGTTTAGGGTTTTGGTTTTGGTGTTGTCGTTGTTGTTTTTCTCTTTCTGTCTTGATTCTCAGAGCTGTGGTCTGAACACCCACCACAAGAAAAAAAGCCTTGAAGGAGAGTCCTGCCTGCACCCCGTGACCTCTGAGAAAGACAGGTGTAACACAGACTCCGACCCAGCATCTCGGCAGGCATTCTTCCCAGGGGCAGCGCAGAAGAAGCTCGGTAGACTCCAGAGACCTAAGCTGTGTAGGGATGGCTTTGCGCTCAGCTTTGAGCAGTGTGCCCCAGGGGCATATCTTGTTGAGACATGTAACCACACCCCCAGACTAGCATTTCTTCCTCCCTATGGCACATCTATCCCCAAACCTCACCCACGGACGTTAGGTTCCTTGGCTATTTCGGTATCACAGAAACTGGTACCTCATCTTGAACAAACAGCGGCGTGGTAATCTTTGTTGATAAATGTTTCCATCCACAAATCTCACAGGACTATTGTAGGAAACTATCAATCAAATGTAAGGTGTGTGTGCGTATGTGTGTGTGGGGGGGTGTCAGACTGTAAGAATAGCGAGTCAGACCACAATAGGTGGATTAGAACTCCAACCCCACCGTGTCCTTGGGATCCTGGATGGGATAAGTTTGCTGTGAATTGCTATTGGGAGTGGGGTGCGGATATTTGCTTGTTTGAGAAGTAAGAGTTTTGGGAGGAATCAAGATTTTTCTCTCCCCACACGACTAAGTGTAAACAAATTCCCTAAACAGAGGTGACTGGGTAAGATCTTCGCAAAAGGGAGGAGACCTCTTGTCCTGAGTTTAATTAGGAAGAACAAGGTTGGAAGCCCCCGCCCCCCCCCAGGCAAAAGCCTGTAGTTCCAATCATCACCACCTGGGGTCGCTACAAAACTTTCTCTTCTCTCAGGAATAAGCGTAGTTGGCCACTTAACAGCCTTTAGCATTTTGACCCCTCGCTGGCTTTTCTCTACACTTATTCCAAACTACTACAGGGTCGGCCGGGACCACATCTAGAGATGAATCCTCAGGTTAACTCCTTTTCCGAGATTTCCAAGCAAGTTTCCAGTATGCAATACATTTCTGATTTTAGGAGCCCAGTTATCAAGGAAGATAGAAATGCCCCGCTCCCCACCGAGCGCATGTTCCACAGAGCAGCGGAGGGGTTAGGCGCGGATCCAAGTCTGGGAAGGCCCCGGCTTGCACGGACTGAAAGAAGGCTGTTTTCCACACCGCAGCCACCAAAGTGTGACGCTGTGCAGTATCTTTTACTAGCAGGTCTGGGAGGAGCCAGAGGCTGAGCGAGGCGGGCTAGCGGCCTTAACCCTTTGCCTTCTCCGTTTTGCTGCTGGAGATAGAACCTAGGGCCTTCTGCAGGGTCTACCCACCAACGGAGCCAGCAGCCACTGCCACTACTCACTTGTTGAAATGGGATTTAGGAGGGAGAGAGTGTTTCTTCTGCCCTTATGTCATGGACGGAGGCAAGGATCAACTTCCTGCGTCCAGGCTAAAATTAGGATCTTGGTCCCTTTCATGAAAAAACAAAAACAAAAACAAACAAAAAAACAACCAAAAAACAAAAAACAAAAAACAAACAACACACACACACACACACACACACAGAGAGAGAGAGAGAGAGAGAGAGAGAGAGAGAGAGAGAGCTGGCTCTTGAATCAGGTATGCGCCGTCTGAATGTATAACGCTACCCCCAGGCTGAGCCCCTACCAGAGTTAGTGTCCAGATGTCCCACTGCTTTTCCAAACTGTGTTAGGGAAGGACAGACGGAGCGTGCACGGGACTGGTATCAGGACGAAGCGGTCCCGTTAAGAAGGCGATCCCATCAGGTTCAGTTTTTCCCCCCTTTTATTAAACATCATCGCCCCTTTAAAGAATTCCTAGGCTCCAAGTAACTCACGTTGGACCCGCTCAGAGTTGGGGGTGGGGGTCGTGGGCTTTGCGGTGCCTGCTAACCACCATCTCCCCACCCACCCGCCTGCTGCTGGGAGATTACTTTACAGTGGACCGTAGGTTGCCGCGTCCCTTCCGTGTCCCAGCCCTCTCTTCTGTCTCCGCCCCTTTGCTCCTAGGAGGCCTTGCCGCTTTAAGAGCGCGGCTAGCGATTGACAAGCAATACCCGCGGAGCGCCCAGCTGCGCGGAATCGCCCCAAGCTAGGGGCTCCCCAAAACGCAGGTAGGTATTCCCAGGCCCCTGGGCCAGCACCCACCTCAGAACCCTTGCTTCCTTTTCGACCTATCACCCGCACTTGGAGAACCCATTCTCCAGGTCCAAACTCCGGGGCCCCTTCCCCAAGTCGCCCCCTCCCTCCCCAGCTGCAGCACTCGGCTCTCTGTGTATGATGCCGGTGGGGAGAACCGAACCCCTCATCCCAGGGATGCTGGTTCCCATGCCAGCGATGAGGGCTCCAGAGGGACATCGGACACAGAGATGGTGAGCTGAGCGGAGCACAGGTATTTGCGCGGCCTCTCCAGGGTCTGTGTTGCGTTGGGAGGGGGGGCGACTTCGGATCCCGGCATTACGGGCATTACGTAAGAGCCGTGCTGCTGGCGTTTCCGGCCCTGGGGGAGCTAGACTGAGACTGTGCTGGGTCCTTTGGCACCCTGCACCCCAACAGGCCAGCACCGCAGTCTTTCCTGAGAAAGGGTCCTGGAGAGAGACGCTCTGCTAACCTAGAGTGTCAGGGACAGGAGGTTGCAGGATCTCGGAGCCAGGGTTTAAGGCATGGGGGTACCAGAGAGAATCAGCACCAGAAGCGAGGAGCCAGGGTCAGAAAGTTAGGTCAATTAAGGGGATAGTGAGGAATGAAGACCTGGGGGGGGAGTGCGGGGGGGGGGACAGTCATTCAGTGACCTCATCCCCTAGTCTCGGCGGGCGCACAAGCAAAGAACCTTCTTTGATGGCTCGCAACACGCCCCCTCCTTCCTAGGTCCTAGCGCCCAGCGGGTTAGGGCTGCGTTGGAGGGGCGGGGGCAGTCTGATTGTGAGTGCGGGCACGTCCGCCGGCTCCCTAGACCCCATCCTCCAGCCCTGTTATGTGCAGTCCTCCCCATAACCCTGTCCGGCTCCAAAGTGCCTTTGTCAGGCACTTCCTCACCTCTGCGAGTCTGCACCGATGGAGGGGGGTAGGTGGGAGGTGGGAGGAAACCTCTCCCTTTGAAGCTGGCGGGCTTCACCTACACACCCCGGGGGTGGGAGTTGGATAGCTTGGTGGAAGATGTGCCGGTGGAGGTGGGAGTGGGAGGGCCTTAGTTTAGGCTTTTGGACACCGAGATGCTGGTTCCGTGATGACTGGGCCCGGGGACCTTGGCACAAAACCAGACTAGCTTGCCTGGCACTGCCGTTCTCCTGTGGGCACAGGCGGCCCCGCCTTCTCAGAGGCTTGGGTGGGGGTGGGGCAGAGCGAGCGGACGCCGTGGGAACCAACTCCTCAGGGAGCAAACCCAAGCTTACTGGGCAGGACTCCTGGGCCTAGGGTTTCACACAGGATCCTCCCTGGCTCTTCCCCGTTTTCCCAGCTCCAGGAAAGAGGAACCCACAGCCAGCATGGGCCAAGGCCTGAGAAGCCGCTCCCTGCTCTCTAGGAATAAAGACAGGGGAGTGGAACCTGGACGTTGCTCTTAACTAGTGCTCCTAGTGTGAAAGGGGTCCCCCTCAGCTCCCTCTGCAAGTTCGATTTTTCTGGAGGAATGGGAACTGTACCCCTCACCTTTGTCATTTGCAGAGAGAGAGAGAGAGAGAGAGAGAGAGAGAGAGAGAGAGAGAGAGAGAATTTTATTAAAACCAGTAGTTGCTCCTCTTGAGAATTATTTTGGATTGGAGAGGGGAGAGGCTGGGAGGATGGGGTGGCCCTGTGGCCCTGTGGCCCTGTGGCACTGTGGCCCTGTGGCTCCCCTCCCCCCGGGGGGAGGGATGCAAAAGGCATTTAGTCTTAAAGTGGGCACTGCCAGATGCTTCCCCCTACTCCCCCACCCTTGCTGAGAGCCACTGCCTCCAGTTGTCATGGCAACCGGGGAATTAGGGTTTTATCCAGTAGTGCCTGCCCAGGAAGGCAAGGGGGGAAAAGAGTGGTAGCTCACCCTGCTCTTCTTTCCAGGGAGGGTGAAGGAGCCGGGCTCAGCTTGGGAGACCCTGGGCCGGGGCTGGGGGGTGGGGTTGCAAACTCCATGCCTGTTTCTGTCTACTGCCCTCCCCTTCTCCCTGTCCCAACTCTGGGCGCCAGAGAGGAAATGTCATTTCTGTCAGCTAGACACCAGTGTTCGTGGGGCACCCGAAGGACCTCAAGGCTGTTCTCCTGGAGCTTACAGGCCTGGGAAACTTTCTGATGTTTGTTCATACTCGGGACTCATACTTAATTCTCCCTCTACTTTAAGAATACTGTGTTTTTGTTTGTTTTTGAGATGAGCTCTCTGTATGTTTCCCAGGCTGATATGGGTTCAGAGGACTCTTCCTGCCTTGGCCCGAGTGGCTGGCACTACAGGGCAGATGGGCGTTGTCATGCCCAATGAGAAATACTTATTTTGGGGACAGTGGTGGCACACACCTTGAATCCCAGCACTGTCGAGGCAGAGGCAAGCGGATCTCTCTGCAAGTTCTATGCTAGTCTGGTTTACAGGGTGAGTTCCAGGACAGCCAGGGCTACACAGAGAAACCCTGTCTTGAAAAACAAAACAAAAAACAAACAAAACAAAACAAAAAAAGAAAAAGAAAAAAGAAAGAAAGAAAGAAAGAAAGAGAAAAAAATTGAGACACAAATTCTAGGTTTTCACCATAGCTCTCCTACCAGCTTTTGAGGCCTTGAGGAACTCCGTTAACTTCTCTGATCCTCCCCATCTTCCCTGCATCTAAGAAGGGGCATGCTATTTGCCCTTCTCGCTTTCCGGAGCACTTGGGGGTCACTCTTGTAATCCAAGTTCCTGTTTCTGGGCATTGCTACCTTCCTGCCTCATGGCTGTTCCTGAAGAGGATAGACACCCTTTCGAGTCTCTCAGTCCTGGGCTTTGCCCTGTGCCTACTCAGCCTTCTCTCTCCTCCCCTAGGAGACTGACCCCAGAGCCCTCATCACCTCCATTCAACATGCCGGTCGCTTCCACGAACTCCGAGTCTGGTAAGAGGTGAAAGCTGCCAGCCTGCCTCAGTGGTTCCAAGGGGGCTGGACAAACATCAGGGGGTGGACACAGCAGAAACAGTTGATCCAACCCTTGTCACATACATGTGGTCATTGGTCATTCGGGCTGCCTCCTCACTGGGGTAGGACAGAGCTGGGGAAGGCAGGAGCTTGCTCCAGTGGTGTAACACGGCTCACTGGCCCGAGGCCCAGGTTACTTGCTCCGGAGACGATGCCCAGTGCGGCTGGATGGACAGGAATGCCCCGCAGCCGCAGCCACCATCGCTGCGGGCTTTTTAGGGCATTGACGCGTAAGCCAGTCATCTCTGACTTGTTTCCTCCGAGGTGAGGTGGCAGGGTGGGACGGATGGTTTTGACTTTGTTCTTAGGTCTCCCAGACTCTGGTGACAGCAGTGGGCCCTCTTCATAGACACACCCCTGCATCCATGCCTCAAAGTTTGTACTCCACCCCGGGCGGTTCCTGGATCCTCGCATGTTTCCTGAGACCCACCAGGCTAGGTTTCATGTCCAGAGCCTCTGAAGGGTTCTGGCTACAGCTACGAGGTGTCCCAAGAGACCTGAATTCCTCCCAATGGATCCTTCTGCCCCAGGGTTTCACTTTGGATGCATTCTTGCTCCTACCTGTCTTAGTCAGGGTTTCTATTCCTGCACAAACATCATGACCAAGAAACAAGCTGGGAAGGAAAGTTTATTTCGCTCACACTTCCAGATCATAGCTCATCGCTGGAGGAGGTCGGGACAGGAACTCAAGCAGGGCTGGAATCTGGAGGCGGGGCAGGAAGCAGGAGCTGATGCAGAGGCTGTGGAGGGATGTTTCTTACTGGCTTGCTTCCCCTGGCTTGCTCAGCTTGCTCTCTTATAGAACCCAAGAATACCAGCCCAGAGATGGCACCACCCACAAAGGGCCCTCCCCCCTTGATCACTAATTGAGAAAATGCCCCACAGCTGGGTCTCAGGGAGGCACTTCCCAACTGAAGCTCCATTCTCTGTGATAACAACCAGCCTGGGTCAAGTTGACACACAAACACAACCAGTACACTACCCCTTGAAAAGATGAAAATTTCTGTGTGCCAGCCAGAACTTAAGCTGTGACCCTTTTGTCCCCCAGGAAAGGCTTTCTTTCCGTGGCTCGAAATGTCCCCCTGTTTCTTGGAGGGATCATGATTTTCTCTTGCCCTGTGGCCGCTCCCCTGAGCAGGTACCCAACTCTAAGGTGCTTAGGAGTTAATGAGACCCATCCCTGAGCCTATGATTAAAAGGCTTCTCATCCGGGGGACTGCTCGGTAAGCCTATTAACAGTGACCAGCAGGGCTGCATGGGAGACACTCTCCAGTGGCAGGCCTTTTGGTGCCGGCACATGGGGCAGGGAACCCAGGCCTGTGTGTGTGTGTGGCCTGCTTTTTCAAGCACCTCCTTGCGCCCGGTTCCCCTAGATGCAGCGCTATGGGCTGCTCTTTTGCTTCTGTGTACAAAGAAAGAAATACCATGTGCGCCCTTTCCCGAGCCAGCCCTTTGCTGACTTCTCAACTTCAGAATCCGAGAGTGCAATCTTGTCTGTGGTGGTTTGAATGAAAATGGCCCCATAGGCTCACAGGGAGTGGCACTATTAGGAGGTGTGGCTTTGTTGGAGTGGGTGTGGCCTTGCTGGAGGAAGTGTGTCACCGGGGGTGGGCTTTGAGGTTTCAAATGCTCAAGCCAGGCCCAGTGGCTCTCTTCATGCTCCTTGCTTGCCGTTTTCATCTGGTGGTTGCTGTACTTTCCAGGGTTTGACAGAGAGACAGCTGTGCTCCTCATCTGAGGCCAGGCTCCTCCCCTCTTTATTCCCTGGGACACTTCTGCTTTGGGTTCTGCAAAGGTGAAACTAGCCGCTTCCTTCTGCATCCCTTCCCCGTGGAGGAGAACGGCCCTTGCTTTCGTTAAGGAGAGTTTGGGGGCTGCATGAGTGAGTTTAGACGTCTTGTGCTCGCTTCCAGCCCTTCGTTTCTCTGTTTCCTCTTCCTTCAGACAGCTTGTTCACTCATTTCTTCCCACAAGTCGAGGTGAGAATGTGGACCTGCTTTCTGATGGAGCTGCCCCTTTAAATATCTCCGTCATCCCTGGGTTACTGTCCTAATGTGTAATCCCCACCTGCTGCCATGGCAACCAGGGGTGCAAGGCGACTGTGGTGCCACTCCTCTGGGAATGGCTGACTGGAGGTGGCAGCAACAGCAACAGCAGTGCCCGAGGATTGGCATCTTGGGTACACGTGGGGTACACACGGGGGCACAGGGCCTGGGTAGCTTCCTCTTGCCCACTTTTATTCTTGCTGCATGAATGGACTCTTACCTGACCCCCACCCTCACTTTCGGGGTGCCTGGCTTGCTCCAGGGCATCACCCCTCACCCGATGGATAATGTTGGCAAAAGAGAGAAGCTATTGTTGAGATGGGTTCGGGAGCTGGGGCGTTACTGCTCCGGATATACCCCCATTCAGTCCTTCCTCCCATCCCTGAGCCCACAGTACTCCAGTGGTTAGCGTCTGAAGTTAAGATATTTGCCTCTTGTCAAAATGTTATTACTACACACACCAGGGAGAGGGCCTAGAGCTGTTCTTGAGGGGTTTCTTTGGTTGAGGGGGTTATTGTAAATAAACTAGCCTGGAGTTGGGGAGAGGGTGGAGGTCAGAGAGCGCGCAGGCTTAGGACTAAGCATCAGATGAAGTAGAGGAGGGACATCTATACAAAAGAGGTACGGAGCAAGATGGGAGCCAAGCTCTGCCCGCTACCTGGGATTTCTGAACTGAAATGCTGGGCTGAGAGGGGGATCCCAACCCACAGGGATTTACTCAGGTCCCTTGCTTCCCTCAAACCCGACCTCCTCGCCACCTCTCTACCTGCACCAGCACTAAGTGACAAGGATCAGGCCGGTTTAGTACGACTGTCTCCTGCCACCGCCCTCCTCCCACCCATTACCGCCCCCTCCTCACCAGCAGGCGGGCTCTGGCCAATCAACAAGGCGGTCCGGGAGGCGGAGCCTTGTTATTGGCTGATCCTGCAGCGCTCCAGGAGTCCCGCCTTCTTTAGCTCAGCCCGCGTCTGGCTGGGAAGGCGCCGACCTCGCGGGAGACGGTTCTAGGATTGCCAAAGGGGTCGCCATGGCCTGCAGCCCAGGCAGTGAGGCTTCCTTGGAGGGGATTTCCCTGGGCTCCTCCGAAGAAGCAGAGCTCCGCAGGGAAGGTAGGAAGAGGTGGGATGGAGAGGCAGGGGAGGGGTACCCAACCTTTAACCGACCCTCCCCATAGTGGGTTCTGGGGCACCTGGGCAGCGACGCCCGTGGGGAAAATTGGGACGTCCAGCCTGCTAGGGGAGCTGATCTGGCAGAGGCCACCACTCCCCACTGGCTCAGTCCCCAAAACCCAAGAGCTGGTTGTCTAGGGGAGTCAGTGAGCGGGACCCGGAACTGTGGACATTTGGCAGAACGGGAAGGACTCCTGACTTGGGACATTGAGAGCCCAAGAAGGACCCTTGTAAGTCTCAAATCCTTGCAACGCCCAGGCCGGGAGGAGGGGTCTGGAGAGGCAGGCTGTTGTAGGAAAGAAATGGGAGCTCAGGAGCCCTAAACCGTCTTCTCCAAGCTCCAGTTTTAGGGTCCCTTTCTGCCCACCCTCACTCTTTGGAGGAGGGGAGCTCTGAGCCTGTTTCCCCACTCCTCCCTCCTCCGGGATTAGGATGCTGTTATGCAGATGTAGGCGTGGGTGACGGAGTAATGATACCCCCTGCCCATCTTTGCTTCCAGCTGGGCACACTGCTTTCCCCCCCACCCCCGTCCTCCCACCCCCTGGAGCTCCCTCCCACCGTAACCCAGGAGTGAAGGCAGCCTCCACCCAAATCTCAGGGCGCAGTGTCAGGTGCACGGATGTCCTTGGTCACGTCTCATCGCAGGCTCCTCCCTGGGGTGATGTGACTTTTGACCTCTGTCCGTGGTACCCAAAGCCGTCCCAGAAACCAGGGTCCTTGTTGCTCCAGCCCCTGCTAGTATTCCAGGCTTCCGTTTTGACTTTTTAATGTTTTGTTCGGAAGACAGGGTTTCTCTGGACAAACCTGGCTGTCCCAGAACTCGCCCTTGTAGACTTGGCTGGTCTCAAACTCAGAGATCCACCTGCTTCTGCCTCCCCGGTGCTGGGATTAAAGGTGTGGGCCGCCACTGCCCATCGGGTTTTGACTTTTTATCATGCATTCATTTCTAAAGGATGTCTGTCAGAGGGGGAGCGAAAGACTGAGGGTGGAGGTCAGTGAGTTCTGCAGTCTCACTCTGAGCTAGTGGTGTATAGCTTGGACTGGTCTAACCTTGGTCCGGGCCTTTTTGCATTGCTGTCTACTCGGATTCAGGGATGAGCTCTGCCTTGCTCCGAGCCTGCCAGCTACAGGTGGCCGAATCCTTTGGCTTCCACCCATGGAGAGGTCGAGTGGGGAGTCTGCTTCTTTGGTGCTGGGCAGACCCTGGCATGGGACACTTACCCCTGCTCCTTGGTCTGATTCCTGCCCCCCCCCACCTTTCCAGGCTGGCATTGCTAGGGTGGAAACTGCAGATCAAGAAAACTGCCACCTGCCCCTAGGCTCAGTGCCCAAGGCATGCAAGGGCCTGGGTGTCTATGAGGGGAGAGTGGAGAGTGCTCTTGGGTGGCTTCCGAGGGGATGGGGGTGGCGGGGCCTGTGCTGGATTTTAGGCTTCCTTGCCCAATAGGTGCTCAGCATCTCACCGCCCCTCCCCCAGCTATGCAGCAAGTCTTGGACAACCTAGGATCCCTGCCCAATGCCACTGGGGCTGCGGAACTGGACCTGATCTTCCTTCGAGGCATAATGGAAAGTCCGATCGTCAGATCCCTGGCCAAGGTACGGTGGATCAGGGAGGTGGGCGGTGTCCCTGGGAACCTCAGGGGACCCTAGGAATGGGGCATGTGGCAGCGGAAGCCACCTGAAAGGGGGCGGAAGGGCAGGCGTGCCTGGGTGATGAACCCGAGGGAGCAGATAAAGGAGAAGTGGTGGCGCCTCGTGGCACCTGGCTGGTGAGAGGTGGAACACCTGGCCCCGCACCTGGCTGGTGAAGGTGGAACACCTGGCCCCACTGCACCTGGCTGGTGAGAGGTGGCAGGCGGAACCCCTGACCCCACTGCACCTGGCTGGTGAGAGGTGGCAGGCGGAACACCTGACCCCGCTGCACCTGGCTGGTGAGAGGTGGAACACCTGGCCTCGCTGCACCTGGCTGGTGAGAGGTGGCAGGAGGAACACCTGACCCCACTGCACCTGGCTGGTGAGAGGTGGAACACCTGGCCTCGCTGCATCTGGCTGGTGAGAGGTGGCAGGCGGAACACCTGGCCGAGAGAAGAGCATGCCTGTGTGTTGGAATCTCCAGATGGATCCTGCCCACTTCTCTGCCTTTGTGTGTGTGTGTGTGTGTGTGTGTGTGTGTGTGTTGTACGCTCACGCACGTGTGCCAGGTGGGAGGCAGGCTCAGAAAAAAGTAAAAAGAGAAAATTATAAGGATTTTTGTAGTGGCATTTTATTACCACACACACACACACACACACACACACACACACACACGTGCACGCTTGGGGTGCACAGGGGACAGGTGTGCACCTGGCCCTCTTGGGGAGGCGTGCGTGTGTGTGTGTGTGTGTGTGTGTGTGTGTGTGTGCAGAGGAGGCCTAGTGTGAGTGTGTTGGGTGCAGAGAGGGGCGGGCATCTTGAGCCACAGGAAGAGCTTGGTCAGGAACATCAAAGTGAGAGGCAGTTAGATGTGTGAAGCCTGAGTCAGGCGCTAGACAAGGATACTGAGCTGTGAAGCCAGTGGCAGCCTGTGGAGGGCACTGGGGATGGAGCCCGGGGGCTCAGACATTTGCCTCAAGCATCAAGCAAGCTCTGTGCATTCTAGGCAGGAAGGGACGGTGACATAGGTATGTATAGGAGCCCCCCTCCTCCCACCTCTGGCAGCCACGTGGAGGATCACAGGAAAGGTTTCGGAGACCAGTTAGAGACGGCGTGGTAGCTGGAGCCAGGATTGCTAAGAGGCACCGGACGCTGAGCCGCTCTCCCCTCTCCATAGTAGAGAGGGAGAACTTGTGTTTGGGATGGGGTGGGGCACCCTGGGGCACTCAAGGTTTCACCCTAAGCAGGGGAAGCAGAGAGAGTAAGCACAGCAGTAGTGAGATCATCTTCTGCGGGGAAGGAGGTGCCGGACTGGAGGCTGCTGGGAAGTCAGGCTGACCCCTGGGAAATCTGAGTAAAGGCAGGCACTTCTCTCCTGGGATTCAAGGGTCAGGGCTTGAGCGAGGGAGGATCAGAAGCAAAGTTGGAACAGTCATCGAAGGGGAGGGACTCTAGTGAGCTGGAACCTGGACAGTCAGTCCGAGGCAGGCACCGATTCCTCAGGGTGGGACAACTCAATCCCTGGACAAAGAGGAGGAAGACGGCGGCTTTGATCCAGGCTCCAGATGGGGGTGGGTCCATGAAAGAAGCCTGAGACTGACTTGGACGCATGAGTTCCGGGGACCAGGTTGGGAGGAGGAGGAGGAGGTAAAGAGTCAGGGGCAAAATCAAGGTGAAGGTTGGGGGGGAGGGGTCCCTTTGAGGTTTTGAGTTAACTGGGGAGTCGGGGGCAGAGGTAGAGATGGCCAAGGTCAGGGAGAGGAAGCTAGGAAGTAAAATGTTTCCTAGGAGGGTAGTTCTGGGGAATGGTGCGTCCAGACAGGGTGTGGCTGCTATAAATGGGTTGTTCAGCCGTGTCCTGGAAGAAGGCTGTGGTATGTATGAGTAGGCATGGCTGCACGCACCTGGGTATCCAAGGCAGTGACAGGGGAACGAGACCAAGGCAAGATTTCATCTCGTGGGACCAAGAGTAAGACAGTTAGTCAATGGGGTCTTCAGGAGGGAAGGGTGGGGTGGGTTATAGGGCAGAGAGACAGCATAGACAGTGGCAGGTGGCAGGGTTTCCTTGTTTTTTTTCCCATCTGTATGTGTGTTATGTGTGTGTGTACATGTGTGTGTGTGTGTGTGTGTGTGTGTGTATGCCCTGTGTGTAGGCTCGTGTGTGTGTATGTGTGTGTGTGTGTGTGTGCACATGTGTGCACATGTGTGCATATGTTTATGTGTGTGTGTGTCCCCCAGAGCTTGAAATTGGCTGTCGTCCTCAACTGCAAACCCAGAGACCCTTCCTTCTCCACTTGCCCAGCAATGAGATTACAGATGTAAATCTTTACCTGGGCGCTGGAGACCCGAGCTCAGGACCTCAGGCTTGTACAGCAAGCACTTTACCAACGGAGCCATCTGTCTAGCCCCAAGTGGTAGGTTTTCTATAGGGCCTGGTGAGGACTCTGTCATGGGATAGTTGTAGCTGTGGTGTAGGGAGTGGAGGTTAGGTCCTGCTGGAGGGAGAGAGCTGCTGTGTTCCGGGCACACACCCAGCCGTCCATCCGTCCGTCCATCCATCCATCCATCCATCCATCCATCCATTAATTCATTTACATATTTATTATTTAAAGCCAGAATCCAGGCATACCTGTAGTGCCAACTTCTGGAATCTGAGGCAGGAGGATTGCTGGAGCCCAGTGCAGGGCCAGCCTAGGCAATGCAGTGAGACGGTCTTACTTGTGCTACAAATGTAGAGCACATACCTTCCCTTTGGGCAGAAAGGTTTGTCTGCCCGATGACTGTTGTGTCTTCTCAGCCAAATACAGTGTCTGGCTCCTACGTGGTTTTCACTGAGCGGATAAATAGAAAAGATTGAAGAAAATAATGTACCCACTCCTTGAACACCCATGTCCATGATATTAATACTCGCACTGCTTATTCGGACTTTTATGCTTTCTTTTAAAGCTATATGTATATTATATATTGTTTATGTGTAAGTGTGTCTGTCCATGTGAATATATGCTACATGTGCTTGGGTGTCCACAGAGGCCAGAAGAGGGCATTAGATCGCCCAGAGCTGGAGTTATAGGGGGCTGTGAACCATCTGATGTAAGGAAACTGAACTTAGGTCCCTCTCTGCAGGAGCAAGAAATGCTCTTAACTGCTGAGCCCCTCTCCAGCTCCTACTCTTCCCTTTGAAGAAATAAAGATGCTATATGTTACAGTCCATCCCTTCCTTCCCCTATTCCTACTGTGTTTCCTCCCCAAGAGCAAACACGTGTGACGTCATTTCCCAGGATGCTTGCCTTCCTGTCTATGTATGGGTTTAGTTGCTAATAAAATTCCCTGTTTATACCTGCCTTTAAATCTCCCATAAATGGAATGGTATTATAACCGGCTTTGTCCTTGAGATTTCTAGTTCGTGTAGGGAGGACAGTTATTGATCCAGGGACAGATAAAGATAGCGGGATTCCCCTAAACTATTGGTCCCAATTCTGACAGGTGTCGAGTACAGTGTGGTAGCTCCCCTCATCTGGGAGATGAGGTAGTGTGGGGTTCCCCTGTAAAGGACAGCACTGTTGGGAATGAACGTCCTTTTATCCGTGTGTGTGTGTGTGTGTGTGTGTGTGTGTGTGCACAAGGGTGAAGGGTTCTCTGGGGTGGGCTTGGCAGAGGAAGTGCTGAACGCATGAATTTTTGAACCTCAACATCTGTAACCTTCCAAAGCTGGATTCAGAGTTGTATGGCTTAGAACACATCTTCTGTGAGTCACAGGGTCAGGGGTGAGTCACTCAGCTCACGTCAAAGTGTGACTTTCACTCCTTCAACCAGTGGGCCTTGTCCAAGGACTTGACAGACCTTCAGAGAGGGATTGCTGGCTCTGTCACATTTTCATTCACCCACTCATTCATTCATTCACTCACTCATTCATTCATTCACCCACTCATTCATTCATTCACTCATTCACTCATCCACTCATCTATTTAACAACTATTTACTGGACGCCCAGCATACCCTAGTGTCTTAGGGTTTCCATTGCTGTGAAGAGACGCCATGACCTCCACAACTCTCATAAAGAAAATATTTAATTGGGACTGACATACAGTTCAGAGGTCTAGCTCATTATCTTCATGGTGGGGAAACATGGCCCTGTGAATGCAGACACGGTGCTGGCGAAGGGACTGAGAGTTCTACATCTTGGTCCACAGGCAGGGGAGAGGGCTTCAGAGACCTCAGAGACCTCTCTCTAGTTACACACCTCCTATGGGGGCCGTTTTCATTCGAACCACCACAACCAGGCACAGCACCAGCATGACAGCAAATGAACTGGAGATAATTTGCTCTCCTGATAGTGCCCAAGTCTGTCTTCCTTTTCCTGGGCTCCACAGCGCCTCAGTCCCAGAAGCTCACATACAGCCTAGTTGACAAGTGTACTGGATCGGACTGTAACGTAAAGCCCTTTCTCTAGAAATGTTTTGGAGCATAAGCTGGTGAGATTGTCCTTCCAGAAGATTCTAGGCATGACACTCAGTGCATAGAACTCTACAGAAAATACTGAGGACATTTGCTCAGCTCTGACATCCACGTCACGTGAGAGGTTAGGTTTGTTTGCTGAGGGCACCCGGTGACTTCTCTCACCTGGTTCGGAAATAGAGGTGGAATCTTCAGGAAGGAGTTCAGAGTGGTGAACCCCTCCCACGTCCGTGCGGGTGACCCTTGGCTGCGGAACCTGACTGCTCATCAAAACCATTACTCCCCTTTCAACATGGGCTTGACGGGGACACTGGGACCTACTTCTTAGCAGTTTTAATGACTATATAGCCATAGATGATTTGTGAACCAACAGACAAAACACGGTAATTAAATATTTAGCTGTAAAATCTTAGTTCTCCTGAAGAGGTAGCCAGGAGCCCCCCGTGGATCCAGGTTAAACTGTCTGTAGTAGTTAGTCACCCGCCTCCTTCCTTTGCCTTTGAGGCAGTGGGCTGGACTCTTGCCTCTGAAGATTTGGCAGACACGTGGGAGGGTTTGGGATGGGTAGGGGTACCGGAGGGAGTGAACCCAGAGAATGAATTCTAAGGGTAAGCTTGGCAAACAGCTCGTAAATCCAAAGGTCGGCTGTTGAGAGCAGGTGGCGGTCCCTGCAGGTGGCTGACGTCTGCGAGGGCCGCGAGGGCCGACATGGGATCCAGCAACAGGTGCTTCAGCGGCAGCCAAGGCCGAGGGGAGAAACCCAAGGGGAACGGCATTTAGAAAT
This sequence comes from Apodemus agrarius, assembly GCA_964023405.1. Lineage (NCBI taxonomy): Eukaryota > Metazoa > Chordata > Mammalia > Rodentia > Muridae > Apodemus > Apodemus agrarius. The sequence goes on along the minus strand of OZ030015.1, from coordinate 88,911,348 downwards.
CAGGAGAGTCGCTAGCAGCAGGCTCACCGGCCTGCAGGGAGCCATGGGAAGACAGTACTTGAAGCAGGGTACATGTTGGAGAACAAAGGAACAGGGGTTGAAGTCAGAAGACATCTCACACACACACACACACACACACACACACACACACACACACACAGAGAGAGAGAGAGAGAGAGAGAGAGAGAGAGAGAGAGAGAGAGAGAGGGAGAGAGAGAGACTTTTGGGTTTCCACAACACGATATCTTAACGGAGAAAGGACTTATTCTAATTTCAGAATAGTCCATCCTCGCAGGGAGGGCATGACAGAGTTCCTGGTGGCAGGTGCAGGTGATGGAGGCACATTACGTCATTTCGTCTCAGGAACCGGAGAGCAGTGGCCACTATGGGCTGGGCCGTAACTTACATTGTTCGTTCTTTTTGGTTTTTCAAGATGTAGCACTGGCTGTCCTGGAACTCGCTCTGCAGACCAGGCTGGCCTCAAACTCACAGAGATCTGCTTGCCTCTGGGATCCTAAGTGTGCCACCACTGCCTAGCCTGGGCTGTAACTTTTAACGGACCGTTCCTAGTGTCTTACCTCTGCCAGATAGGTCTTCCTCCTAGAGACTCCGTAACCCTCGTAAGGAGCGGCGCCAGCTCGGGGGACAAGCTTTCAAGAATGTGAGCCCATGCAGGACATTTCGGGTTCAGACCCTAACGGGGTGGTATGTCTATTGATCTCTGTGAGCATTGGTTGTTTCTTCTGAGACATGAGGAGAGTGGCACCTGCTTGGTAAGAGAATCAAGCTGGTGTGGGCGGTGGTTATGGGCGTGGAAGTGTTGCTATGGTGTGGTCTTAGCTGTCAGCCTGAAGTTTCCCAGAAGCCTCTGTCCTGTGGTTAGGCTGTAGTGGATGAGCTGTCCTGGCTCTTGGACAATGAGGGCACAGGGAAGCCAGTAAGATTGGAGTCTTGATAAGGGTTTGTGATAGGGGGGAAGGTTTGGTAGGGGGGAAGGTGTGGTAAGGGGAGTACCCCAAAAATCAGTTAACTTTTGCCACATCCCAAACGCCTGCTGTGCTGCGGTTTGGTTCTCGTGGTCTTGTGGGTAGCTTGGATGACTTTTCTGGCTTGTTCACCTGGGTGAGCTGGGTGATCTAAAATGGCCTCGCTCACATCTGCTGTCTCAGCTTGGAAGGCTGCAGTGCCCGAGATGATGGGATCTCATTCCATACAGTTTCTCAGCCTCTGGGAGGGTGGCCTCATCTTCTTGGGGAAAACATGACGGTTTTTCCAGAAAGGGAAGACAAGTCGCAGATCATGGCTACTACCAGCCTCTGCTTGCTTGCAAGACATTTGCTAAAGTCCCAATAGCCAAGTCACGGTTGCTGAGGCCTGATTGAAATTCTGGAACACGGCTCCCTGGGCATTTGCTTCAGTTCTTGAATTTAATTATGAGCCCCAGAGTTCAAAGGAGAATTCTGTCTTTTGCCAAGATCAGAACACTTGGAGCAAGAGGGTGGGGAAGAGCTTTGCGGGGAGATGGCTGTGGTGGTTCTGTGGTTGCAGCCTGCTGTTGGTGCTGACTGAGGAGTCGGATGTGTAGAGGGTGTGTGTGTGTGTGTGTGTGTGTGTGTGTGTGTGTGTTTTAGGCAGCTTAGGCTGACCTTGAACTCACTATGTAGCAGATAAAGACTTTCAATTCCTACTTTGACCTTCCCAGTGGTGGGGTTATAGGCATGCGCCCCAGGCCTTGTTATGTGAGATGCTGGGACCCCCACGGCTTCCTGCAGGCCAGGCGAGCACTCTATCCCCTGAGCTGCATGCCGGTCCATATTGAACACGATTTTGAGATCGAAATGATACGTGGTTACCATGGACACTCAAATCACTCTCCTGGGTCCCAGCTCCAGTGCATCTAATGCTGCTAATACATCAGTCACTTTGGAAAATAAGAAATCCTTTGGGGAATGAGATGGCTTGGCCAGCAGTTAGGAGCCCTTGCCGCTCTGCCGGAGGGCCCTGGTCTGGTCCCTAGAACCCACATGACAGTTTACCATCACGTGTAACTCCAGTTTTAGTGTCCCCCAACATTTTATCTGGCTGCCTTAGGCACTAGGCATACACATGCATGCATACATACGTAAAGGCAAAATTCTAATATACATGAATTTGAAAAAAAAAAGAAGTCATAGTAAAATATACTGAGTAGTAGTAGATAAAATAAATTTTATAAAAAAGTAGTAGATAAAATAAATTTTCACTCAGTAAGTAAATTTTCATACTAAGCGAAAGACAAACAGCCCCAAGCCAGGCCCCCAGGACTTTACATATATGGCGGATTCTATTTTTTCTAAAGGTAAAAATGGCTACAAACTCTATTTACTTCAGGACTGTGTATAATCCATACAAACAGAATATAACTTAAACAGGGAGCCCGGGAATCATGGCTGTGGGCAGTGGCGATGTGGTGGGTGGGGCCCGTGGTTAGATAGAGGACATTTGTCGATGAACTTCCAAACCAATTACCAAGCCTTCACGAACTCGGCACTGTGAAGCCAAACCCGGAAGTGTGTTGGCGATAGGGGCAGAGGCTGAGACGGTTCGGTGCTGGTGGGCCAGCTGCTTCTCAGCCCTCTGAAATGCTTGCTTCGTATTGAATGGTTCTGGAGTCAGAGTTTTCTCTGGGTTGTAGGAGTTCATCTTAGGAACTTCTGATTCCAGGCAGAAGTCATAGAAGAGGGGTCATTGTATTAGTCAGAGTTGTTTAAAGGAGCAATACTGGTAGATTATATATATATGTGTGTGTGTGTGTGTGTGTGTGTGTGTGTGTGATATATGGCATGTATCAGATATATGTGATATATACATATACATACACATTCATTCTACCATGATCACACACATTCTTCCTGGCACTAAAATGCATTTATTCTTTCTTATAGCTCAGGATTTGGGCTTCTATATCCCCAGCACTGGTCTTGGGCAGAGGGGACCCTGAACTGGGGAAGCCATCTCTCTCAGTCTCCATGGACTGTGCTGAGCCCCATGGTTGGACTCTGGGGGTGTCCGTCCTTCACAGGCTTGCTTCTGTCCCTGCATGCAGCTCCCATGTCCCTTCAGAGGCCCACACCCCTTCAACAGGAACACTGCCAAGCCAAGAGGAAGATGGGTCTTTCAGGAGGTCAGAGCTGGCGCTGTTCCCTGCCCCTGTTCAGGGAAGAGCGAGGGGAAAGGAGCTTTGCAGCCTTGTCACCAGGCACTGTGTCCGTCTCCTTCCCTCTTCTTTGCGTCTCTTCTGTGAGATGTTATTAAAGTCTCATTTCGGAGAGCTGACTCCAGCAAATTGTCCTGTGGCCTCTGCGTGCACTCTGTGGCATGCTCGCCCCAATGAGAAAAATGTAATAAAACCAGTAAATGTAATAAAAAAATAAAATGTCCCCATATGAAGCAGGGTTTGGTGGCTGGCTCATGCATGCCTGTGATCCCAGCACTTAGGAAACTGGGGTGCGAGGGGCTCATGAGGCGAAGAGTTTGACACCAGCATGGCAATATATCGGGGGCCTCACCCCTAAAAAAGACAGACAGACAGACAGACAGACAGACAGACAGAACCTCCTCATCTTGTGGGCTTAAAAAAACATTGTGAGCCAGGCATGGTGGTGCACGCCTGTAATCCCAGCACTTGGGAGGCAGAGGCAGGCGGATTTCTGAGTTCGAGGCCAGCCTGGTCTACAGAGTGAGTTCCAGGACAGCCAGGGCTACACAGAGAAACCCTGTCTTGAAAAACCAAAACACACACACACACACACACACACACACACACACACACACACAAACACACACACAAAAAACAAAAACAAAACAAAACAAACAAACAAAAACATTGTAGAGTTTTTTTTTTTCCCATAAATGCGTTCAGAGCCATCATTCATCAGTCCTGCCATCAGACTGCCCCCCCCACCCCCAGTCCTCTTCAGCCTGGGGTAACTAACTCACTGACTAGCACCATCCACACCTCCACCCGCTTCCCTCTCTCCCGAAGCAAATCTCTTACATAGACAGCTTTAATGCTGGGCATTTCAGCATACATGCCAAAGACACGGATTCTTTTTTTCTTTCTTTTTATTTATTTACTTTTTCAATACATGTAACCTGGCTGTCCTGAAACTTGCTGGTAGACCAGGCTGGCTTTGAATTCACAGAGATCTGCCTGCCGCTGTTTCTCGAGTGCGGGGATTTAAGGCATGTGCCACCATAACCTCTGAAGATATTATTTAAAAAATATCTTTTATCTTTAGGTGTGATACTTTTTAAAAAGGTATCACACCTGAAAATGAGACAATAATTTACTTATGTATGTGTCATGTGTGTATTGTGATGTTTGTGTGTGGTGCATGTACTTTGTGTGTTACTTTGGACTTGGGTGTGAAGTCTGGAGGTTGATGTCTAATATCTTTCTCCACTTTTACTTTTTTATTTATTTATTTATTTATTTGGTTTTTCGAGACAGGGTTTCTCTGTGTAGCTCCGGCTGTCCTGGAACTCACTCGGTAGACCAGGCTGGCCTCGAACTCAGAAATCCGCCTGCCTCTGCCTCCCAAGTGCTGGGATTAAAGGCGTGCGCCGCCACCACCCGGCCCACTTTTACATTTTTTAAAGATGCACTTATTTTTACTGTATGCACACATGTGAGTGCCTACATATATGTACATGCAACAGGTTCCTGGTGCCCATGGACCTAGAAGATGAAAGCATTGGGGCCTTGTGAGACTGGATTTAGAAACAGTCATGACCCGCCATGTGGGTGCTGGGAACCAAACCGGGATCTTCTGCAAGAGCAGCCGGTGCTCTTAACTGCTGAGCCATCTCTCCAGCCCTCGCTGTTTTAGACAGTCTCTCACAGATACCAGAGCTCATCGGTTTGGCCAGGTTGGCCAGCCAGTGAGCCTCAGGAATCTGCCCATCCTCTTGTTACCGCTTCATCCCTAGCCACCACCCCCAGCCTATCCACCTGCCCTGTGCGTGCGTGCGTGCGTGCTAGTATCACAGGCACACACTCTACTTCCAGCTTTTAACATTTAGTCTTGGGTGTCTGAATTCAGATCCTGATGCTTGCACAGTAGGAACTTGACTGACAGCCGTCTCCCCAGCCTCTTACTGTGTGGTTTTAATAAATAGCATTAAAGAATCCTGATGGTCATTTTTGAAATTATCAAAGTAGGTCCACAATTCATGCCATACATCAGAATAAACTTCAAGCAGATCAGAGATCTACATGTGAAACTATACATCCTAGAAAAAAAACAAAAATAAAAACAAACAAACAAACAAAAAAACCAGATCTGTGTATGGGAACCACTCCTCCCAACCTCAAAATTCACATGCATGAAAGATTAATGAATTCAGCCATATTAAACATATTTTTTTTTTTGCAAGGCAATGCTACCATAGGCAGGATCCAAAGACAAATGACAAGCTAGAGGAAAATGATTTGCAAAAGATGTCACAAATAAAGGGCTAATCTTCTCAATATAGAGAGAATATTTAAAAATGGGAAAAGGAAAAAAAATCAAATAGGAAAATTTGGCAAAAGACATGAACAGACAGTTCACACCAGAAGATACACAGATGGTCTTTAAACATATGAAGAGATGCTTGGCTGCACCCGTAATAAGCAATATGCAAATTAAGCCACACCGACAGATCATTTCCTATGGGAGTGACTGGCAGGCCTCACCACCGGAGAAACTTTGGGGTGCTGGTGGGAGAGGAGGTTGGCCACAGCTCTAGGGAATCCAAGACATCCGCTTGACCCAGCCAGAGTTGCAGCAGTGTGTGTAGGACTCTCCACTGATTGAGAGACTGTGCTATGGTTACTTACCACAGTCTTACTGCAATAGCAAAATACTCGAAAGAAACCTAAATATTTTGAGACCGGTTAAGAAATGTATAATATTCCAGATGTGCAGTAGAGTCTGTGCAGTTATTAAAAAGGTAAAAGCTATGGAGGGAATCTCCATTTGTGACATGGGGTGGTTTCTAGAGAGAATTGTTAGGTTGGAAACCCAGATAACAGCTGTGCAGTCTGGTGATGTCGGGTCTTTAATCCTAGCATGTGGGAGGCAGAGGCAGAAGGATCACTATGAGTTCACATAGTAAGTTCAGGCCAGCCTTGGCTACAGAGTGAGACTCTGTCTCAAACAAATAAAGAAACAAAAAAGCCCAAACCCAAGGGGCTGGGGAAATGGCTCTACAGTTACGAACACTGGCTGGTCTTGGGGGGGGTGCAGTGGGGGGGTAGGGGGTGGGGGGACCCAGGGTTAATCCCAGCAACCACACTGTGGCTCACAATCACCTTTAACTGCAGAGGAAGTGGATCTGATGCCCTCTTCTGGTCTCTATGGTCACAGCATGTAGTGTGCACAGACATACAGGCAAAATACAGGTAAAATAAAAATGACCTAAGATCCAAAAATAAAAGCCCAAACAAACAAAAAGAGAAAGCAGAAAGATAATAAAAGAAGGAGAAATAAATAAATTGGCATTTTAGTTTTGTGGAAACCGCATAATCCCTAAACTGATGAAATGATTTTTTCTGGATTCCTGGTGTGTGTGTGTGTGTGTGTGTGTGTGTACAGGGTATAACAGGATGGAACTGAAACTTTGAGTTTACTCTTTAGTGTAGGTTTAAAAGTTGAGCTTTATCAGCGTACAAATTAAAAATAAAAGTTAAGGGGAAAAATACAACCTAAAGTTAAGGGACAATGGATGTAACTCTCCAGATACTAAGTGTTGCTGATTGTACAGAAATGGTATTAATTCAAGGAACTTTTGTACAGTGTTACACTGTGGCACAGCGTGCAAGATTTGAATGAAGATTTGATTTGTCTTCTCGAAACTTCAGGTAGCCTTTACTGCAGTGGTATTAGCAGTGCATCTTTTAGGGGGTGGTTGGCTCCTGAGGGTGGAGCCCTTCTCAGTGAGACGAGCAACTTCACAGGCTGCTGGAAAGAATTAGCATGGTTCCTTTTAAAGCCTTCTGACCTTCCCATGAGGCCACGAGGCAGGAAGGGCCTCTTTAGACACTGAGCGCAATGACCTCTAGCCTCCCGGCCTGCAAGACTGTAAGAAAGGACTTTAAAAAAGAGCCTTGTTTGTTTTTATTTTATGTTCATTGGTGTTTTGACTGCGTGTATGTCTGTGTGAGGGTTTCAGGTGCCCTGGAACTGGAATTACTGACCGTTGTGAGCTGCCATCACCTGGGTGCTGGGAACTGAGCCAGGATCACTTTGGAAGAGCAACCAGTGCTCTTAACCTCTGGGCCATCTCTCCAGCCCAGGAAACGACATTCTATTGTTTCTAGTTACTCACTATCAAGGTGGTGTTGGTGTTGATGTTACTTTGATGGTGCTGGGGGCTGAGCCCAGGGCCTTGCAGGTTCCAAGCGTGTGGTTCTATCTCCCAGCTGCACTCCAGCTCTCTGCCCCACACCAAGACAATATGAAAAGTAAAATCCTTATAGTAAAAATAAAAAATTCCCAGAATTCTGGAGGCAGGGGCAAACAGATCTCAGAGTTTGAGGTCAGCCTGGTCTACAGAGCGAGCTGCAGGACAGCCAGGGCTACACAGAGAAACCCTGTCTCCAAAAACAAAACAAAACAGAAAAATTTGAGTTTCTCAGATCCAGCAGCCACATGTTCAGTGCTCAGTCCTGTCTGAGCTCACCGGCTCACTCAACAAACAAACAAATCCAACAATACATGGGAGTAGCAGGGAACCATTTGGGAAGAGAGGAGGGGGATCTCATAGTGGGGAGGAGACAAGATAGGGTGGGAAGGAGCGAATGCGATCAAAATTTATAATACAGGGCTGGGGGGCTGGTCAGAGCACTGGCTGCTCTGCTAGAGGACCTGGGTTTGATTCCCAGCACCCACGTGGCAGCTCACAACTGTGACTCCAGAGCCAGGAGGAGATCTAATGCCGCCTTCTGACCTGAGGCCCTGCTTTCCTGAGGTGCAAAGACATACATGCTGACAAAACACTCGGATCCTTAAAATAGGAAAAATGTATAAAATGTCATAATGGAGTCCATTATCACACACACACACACACACACACACACACACACACGCATGCACGCGCGCGCGCGCACACACACACACACACACACACACACACAGACAGACAGCTAAAACAGTTTTTAAATCATCCAGTTTTTCTGCTAAGGTATAGATAGTAGTTTAGGTTTTTCAGGCTATATAGTCTTTCACAACTTTTTTAACTCAGCCACATAGCATAAAAATTGCCTTAAGACAACATGAGGCAAGTGAGAAGGGCTGTATTTAAGTAAAACTATCAAGAACCAAAAAAAAAAAAAAAAGTTCATAACAATACAGAGAAAGGAGGAGATAGGGTTGGAGGGAGGAGGAGAAAGCTCTCTCTCTCTCTCTCTCTCTCTCTCTCTCTCTCTCTGTGTGTGTGTGTGTGTATGGTTAACATGTTAGTGGGCACACATGTGTGGGTAGGTGTACACACACATGCCTGTGGGAGCCCCAAGGCTGAGGTTGGGGGTCCTCCATTGCTCCCCGTTGCTCACTGAGGAAGGGAGGGTCTCTCAAGCAAGCCTGGACCTCCTTCCCCTGTGTAGCCTCTCTGGCCAGGTTGTTCTGAGGAGCCCCTGTCTCTTGTCTTTCAAGGCTGGGATGCCAGACCATCTGCTGCCAGCCCAGCATGCACATGGGCTCTGAGGATCAGAATTCCAGTCCTTATTCCCGAGTGGAGAGTGCTTTAGTCTGAGCTAGCTCCCAGACCCAGGAAAGCACTCTCCCAGGAGAATGGCAAACAAAGCGTGGAAGGTTGGCAGGTACTCAGTGCTGGGCGGCTTTGAAGAGGATAACAGGTTCAGGAAGAGTCATGAGTGGATGCCAGATCCCGTGGGGAAGGATCACTGGGGACCAGGACAGTCACACAGCCTTAAAGTATGGGAGAGACACAACTCCCTCATGTAAAAATCCTGCCAAGTCTTTAACTATTGAAAAAAGAATCAGGGCTGGAGAGATGACTCAGTGGTTAAGAGCACTGTCTGCTCTTCCAGAGGTCCTGAGTTCAAATCCCAGCAACCACAGATGGATCTGACGCCCTCTTCTGGTATCTGAAGACAGCTACAGTGTACTCATGTACATACAATAAATAAATCTTTAGAAAAAAAACAAAAAACAAAAACAGACGAACCCAGCTGTGGCCCACTGAGAACCACTGCCCAGACTCTTAAAAAATCTGAAAACCATTGAGATGTTCTAGAGTAAAGAAGAATAAACACACTTAAGGACCAAAAGCAACACATGATCCTTGGTGGGTCTCGGGTCAGGAAAGTTAAATTATAAAGGAAACTGTTGGCACAGTGAACACTGAGCACGGATTATTAGGTAATATTACCTACATAATTACATTACACTTTCCTGTGTGTGCCGATGCCTTATGGAGCGAAGGGGGCTTATGTACTTTGGGGTGAAGTGACTTGTGCCTACGACTATCCTTCCCATGAACATCAGGGAAGACTGTGTCCGCATAGGTCCCTCAGTGACACTGCTGTGTCACCCAGCGTCGCCTTCCCTATCAGCTGGGAATGGGATCTTTACCCCTTCCGGATCCCCTTGCTCTGGAGCGTGGCGGCACGGAGATGCAGGACCTTCTTCCGGCTTCATGCACAGTCTCTTTAAAGAGATCTATTTTTTTTTTAACAAGCATTATGAAGCATGCAAGATGTGTATGTGTGGGTGTGCATGTTATAGCATGCACATGGGGGTCAGGGGATGATTTTGTAGAGTTAATTCTCTGTCTTTGTGGGTTCCGGGGAACAAACTCAGGTTTCCAGGTCTTTACCTGACTCTACAAAACTATCCTCTGACCACCCCCCCATGTGCATGCTAACACACACACACACACACACACACACACACCTACACATACACATCTTGACTCTTCCGCATAAGAAGCACTGAGCCTGGAGACCCAGGTTCAAGTCTATGACCTTGGGAAAGTTCCTTTACCTCCATGGCTTTCTGATCTTGGGCTACAAGGGTGCTAAAGGTCTCATCCAGTCATGATGTTGACCACATATATTTATATTATCTCAGGAGATGGGGACAGTTTGATGATCTTTGGTGACCCTATATGTCAAGAGGATGGAAATAGACGTCTGTCTTTGGATTGTCCTGTGCATGAACTGAGACTTAATCACTTGCTGGAGAAAGGAAAACAAAGTATACAGGAATATGATTGTGTGTGTGTGTGTGTGTGTGTGTGTGTGTGTGTTAATGTCTTGTGTAGCTGAAGCAGGACCCAGAGTGATGTTGTAAGTGGGGATGGGAGCCAGAGGAAGAGTTCTGTGTGGTGTCCTGGGGCCCCTGGGTGGTCTTATCTGCACGGCTTCCACACCCCAGGCCCACGAGCGTCTGGAGGAGACGAAGTTGGAGGCCGTTCGGGACAACAACCTGGAGCTGGTGCAGGAGATCCTTCGCGACCTGGCCGAACTGGCGGAGCAGAGCAGCACCGCGGCGGAGCTGGCGCGCATCCTCCAGGAGCCCCATTTCCAGGTTCCAGACTGCGGACTGCTGCGGGCTGCTGGGGGTGGGGTCGGGGTGGGGGCGGGGGCGGGGGCGGGGGCGGGCGGGCGGGCGGGCGGGCGGGCGGCGGCTTCCTAGCTGGAACCTGGTCCGGAAGCTGAGCACTGGGCATTTCCTTCTCATTCCTCTTTAGTCCCTCCTGGAGACTCATGACTCAGTGGCCTCAAAGACCTATGAGACACCACCCCCCAGCCCGGGCCTGGATCCCACGTTCAGCAACCAGCCAGTGCCTCCTGATGCGGTGCGCATGGTGGGCATCCGGAAGACTGCAGGAGAACATCTGGTGAGGGGCAGAGGCTTGCAGGGGAGAGGGCACCGAGAATCGCCCATGGGAAAGGAGAAAGGCGGGTGGGAGTGAAAGAGAAAGGCTAGGTCCAGGTGGGCTCTAGGGAGTACCTGCAGGACTTAGGAGCATGCAGCACACACACGCACACCATACATACACACACACACACACACACACACACACACACAAACACACACACCATACATACACACACACACTGTACATATAGATATACACACTATACATATACCATACACACACACCAAATACACACTACACACACACCATACACAAACAAATACACACACATATCACACACACACACTATACACAGACACATACCATACATACACATATGCACACTATACATATGGACACATACATATACCATATACACATACTACACACATACCATAAATATACATTGCACACACATACCATACACACACAATATACATACCACACATACCATACACACACTAGACACACACACCCCATACACATACACTATACATATGGAGACACAGTATATACATACCACACACACCCCATAAATACACACTACACACACACACACCATACACACACTACACACACACACCATACACACATAAATATCCACACATACCACACACACACACATACACACTATACATACACCACACACAACACTCATTCTCCCTCAGGATCCTCTCCGGGCTGTGTCTTTAAGACTTGAGACAAGAAGCCGGGTGTGGTGGTGCATGCCTGTAATCCCAGCACTTGGGAGGCAGAGGCAGAGGCAGGAGGATTTCTGAATTGGAGGCCAGCCTGGTCTACAGAGTGAGTTCCAGGACAGCCAGGACTACACAGAGAAACCCTGTCTCGAAAAACAAAACAACAACAACAAAAACAAAAAAACAAAAAACAGGAGACGTTGGGAGTGGAGATGAGGTGGGGACAGGAATGGGAGGGCCACCCGGAGCCCCACTGGAAGACAGAGCTGGCCTTACTTTGCCTCCCTTTGGTCCCTCAGGGTGTGACATTCCGAGTGGAGGGTGGCGAGCTGGTGATTGCCCGCATCCTGCACGGGGGCATGGTGGCTCAGCAAGGCCTGCTGCATGTTGGTGACATCATCAAGGAAGTGAATGGGCAGCCCGTGGGCAGCGATCCCCGGGCACTGCAGGAGCTGCTGCGCAGTGCCAGTGGCAGTGTCATCCTCAAGATCTTGCCCAGCTACCAGGAACCCCACCTGCCCCGACAGGTGGGCACGAACCCCACCCAGCTCGAGCGAGGCCCAAGGGACGGGGAGTCTCTTAACTGAAGCTCTCAGGTCCTCCAAGCGGGCACTCGTCACAGCCACCCGGCCTCCAAGGGTGACACATAAACACACATTAACTTGTCTTACCTGGAGGCATTCACACGCGTGTGCAAGGGACCTGGGAGTTTCTGTGACTAGGAGTGCAAGAGCTTGCCTTGAGTGTCCTAAGTGTGCAAAGGGATGCAGATCTCTGTGGTCTTTGCACTGTGTGTGTGTGTGTGTGTGTGTGTGTGTGTGCTCACCCCGCAGACCTGTGTAAGGTCTCCACCTGTCCTGGTAGCTGCTTCCGCATTGGTGGTTGGGGTGCTGTTCATCTCCTCCTTGGCTTTTGAACTCTGAGAGCTCTGTCCTCCTGGAGGGCAGAAGGAAGAATAGAGACTGAGGTGACCCCTGCATGGAGTGGGCTTCCCTTTTCCTGAGGCCTGACCCAGCCTTGGGTAGTTTCCCGATCGATCGCTCAATCTGAATCTCTTAGTTCCAGTTGCCAAGGAGGAGAATACCAGCAAGGCAGTGTAGGCTGACCTGGGGGGAGGGGGAGATCAGTCCTCCAGGGGAGGGGGAGTGGCCGGAAGGAGGAGTGGTCGGGAGGGGGGAGTGGCCGGGAGGGGGCGGCTGTGCTCTCCGTTCTTTACAGGTGACTCTTCCCAAATCCCTGGGCTCAGGTATTTGTTAAATGCCACTTCGATTATGACCCCGCCCGGGACAGTCTCATCCCCTGCAAGGAGGCAGGCCTGCGCTTCAACGCCGGGGACTTGCTCCAGATTGTAAACCAAGATGATGCCAATTGGTGGCAGGTGAGCGTGGGTCACTCCTGAAATGCCTCCAGGGAAGGGTCCTCTTCCCCGGGTAGGTCTTTGGCATGTGCCATTCCAGGCATGTCACGTGGAAGGGGGCAGTGCCGGGCTCATCCCCAGCCAGTTGTTGGAGGAGAAGCGGAAAGCATTTGTCAAGCGGGACCTGGAACTGACCCCGACCTCAGGTAGGAGACCCCTCCTTCACCTCAGTGCCCCTCCCCCACTCCCCGGTTTAAGATCTAGCACGGCCCAGCTTGCTTGAATTACTTATTTCCTTGTGGCCAGGGACCCTATGCGGCAGCCTTTCGGGAAAGAAAAAGAAGCGAATGATGTATTTGACCACCAAGAACGCAGGTGGGTATTAATTCTTATCCCGGTTGCCCAATATGTCATATCTCTCTTCCTCACAAATGACCCGTGAGTTTACTCTGCCTCAGATACTGCCAGCCTTGTTCCTAGGTCCGCCCAGTTCCTTCCCGTTTCCCTGTCTGCTTTTACCCAGTGATGCATTCCGAGAGAGTCCCTCCCCTCCCACACGGGGCAGCCTGGTGAGCAGCTCCATCTCTCTGTCCCCAGAGTTTGACCGCCATGAGCTGCTCATTTATGAGGAGGTGGCTCGCATGCCCCCATTCCGCAGGAAAACCCTCGTGCTGATTGGTGCGCAGGGCGTGGGCCGGCGCAGCCTGAAAAACAAGCTCATTCTGTGGGATCCAGACCGCTATGGCACCACAGTGCCCTGTGAGTGGGGGCCGTCGAGCGGAGCGAGCGGGAGGTGCGGGGGTGGATGTGTCCGGGGTGGGGAAGGAGGGAATGGTCGTGGAGGGGTGCTGAGAACCGCAGGTCAGGTGGTTGCTTTGGGTGTGTAGTGTGCGCCCTCTGTGGGTGGATGAGGGGAACTGCAGACTCCGGATCCGGTGAAGCAGGTGGCTTTATATCAGGAATTCTTCTCTTAGGGTTTTACTTCCAAAAAGTTGTTTGTTTGTTTGTTTGTTTTGTTGTTTTTAAGTGAGTGCCTTCCTCGGGTCTGGTGAAACAGGGTCGAACTGTATGTGGCCTGCCAGATAGGGCTTCCAAGTGATGGGACCGCAGGAGGTGGGGGTGGCGGTGACTCCTGGAGGCTATGAATTTAGGGCCGAGATCACGCAACCCTCATAGAATCCACACGTGAGTGTTTTAGGTGGGGTGGCTTGACTCACCAAGCCTTCTCTCTCCAGACACATCGAGGAGGCCCAAGGACTCAGAACGGGAGGGGCAGGGCTACAGCTTTGTGTCTCGTGGGGAGATGGAGGCTGACATCCGTGCCGGGCGCTACCTGGAACACGGCGAATATGAGGGCAACCTGTACGGCACGCGGATCGACTCCATCCGGGGCGTTGTTGCCTCTGGCAAGGTGTGCGTGCTGGATGTCAACCCGCAGGTACTTCTAGCCCTTCCCCGTCCTGCCTGTCCGAGCCCTCTTCCCACGCTTCCCAGCGCACCTAGATCTCCTTCAGTAGGTCACACGGCTGCCCTCTGCCACCCACTTGCCATGCTTAGGGCACAGGTCCCAGAACTCCAGGCAGCCCACTCCGTCACCCACACATCCTGTTCCCAGCACACGTGAAGATGTGCACCCACCCTCTTTCCCTGCAGGCGGTGAAGGTCCTGAGGACGGCTGAGTTTGTCCCTTACGTGGTGTTCATAGAGGCTCCTGACTACGAGACTCTGCGGGCCATGAACCGGGCTGCGCTGGATAGTGGCGTGTCCACTAAGCAGCTGACGGTGAGGGGCTCGGAGCTGCTGGGGAGGGGTTGCTGGTGGCCTGGGGTGGTGGATTCAAGAGAGGTAGGATTTCCGGGAGTGATTTGTATGTGTGGAAAGGAAGGGTTGTGAGAACACAGTGCCCAGAGTCTCAGATGGAGCCAGGAACACAGAACTGACTGCGGGCCTACTATGTGGTGCACTCTACAGAGAGAGTCCTAGTCAGAGGAAGTGCTAGGAGGAGGCCAGTGGAAGATCTGGGAGCAGAGATGGCCACGGGAAGTTTCTGGAGGAAACTTGGATCTTGACACAGCGTTCCCCTGGGAACAGGGTGTGCGGAACCCTGAGCCCAGCGCCCCCCCCCACCCCACCCCCCCCGCGCCCCATGCCTGTTAAGTCAGCTCCCAGGTTGGGCTTGCATCTTCTGGGGTGGGAGTTAACCTGTTCTTGCGCGAGATTGTCTAGGTACCCGGTAGGTTCTGATGCCACCTCATAGCTGCAGTAAGGGGCTTGGTCAGGCTGAAGGGATCGTTATCTGGAGGCAGGAAGATCCCTGTGGAACCATCCACTCACTGTGACCTCTCAGTATCCGAGCTTTGTGTTATTAGTGGGAGATAATTGGTCCTCCCTTACGGAGCTGTGGTGAAGAGCCTGTGGGTGACCAAATGGTTAGTGCCCAGCTTGTCCTTGACAGCACCGTAGCTTCTTCCTTCTAGCCTTCCGCCATCCTCCCTACTTCCCTCCATCCTTCTGGGCTGGAGGCAGGAGCACAGCTGGGGCGGAGGGGGTTACAGGGGATCCGTGTCCCTGTGGCTGAAGGTTGGGGTGAGGTAGGCAGGTTGTAGATCCCTCTAATGATGTAGCCGAGTCGGAGGTGCTGACCGAAGCCCCTTGTGCGAGACAGGAGGCGGACCTGAGGCGTACAGTGGAGGAGAGCAGCCGCATCCAGAGGGGCTACGGGCATTACTTCGACCTCAGCCTGGTCAACAGCAACCTGGAGAGGACCTTCCGTGAGCTCCAGACCGCCATGGAGAGGCTTCGCACGGAGCCCCAGTGGGTGCCCGTGAGCTGGGTGTACTGAGTCTCGCTCTGGACCTTGTGAACTGCCTGGTCGGGAATCCAACTCCCACTCCACCTGTGATACTCCCCTATCCTGCTAATGGTCTTCGTCCCCGGCTCTGGTTTTCCCTGGACCACGGTTCCCAGTAGGGGCTGGCTTCAGTAGAGAGGTGTGCACTGCCAGGGAGGGAGGTGTTCATGGGGTACCCCTGTACCCAGGTGCTGCCCACTCCCCGTGTCTACTGGCCACCAGACACCCCTTTCTAAGGATCATGCTGCGTTGCGGAGCGTCTCGGATGGCTCCCGTGAGTCTCAGTCCAGGGGAGAGCAGAGCTGTTTGGGGCCTCGTGGTCGGCCGGTCTGTGACCCTGACAGCTTTTTCTCCTCTGGACTGGCCACAGCCACCCTGTTCCCTGGCCCCTCCCACTCCTTAGTACAGTTTCGTATGGCCAGGTACTCAGACCACTGGCGGCTAGGCAGACCCAGGGAATGCTGCCAGTCTGGGCCATTTTAGAGACTGGGGTCACCCTGTCCTGGGCCAGTTGCTGCAGCTGATGACGCAGGCCTCAGCTCCCTGAGGAGCAAACGTAAGTCTGATCCCCCCCTTACTCCGAGCTTCTCACTGCCAAAGTCTCTCCATGACTTTCTCAATGCGCCCCTCTTTTCTAAGCCCTGTTCCTCAAACCTGCAGCTGGTGGGGGGGGGCAGTTGGCTCAGCCCAGGTTGGCAATGGGGCCTAGAAAGCCGAGCCCTCTCCTGTTGGGACCAAACGTACCCCAGGCTCCGCGGCCCGCAGCAGGCTTTTTTTCCCTCCAGGCTTTTCTCTGGAGGGATCTGGGTGACCTGCTGGCATTAGGGCTGAGGCGGTGTGGGGAGACTGTGAGTGGGGGCTTGGAAACATCAGCTTTCTCAGCACTTGCCACACGACTCCGGGGGAGTGCCGTTGGCACTGCAGGCGGGGCAGCCTGTGGCTCTGCTTGCTGTGGTGCTGGTCTGTGTCTCTGGCCTTGGGGTGTGTGTGTGTGTGTGTGTGTGTGTGTGTGTGGTGTGTTGCACATGCATATGCACACGTTTGGCTGAGTTTGAGAGGAGGCAGAGGATTGCCTTCTGTTGGAGGTGGCTCTTTGAGGTCCCCTTATGGGTTCCCCTCAACTCCGCCGTTTCTCACAATCCCCCATTCCAGACTCCAGAGCCCGGGTCTCCCCCATCTTGCCTAAGTACCAGCCATTAGCCCTTGGGGAGGGTGATTTTGTAAAATAGGATAACCCTTCTAAGAGCCCCCGTCCTTGACATCTGGAGACATTTCGTTCCTCATTCTTGAGGGGCCCCGCCCGTGTCCTCACAGGAGACCCCCTGGCACCTCCGCCCTGTGCCTCCCAGATCTCCTGAGCGTCAGTCTTTGCTGCACCGTCAGCCCAAGCCTGTCCCTGAACCACTGTGTGCCCATATCCTAGAGAAGGGGGGAGGGAGAATAGACAGAGTATTTATTACAAATGCTAGAAATATATTTATTATATTAGGAATCTCGTTCGCATTGGCGTCGGACGTGCAGACGAGACTAGAGGTGGGCCCACCCGCTGCTCATTTGCATAGCCCTGCTGTCACCTACCTGTGCTTTTCCTTTAGTCGGTCAGCGTCCTTTCCTTTAGTTCAATATCTTGCTGTGACCCTGACCCTTACTTAGCTGAAGAGGACTGTCCTCCTTGCCAGTTCCCTGGAGGATGAGCGCAGGGTCAGAGAAGCATCCATGACAGCCCCTTCTCCCCCTTGATTAACCCACAAAGACCCCCAACCAAAAGACCATGGCCTCTGATAGAGATCTGGTGGGCACCATGCAGGAGAGTTGGTACCAGTTCTTCCCCAGGTATCCAGGGTGGCATCAACCCCCCACATTCTCTCTCTAGTCATGTACAAGGGCCCCTCCTCTCTGGACAGCCTCCTACCTCTCTCTCCCACTGAGCCTGGCTCTACCACCCATCCAAGCACTGGCCAGGCGGAAACAGAGGCTGTGAGCCTCCTTAGCTCCCACTGAGCCTGGCACAGGGCTGGTGAGAACATGTTCATGCCCACCAAGCAAGCTCTGTGATGCTGTCCTCTCTCCCTCCCTCCCTCCCTTTCACCATGGCCTCTTGTATTTGGGGACCTCAGAAGAAGGAGGACCCTGCTGCCCTCGTCATGGTCCACACTCAGTCCCTGCCCTTTGCTGTCCCTCTGTCACCCCCTTCCCCCAGCCATCTAATTTTTACGTTTTCTTTCTTTTCCTTTGATTAAACGTGACGGCAAGTGTTTGTGGCTCTGTTTGTCTTTGCTTGGGATTGAGGAGATGGTTTTGGGAGGGGGCTAGGGTTAGAGAATACAGAATAAATTATTCCAGCGTGGCAGATGAACTGACGTGCATCTGGGTGTCTCCTATGGTGACTTCCTCCTCCTGTCTGCACGTGAGGCTCCTTCTAAGTGTTTACACCTGGAAGCGGGTGAGCATCAGGGGGACCGCGGGCTCGGGGACCTCATCATCAATCCATGACTCCCCCTGGGACTTGTGTGGCCTTGTGCAGACACCCCTACCTCCCAAGTCCTTGGCTTTATACTCTATACAAGCATCACAGTCTCTCAGTGATAATGCTCATGGGATCTGGGTGCTCACCCTGGGCAGGAGAAGACACCGAAATACGTTAGTCTTTTCATCCCTAGAACAACAACCACTGCCCCAGAGCATCCGTGGTCTAGGGGATCCACGTTCCTCCCCACCTGGAGATCTTCAGGAGGGAAGGGCGACACGCCACCCCACCATTGGCACCACAGATTCTCTGTACAGCAGAACCTAGTCCCTAGCCCCAGGATGCTGGATGGAAGGCTGGGAAATGTAGTCTTCCTCCGTGCTCTGGACGAGTGAGCAGCAAGCAGCAGATCTCTGTGCTGCTGAGCGTGGACTCTGGGGGTGAGGGGGGGTGTTTTAGAAGCTCTCCAAGTGACACAAATATGTTACCAGGTTTGCTGGCCACTGTAATCCCCCCCACACACACACACACTTTGGGGATGGACAGAACTTTTTAGCTTCCAATCAGCATCAAGAGATTTTTCTAAATAAAAGACAAATTACCTGAAATATGTTATTATCCACCCCCCTTTTTTTTCTTTTGGGAGACATGATCTTTACACAGCCCTGGCTATTCTGGAACTCACTATGTAGACCAGGCTGGCCTCTAACTCACAGAGATCTACCTGCTTCTACATTGTAGGATTAGAGGCATGCGTGCACCACCATGCCTGACCCTTTCTGTTATTAGTTTTTGTTTGTTTGTGTTAAGTTAGCGTTTTAAAATATAATTTTAAAGTTGACACATAGCAATTGTGCCATTTCACAGTTGAGGGGATTCTTATCTGTTACTCTTTATTTTCTTTAATTTTAAATTTTTTATGTACATGAGTACACTGTCTTCAGATACACCAGAAGAGGGCATCGGATCCCATTACAGATGGTTGTGAGCCACCATGTGGGTGCTGGGAATCAAACTCAGGACCTCTGGAAGAGCAGTCAGTGCTCTTAACCGCTGAGCCATCTCTCCAGCCCCCATCAGTTCTTCTTAAAGACCACCATGCTGTAATTTATGTCATGTTTTGAGGCAGCGTCTCATCATGCAGTACAGACTATCCTAGAACTTGAAACTCTCCTGCCACAGTCTCCCAAATATTGGGATTTCAGGTGTGTGCTACTCTGTCAGGTTAGAAAGTCTGCTTTGGATGAACTTTTGTGGGTGTACTCTGCTGTTTGACTGCCTGAAGGCACTGTTTATCCAAATCTTTAATGTGTTAATGTATTCATGGTCTGTGGTCTTGTAGATACAATCTCCCCCCCTTTGTCTTTGTGTGTGTGTGTGTGTGTGTGTGTGTGTGTGTGTACTCTTGCCCTTGCCCATATGTACCTCCACAGCCCAGAGGTCTTCATCAGTCTCTTCCTCTAGCTTTGGGATTTTTTTTTAATTTTTTTTTTTTTTTTTTTTTTTTTTTTTTTTTACTGAATCTAGAAGTTGAAGTTTTGGCTAACATGTTCCTGGGATCCACCATCTTCCCTGAACTTGAGTATTGGGGCTTCCTGAATTCAGGTCCTCTTGCTTACACACCAAAGACTTTACCTACCAGGTCATCCCTCCAGGAGAGGGTGGGAGAGGACGGAGGGGAGGCCAGAGGAGAAGCAAAGGGATTGGGGAAAGGTTAGGAAAAGAAGAAAAGGTTAGAAAAAAGGAGAACTGATTTGGTAAACTGAGGCACGCCCATATGCTGAAATACTACACAGCTGAGAAAGTTTATTGTACAAGAACACGGAGGGATGCTTAAGATGGGAGGGCGTGGGAGGCGAGGGCGTGGGAGGCGAGGGCGTGCAGGGCACGGTGAGAGGACCCCTCTGTAAACCGAGCATCTGCAAACACAAGAAGGCGATGGGAAGGGGGTCCTGCAAGCGCAGTCAGAGCTGTCAACGGGGCTTGGCGAGGTTAGATACGATCCTCCAATGTCCTCCCAAAGTTAGGGATACAGGGCCTTGGGGAAGGAGAACGGAAAGATAGCTGATCCCTGGCTGCCTTGGGCTGGCTGTCCCCATAGTGTGCTTGAAGCACCTCCTGGGAGCGTGGCGTCACGATCTAGGACTAGGGAGCAGAGAAGAGACCCCCACAGAGAAAGAAGGAAAGAAGACTCTAACTAAAAGGGGCTGAGGATTGATCCATCAGGCCGAAGTGTAGGAATCACTTGGTCACTGGTCAGGACTATGGAGTCCTGGGGCCTGCCCTGGAGATGGTTTGGGTGGGTCTCGATGGGTCTGCAGAATTGTGTTTTAATTATTTTCTAAAGGGCCAGGATGCAAGTGTTTCATAGACACACATATGATGTCTCCTCCACAGCACCTGATGCAGGAGAATTGGAAGGAGGGGAAATGGGATCTGCCGAGGATGGGGGGCGGGGCTATTGATGGGCACCCACGCTCAGGGATTTCCTGGAAACGCACGCAAACTTGGGCCTCATCTGAGGAGCCTTTCCAGGCCCTGCTGAAGGCCCACAGCCATGAACTCTTCCCAGGGATTAGAATATGCTGGGAGGTTCCAGCATCTGGCTGGAATTGTTAAGTGCCATCCTGGTCTCCAGGGTCCACAGACACTTCTCCATCTGGGGCACGAAAGGGAGCCGGAAGGGAGGTGGACAGAGCCGTGGACTGTGAGTAGAGCCTGAGAATTCGCGATCTCAGGCGTTCAGCTTCCCAAGGCCTGACCGACCATGGGGCATTAAGCAGTTACACAGAGATGAACTCGGAGAAGGCCAGTTCCTCTGCAGACATCTGAAGGGGAGGGGCTGCCATCACGTCCTCCTCCAGGGAACGGTCTGCCTCTTGCTCTGTAGACTGGAGAGATGACAGTGAGGTTGAAAAGCCGCGCCCGCCCGATGAAGAGGTCTCGCTAGCTTTTCTAGTGTCACCCGCAGGGGGCGCTGCAGAGTCTCCCCAGCCTCATCTCATCTGTGGGTGGTGTAAGCTTTTTTGAGACAAGTTCTCACCAGGTAGCCTGGCTTCCCCCTCCCCCGCCCTCCCCCCCCAGCTCCACCCCTTGGACCACAAACTCCCAAACATCGGGATTGCAAGCCTGGGCCATAATGCTTGACTCAGCTGAGAGCTGTTTAAACTGACACCGAGTTTTCTGAACATGGAAAGGGAAGACTTGAAATTTGGAGGTTGGTGAAATGGCGTAGGCGCATGGCTTGGATAGGCTAGGTGGACGGATGCGGGAGGTTAGCTTCTGGGGAAGAGGATGCTGAGGGAAGAACCCTCCCTGCCTGTCTCGCTAGCGCAGAGGTATCGGGTATCGGATGGCGTGGCTTCCAGAGGCCTTCTGTCCACACCTGGCTGAGGTTCCGTGTCTCAGGAGAGGGCACAGCAGAAAGGTTGGGGTTTCTGAGACATTCCGGAGACACCGCAAGGTCTACAGTCAAGTCTTCAGGGGTCCAGCCGTTCCCCGGCAGCTGGAAGAGAAACTTGGTCAGAACTCACAACAGGCCATTCTTGGCAGGGCAGATGGTCTAGCCGCAAGCCTGGACTAGCCAGAAAGGACACAGTTCTGTGGCCACACAACGTCCAACATGTGGGTGTCCCCCTGGCGGACTCTCAGGAGCTCTGTTTCCTCGGCCATAAAATGAGAACACACGGTTTTCCCTCAGAGTCATAATATCCCAGATAACTATTTTTTAAAGGCAAGGCCTCACAATATATAACCCTGACTTACTTGGAACTGGCTGTGTAGACTAGGCTGGCCTTGAACTCAGAGATCCATGTACCTCTTGGAAACTGGGATTAAAGGCACCATCTCTGGCTTTGTTTGTTTTCTGAGGCTGGGTCTCAGGAGTCCTAGTGTGGCTTTGAACTCGTGTAGCTGAAGGTGACTTTGCGCTAACTTCCCATCCTCGTGCCTCTACTTTGTTGAGTGTTGGTGTTACAGCTTGTGCGCCGCCACACTCACTTAGTACAAGCACACTTGGCAAGCACACTACCAAGTGAGCCACGCCCAGCCCCCAGTCTCCAGGCAGCAGCTCCCCGTCCAGGGAACGAGAGCTTCTGGGATGGTTTGTTTTCATTGTGTTACTTCTTTGCTTATAACCAGAGAGAACAGCAGGCTGTCTGCTCTTTTTCATGGGCATCAACGATTCCCCAAATACAGACAGCACAGGAGACATATGGTCTGTGGCTATCCCATACTTAGGGGTGAAGGCCGGTTCTTCTTCTGGAGTCTGGGGGGATCGGCTTTGGGCAGCACATATGGCTGGATTGCTCCAACCCTTGCACTTCCATGCGGGCTATGTAGCCGGCATCACAGACCTTGGAGAGCTTGATCTGATTTTCTCAGGCTGGGTTACTGTGGGCATAGAATTCCGTCTCTGCATCTCTGTTGCTGTGTCTATAAAATGGAGCAAATAATACTGCCTGTCCTGATAGAGAGGACAAGGAATCAAGCACGCACTGCCCTCCACTACCTCTGTCCCTGTCATGAGTACCCCAGGCCTGCCTTGAACAGCAATCCTCCCTCCTCAGCCTCCCGAGTGCTGGATGTCAGGTGTGGGCTACCATGCGTGTCTAGTTCCTTTGGCTCTCTCACAGGACAAATGTCCCCTTTCTTCTTTGATGCGAATGCGTGCAAAGAAAACTCTCAGCCCCTCCTATTCTTCCCCCAGCTTCTGCCAAAGACTGCCAAAAGCCAAATGGGAAATAAATCAAGCAAAACACACATCCTTAGCTGGCTGTGTTCTGCTGGCCGTGGCCTCTGACCTTTTTGGAACCCATTTCTATCCTTCCGCAGAAAGGGGCTGCTTCTCAGAGACCCTCTGCTCACTGCCCTGGGTCCCTTCCGACCTCTGCAGGGGGAGCTCAGGTGCCCCAGGTCGGAAGCAGCCCTGTCCAGAATGGTAACAGTGGGGAGGTAGCCCCCACTGTGGCTGGCTTCCTGGGCCCCAGCCCTTTCCCCATGAGCCCCTTGCCCAACAATGCAGCCAGAGGGCTGGGCCCCGAGGGTGGCCTCTGGTAGCGGTCCTACGGTCCTACCGCCTCCATGGCTTTTCCCTCACTCCCCTTAGCCACCGTTGGCCTTGTCCCACTTCCTGAGACAAAAACAGCTGCTTCCTAAATCAAGGAAGAGCCTGTTCCCACCCGGCCCTCCCCTTGGGGGATCGGCTGGAGCCTTTTGTCCTTACTGGCGCCAGGAAAGAAGACGGTAGCTATCCCACTTTCCTGACTCCACGTTTGCAGACATAAGAGTGGGAATGCCTGCCCTGTGGGTAGCTGAGAGGATCTGGGGGAGGGCATGTTGGGGGTTTTGTTTCATGAATGCAATCCTGCAACTATCCACCCACCCCCAGGGAGGCATTGGCCTGGGAAACTCCTTTCTTCCTTTGGAGGTCAGCAAAGGGTAGCCTTGGGCAGCTTGGCTCCCCAGGAAGATGGCCACAGAGATCTCTGTATGCCCCCTACTCCCCCAAGCTTCCTGGGGTTGCCACTGATAAACTGGGTTCTTGATCAGCTAAACCAGATGGAGGACCAGAAAGAATGTTCTAAGCAATAAGAATAGAGAAATCTGGGGCTGGAGAGATGGCTCAGTGGTTAAGAGTACCGGCTGCTCTTGCAGGAGCCCTGGGTTTGGTTCCCAGCACCTGCAGGATGGCTTACAACTGTCTCTGACTCCAGTTCCAGGACCCTTGGAACTCCACACTGTAATGGCCTCCATGAGCACCAGGCACAAATGTGGTGCAGAAACACACAAGCAGGCAGAACGCTCGTACACATAAAACACATCTTTAAAAAGAATTGAGAAATCTGAGTTTGTATCACATCTGTTAGGTGAGTTTGGGCCAGATCTATGTACGCTCCGGGCCTCAGTTTCTTTTGTAAACGTACACTAAAGTCATGTTGGAGAGACTCTTGCACGCTGGTGTGTTGTGGGGTCCCTAGACCCAGACTTGAAAGCTTGAATTGGAAGTAAAGCCTGGGAGATCGCATCTCCAACACTGCTGCCAGGTGAGATGGGCTTAAAGTTGATATCAAGGCCGGTCCCAAGGAAGTCCTACACGTCCCTTCTCCCTCCAATACTGATGTCCCCAATTTCTAAATGGGCTGGGAAGGGGTGAAAAGATAGAGGGCCATGTAGTTCTTTGTGACCCTGCCTGACACCAGGTGGGAATGACAGATACTGAATGCAGCTCCCACCCTGGCAGTGTGCCCCAAGACTCCCACAGACTCCTTCAAGGCTGGGGGCAAGCTCTGCTTCTGGGTGGGCGCAGAAGATGGGCCCGGAAGTCCGACCTCAGTCCCAGATGGGTTGATCTCAGATTTTGGCTCCCTGAGTCCTTACCGAGGTTTCAAGGTAGACCTTCTCATTCTTCTGGGTCTCCTTGGCCAGCCAAGCTGAAAGAGACGCAGAAAGAGAACCTTGAGGCCGGGAAGAACTTAAGCCCTTCCCAGAATGCATCGGTGCGTGTCACTGGTGTCTGAGGGCTTCCCGGAGAGATCTGGCAGGCCCTGAAGCAGGAAGCCCTTTCCAGCTCAGCCCTTTAGGAAGGAGCTGGCCTTTGGGATCTGTGTGAGCTAGAACCTGATCCAGGAAACTTTTCACCTCTTGAAGTTGAACGTGCTCAGGGGGCATTGATGGCTTGGATCTTAACTGTCCAGTTGGATGCTTGGTCCTCAACTTGCCACTGTTGAGAAGTGGCAAAACTTTTAAGAGGTGGCATCTAGGGGAGGTCTTGGGCCGTTGGTGCGTGTCTTTGAGGGGACTCGTCTTCTTCTTCTTCTTCTTCTTCTTCTTCTTCTTCTTTTTTTAACTTCCTAGCCTAGAGGTGGGCAGTTTTGGTCTCACTGTGATGTATCTTTTCAGAAGACCAAAGAAACAGCTAACCCACACGGACCTGCTTGGCCTGTGCCACCCAGCCCAGAGGCCATGCTTGTCACCCAGCACTGGACTGTGGTCACTTGAAATATTATACTTAAGCTTCTAAAGGCTCAACATGAGAGAAAAAGAATGTAGGGTCTGATCCTTTCGTTGACGTTTTGAGGGGTCTGGCTGTATTACTCAGGCTGTTTGCTCTCAGATTCCTGACTCAACTGACCCTCCTGCCTCAGTCTGGGTAGCTGAAAGCACAGGCTTACAACTACAGTGTCCAGGTTTCATTAATGTTCATCATCATCATCATCACCATCATCACCACCATCATCACCACCACCACCACGTCTACAGTGTTCTGCCTGCATTGTATGTCTCATTACAGACGGTTGTGAACCACCATGTGGTTGCTGGGAATTGAACTCAGGACCTCGAGAAGAGCACCCAGTGCTCTTAACCACTGAACCATCTCTCCAGCCCTCTTCAATGTCTGAATATTAGTTCCATGTTGAATTGACATGACAGGTATATTGAATTAAATAAACTGTTTTGTTAAAATTGACTTTGTTAGCTCTTCTGTTCTTTTTGCTTCTTTGTTTGTTTGTTTGTTTATAGTCTCCGCTATCCAAGGCTAGTATTAAACTCACTATGTATACACTCCGGACCCTCCCGCCTGCCCTCCCAGTGCTGGGAAAACTTATGCTCCATCACGGCTCTTGTAACTTTTATGTCGGAAAACTCCCACTCCTCATTTTGATTGTTCTTCTCAGTGCCGGCTGTACCACAGCTAGGTTGGTTTTTTGTTTGCTTGTTTGTTTGGTTTGGTTTTTCAAGGCAGGGTTTCTCTCCATAGTCCTGGCTATCCTGGAACTCGCTTTGTAGACCAGGCTGGCCTCAAACTCAGAGATCTGCCTGCCTCTGCCTCCCCAGTGCTGGGATTAAAGGTGTGTGCCACCACGCCCGGTGCAGACAGACCCACTGAGGTCTGCCTGTCTTACCGAGGTTGGTGATACAGCACGTGTGTGTGTGTGTGAGCTGCCCCCTGCCCCCTGCACCTCAATCACTTACCTTTTTTTCTCCACCGGAGCATGTGACTGCCAAAGGCAATTACTCCTGCGGCCAGCAGCAGGGACAAGAGTACCAGGACTGGGGCCATCATGCGGACCATCGGGATGGACACGCTGGAGGAGAGACGGACGGAGCCTGTTGGCTTTTTGTTACCAGAGCAGCTACTTAAGTCCGTGAATCCCGTGCATAAGCTGAGAGAGCCAGCCTGAAATCTACTTCAACCAGGCTAAGACTGCCAGGGTACTCAGACCCCAAACCCAGGCTTCCTGGGTTCAAACCCTGGTCTTGACACTTAAGGGACAGGTGGCTTAACCTTCCACACCGCCACCAGTTCTGTCTCCTGTGAAGCAGGGCTGTAAGGATCAAAGGTGTCAGGAAGTTTAAGGCCCTTAGTACAAACTGGGAGAGGCCGGACATGATGGCCATCCTTGTGTTTGGGAGGCGAAGGCCGGCAGGTCGGGAGTTAAAGGTCATCCTTGGCTACATAGGGAGCTGGAGGATAGCCTGAGCTACAAAAGAAACCTATCTCAAACTAAGTACTCCTCCCACTAAAAATACTTAGTACAGTACCTAGCTACATTTGCTGCTAAATTATACAATTTGCTGAGCAGAAATGGTCCCATGTTGTGCTGGGGAAACCCGGGGTGTTGGAATTGAGCCTAGGAGCTCATATGTGTTGGGCAGGCACTCTGCTATGGAGTCTCATTTCCATCCCTCTCTTTTAAATAAAAAATTGTTAGTATTGGGTGTATGATTGGGGGTGGGAGAGCATGCTGGGTGCTCGTCCTGAGGTTAGAGAACAACTCTGGGGAATCCATTCTCTCCCCCTACCCCTTTGTAGGTTCTGGGGCTCAAACTCAGATTACCAGGCTTGCGTGGTCAGCGCTTTTCTGCCTGAGCCGTCTTACCAGCCCTACTTTTTATTTTTAGACACCGTCTCACAAAGTTACCCAGCCCGGCCTCGAACTTGTGATCTTCCTCTCCCAGCCTTCTGAGTTGGAATTATAGACCTGCACGTCTACATCTGGCAAGAAGTAGGGAGCTCACTGGCCTATGGGCGGGTGTCCCCAGCACCAGTTAGATGGTACCACAGTGCTTTGATTCGGGGTCCAGTCAGGGCCCTAGTCTCCCAAGGACTGTGTGCTGTGCCTGGGGTATAAAAGACACTAGCCCTACAGGATACTTTCAATCTGGTCTAAACCTGCTAGCAGTGACCTGCAAGTCAGGAACTGGAAATTAGAGCTGAGCCCCAGAACCCTTTGCTGCTGGCTGGGATCCAGCTGTATTAGAAATTCATGTAGCACAGGGCTCAGGGTAAAGCATCCAGGGTCCCAAACCCTGGAGCTGGGGTGGTTTGAGCAGGGAGAGAGATGAGTTCTGGGACTGAGGTGGCCCCTTCACCTCAGATGGCCCTGCATGTCCAGGGCAGTAGGGCTGCTGTTTAAGAGTCCCCAGGATGGAAATGAGGTCTGAAATCTGCCCTCTGAGCCACAGGCCGTGGCCAGGACAAGAGGAAGTGTCTGTCTGGAGGGAAGAGAGTAGAGTCTTAGGGTTGAAGGCAGACCTTGGGTCCCCAGGACTCACCTGGGCTTGGAGATGCTGGCCACAGCCTTGGAGTCCTTTGGTGTGGTGAGGGGCAGCCAGAAGACTGGGCGGGAGCTCCCTGCATGAGGAGAGGTCGCTGTGTGAGGAGAGCTCCCTGCATATGGAGAGGTTCCCGGGGGAACCTTGGAGGTTCCTGCAGATCGGGCTGGGGTCGCTGTGTGAGGAGAGCTCCCAGCATATGGAGAGGTTCCCGGGAGAACCTGGGAGGTTCCTGTAGACCAGGCTGGGGCCGCCTCGGTGAATACAGGGGCTTTGACCCCTGTCTTCCCCTGTTTGGCTGTGACGACTGTCGGGCGGAGACCAGGAGAAGCTACAAGTCCAAAAGCAATGCTTCAGAACTTTCCCTGACCCTTGAGCCCCTCCCAGCCTGACCTTTGACCACGAACCTTCCCAGTATCTCAGGACATCCTCAACTAACTCTCCAGGAGGCAAGCGGAGGCCTATGTGAGGCCCTTTTGAGCAAGAAGACCCAGGCGAGGCACATCTAAGCATAATCCATTTTCCTTTGAGAGGACCCTACCCCTAAGACCTGTTCTACACCACTCCATAGACACCTTCCTGGTCCTCCTCTTAGTCCAGGCCGGGGTCAGCTCCTCTCTGACCAAAGAGGAAGCTCTCCATGCTGCCCAGCAGAGGCCTTCTGACTCTTATTTTTTCAGCAAGACCTGGGCTCCTTCAGCTGCCAAAGGTGGCAGGGAAAGGTGGCAAAGATGAGGCCTGAGGTCAGGGCCGAGGTCTGGCTCACCCCAGATCCTACAGGAAGAGCATTGGGCTTAGCGGTCACCACTTTCCATTTGACCCCGAGCCACCGTGGCTTCTGAGGTTGTTGGGAACATCTGCGTGGCCCTCACTGAGTATTTTCTGGAATGCGGAAGGGGCAGGAAAGGCATTGACTCACTCAGTTCTGGGAGCTGAGTCTGCCAGGCTTTTGCCTTGGGTTGCAGGCTCCTTGTAGGTATAAGAGGCTGGAAGGAGGGGGTGGGGGAAGAAGGATAGCAGGTGCCAGTAGGGACAGGACTGTCCCTTTTTCCTAGAGGAAAGGGAGAGGCTGCTCTTGGGGGAGGCAGACATTGCCCCAGTGGGCATCTTCCCCCACCCACCTCTTCAGCAGAGGTGCCAGCCCTGTCTCTTCCCAGCTAATCAGAAGCGCAGGCCCCAGAGTTCCCAGGTCTTCCCCACCTGCTGTCCACACCAGTCTCTCATTGGAACACTGCCTGTTCCTTGCCCCAGCCTGCCCCCTTCATGCCGCCCTTTGCACGGACGCTGTATACCTTGGATTCTATCGCCTCTTGCTTGGGATCAGTCAGTGTCCCCAGCAGCCGTCAGCTGAAACGCCATCTACTAGTCAGCGTGTTTCTCAAGGTCTTTGAAACTCGAAGTTCAAGTCATCTTGCCAAGGTTATCGGTTTCCCTGAGCAGGACTCAGGGAGCCACTCAGAGATGCCCTGTGTTCAGGGTCACCCCGTCTACCGCTGTGCCTTTGCCACATTGTCTCCCCGTGAAACCATTCTCTCATATCTCTGCCTAAAGCCTCTCCCCTGCCCCACCTGGTTTTCCATCATCAGCTCAAAAGTTAAGCCCCAGTAACATGGAAGAATTCACCCCTTCCTCTGTGTACCCCAATATCCTGTGCATGCCTCCAGGGGAGCAAGTGCCCCCTTTAACTAGACTGTGACTTTGCAGCTTCTCCTACGGGGCTGGGATTTCTCAAGGGCCAGCGTCCCCAAGTCTTTCTGACCACACCCAGCCTGGACATTCTGGGCTTGTTTTCTAGTTTGTGTTCTAAGGTTGTGCCTGGCACTTGTGTTTTTTCCTAAGTCGCTGACAAAATCTTCTGTAAATAAAGAACAGCTTTTACTTTGTGTGTTTCTGAGTTGCGATCCACTGCCTTGGGCCTCAAGAGACAAGGGATAAAGGAAATGATTGTGCGACTGCTCAGCCGCACTTGGCCCTGGAAGCAGCTGGTTCACTCCAGACTGTTAACTTTTCAGGAAATCTGGGATCTGGTTATTAAATGACTGGCAGGTAGAAATCGTGCTGGAGTGTTGCTACCAAAATAGAAACGCATAAACATTATAGACCCCAGATCCGTTAGCTAGCAGAGAATCCTTTATCACGAGTCCTTTCACGTGCTTGCTTTTAGCAGGACACCCTGTCTCCTGTGTCTGCTTCAGTGAAACATTCCTTCACGAGTCTGCCTGAGCCTTTCACCTGTGTTCACTTCAGTTAAACGTTCCTTCACGTGTTTGCCCCAGCAGACCACTGTCCCCAGGGGCCGTGGGGCAGCCACCTACACAGCCCTCACCATTGTTAGTATAAACTGTCATCAGAAGCCAACCAGCTCCGACGAGGGAGGCTGAGAATACACGCATCTCACACAGAGACGTGACTAAGCTGAGGGCAAGGACAGACACAGGAGTCTCAGAGTCTTAGAACACTGAGCTGGGTGTGGTGGCGTAGGACCTTCGTCTCAGCACTCAGGAGTCAGAGACAGGTAGAGCTCTGTAGACCCAGCTCAGCCAGGGCTACATAGGGAGACACTGTCTAAAAAGTAAACTAAATAAAAATAAAAATAAAATAAAATAAAATAAAGACAATGCTAATCAAACCATCTATCTAAAAGGTAAAATAGACAAAAAAATCAAATAAAGACAGTGCTAATCAAAATTAGACAATTTTGCACTGGTGGGGACTGGAAGAGACTGGAGAACCTTTGAGATAACAGAACCCACTCAACGGCGTTGCTTTATTGCTACGGCATTAGGGATGGAACCCTGGGTCTCCCACGTGCCAGGCAAATGCTCTCCCCTTGAGTCACACCCTGCCTCCGTGGGGCTTTGATATTGCTATCAATGTCCAGTTTGCTTCTATTTCAATGAAGTGTCACAGAGACCCACTGGTGACAGAGAACAGGCTCTGAGGATCTTAGCATGGGTCCTGGCTCCTGGACCTGTCCTCTGAACAGAGGTAAAGGTGGCAGTGATCTGTCTTTGGATCAGGCCTGCTCTGCTACCTGTCTCAACCTTAGGCCAGAAGCTGAGCGTCTTGGAGTCTCTGCCCCACTTGTGAAGTGGTTGTACGGAGAGATCCCTAGCTCTCGCTGACCGGAGACTGGGCTGCCTATTCTCTCTCCCCCTCTTGTCCTTTTCCTGGGTTCCCTGGGATATAGAAAGTGAAAGCAGTGTGCAGAGACCATCAGTACGGTGAGGCCAGTGCCTGGTTAGGGGACACTGCGGGCCAGACCTGGCCTCAGGAGGCTATGGGAATATTTGTGACACAGGGGACGTGCAGGTCCCCTGTCCCCTGCAACGGTCATCTTGTCCCCATCCCCTGGTAGTCTTCCCTGACATGTCTAGGCCAAGATTGACAGGCATAGCTCCATTTCGCTCTGAGATCCTCACGGGCAGACTTGCCAGAGCGGAGGCACACTGAGGTTGTCCCCCGTGCCCAGCAGGTGTCCCTAGTCACTCCCCAAGTCCTGGAGAGGCCCCGTGAGGGTGGCACCAAGACTGTCCCCTTCTGTAAGGGATGGACACTGAAGCCATGGCTCAGCAGCTCTCCCTCATGTCTCCTCTCCTCTACATCCCCTGTCACCCAGGTAGGTGGAAGAGGGTCGTTCATTACCTGGAAAGACAGTGAGCGTGACCTCAAAAGACTCGTCGCGGCCCAGTCTGTCAATCCCACACCAGTACTTCCCTGAATCCTTCAGGGTAAGGCCCCTCATGGTCACAGTCATGGAGAGCTCTCGGGGATTGTCTCGGATGGACATCATGCCTCGAGTCACCTCCTGGTTCTGATCCGTGTAGACAATGTCTCCGCAGCGGGACACCAGGAGGCCACCCTTCCGGCACCAGTACTTCCTGTGCCCCCTCATCTTCTTCTCGTAGGTGCACCGCAGGGACACGGTGTCACCTTCAAACCCACTGATCTCCTTCGGCCCCTTCAGAGCTTCATAACCTGAAAATGCAGGGTGAGAGAGAGAGAGGAGAGAGAGAGAGGATTTCCACGGACCTGAGTACCAGGCCAAGGACAGAAGCCCCCATTTCATGGGGGCTGGGGGGAAGGGAGGCTTTCCTGTTAGAACATCTTGGGCACCCCATAAAACCCCAGGGTTCTCCCTTCCTCTGGGGAACCTCAGAACAAACGTGTCATTCGAGACACAAGCCAGGCTGGCCAGATGGCTTGAGGGCTAGAGGTGCTTGCTGCTAAGCCTGACACCCCGAGTTCAGTCCTCAGACACCCCGAGTTCAGTCCTCAGACACCCCGAGTTCAGTCCTCAGGAAGGAGAGAACAGACTCCCAAACGTTGTACCCTGACCCTCCTCATGTGCACTGCAGCATCCATGTACCAATGCACGCTCATAGGTGCACACCCACATGATAAACACATGGAACAAAAACCTTAAAAACAGTTTGAGTTAATCTTATATAGTATGAAGGGAAAACCAAGCGAACACGGCCAACCGAGCAACGGATGTGCATTATAGGATGCGATCTGGTGAGCCCAGCCTGGGGGGCACTCTTGAGATCGCAGCTACTCGGAGTCAGAGCAAGTTCAAGGCCAGCCTGTCTGAAGGCATGGAATGGAAAGAGGGCTGGGGATACAGCTTAGTCGCAAAGCAGTCGTTTAGCGTGCTGAGTGCCAGGGTCCCACCCCTCCTCCAAGTATCGCCAGAAAGAAAAGATAAAAAGTACAAAGAAAGCTTTGCTCCCTGTGGGTGACGGTCTGGTCACTGTCCAGCCCTTTGCCCTCTTGCGATGAAGGCACATTTTATAAATATAAATGTGTGTGTGTGTGTATATATATGTGTGTATGCATATGTATGTATGTATGTACGTATGTGTATACATATATATTGTATACATACATATACCACACACACTCTCACATACACACATATACTAACAATCATAAAATTAAAAAGTAAAGCAAGGAAAAAAAAAAACAAAGCAAAGAAAGGAAAAGCAAACTTAACAGGAATCCCACCAAGGGAGCCGAGCTCGCAGGTATGCGTCGCTGCCCTGTGGCCAGAGAGGCGCTGCTCCATTTACAGCTGCAGAGCCAGGGAACCCAAGGGAGAAAGACCCTGGGTCCGAGTGCGGAAGCCGCGAGTGCTGGGCTCGGGGCTGCTGGGCTGAAGACTGCCTGTCTGGAGGGAAGTAGGGAAGCATCCCACCCCCACCCCACCCCCACCCCCTCACGGTGTGGAGGGAAGGGGTACCTACAGACCACGAGGGCAAGCTCAGACCTGCATCGGTGTGCCCCTCCCTCCCTGTCACCTCTGTCCCCTCTCACCTGGGAGCACCAGGCAGCCCCATAGCAGGACCAGAAGCCTCATGGTGGGTGCCGGACACTGCAGATGCGTGCGACTGGGAGTGCTTCCAAGCTTTTGCTTCTGCCAGGCTGGAACCAGGAAGGGAGGGGGGGCGGGTCACCGTGTCCAGCTCCGCCTCCACCCAGGCCCTTCTCCTTTTCTCCCTCTGTTCCCCCTGCTATCCAGGTAGTCACCACAGCCTGCAGACCCACATAAAGGCCAGCCCCTACTTAGCCATAATCCATGACTTACCAGTGCAGTGGAGGAGACTCAGGCTCTGACGGAAACACTTGAGGGACCCTCTGATATATTGTTTTTCCTTTTATTAAGAATTCCCAGAGGTGTGCATAACCTGATACTGTTCCTATAAGAATCACAAACCCTGGAGCAATCAGTTATTGCTGATATCCCCAAATTCTCACTTTTTGGAAAGTTATTAGTTTTTTGACCTGCTCCTGGATCTGAGTATTAAAGTACTAAATATGGAAGCATATTTGTTGACGAGTAAATCACTGATAATATCTTTTAAACTACATCCCCATTTTTAGCATTTTAATTTAAGCTTATTATTTTCATCTTATTTATTTTTTTTATGTGCATGGATGTTTTGCCTGCCTGTCTGGGTGCCATGTGTGCGCAGTTCTCACAGACACCAGAAGAGGGCACTGGATCCCCTGAGGTTGAAGTTACAGGTGGCTAAGTGCCACCATGTGAGTGCTGGGAATAGAACCAGGCTCCTGGAAGAACAACCTGGGTTCCTAACCGCTAAGCCACCTCTCCAGCACTCTATTTTTAGTTTATTAAAAATTTAAAATTATATTTTCAGAAGACAACATTGTAGAGTCCACCTTCAACCTTTTCATAGACGCCAGGAATCCAGTTGAGGTCATCAGGCTTGTATGGCAAGAACGTTTTACCCTCTGAGCCAGCTTGCCGGCCCTTCTTTATTTTAAACACGTGAACTTGTTTCACGTGCATATGAGCCATTATTTTGAGAGAGACAGAGACAGAGAGACACAGAGTGAGACAGACAGAGAGAGTGAGAGAAAGAGACAGAGACAGAGACACAGAGAGAGACAGAGGCAGAGAGACAGTGAGAGACAGAGACAGAGATAAAGTGAGAGACAGACAGAGACACACAGAGAGAGACAGAGGCAGAGAGAGACAGAGACAGAGATCTGTAAGCTTCTTCACACTGCTGAAGTGGACAAGGGTAAAAATATTTAAGACCAATGATACAGCCCGATCAGCGTCCCATTGTCTGTGGTGCAGTAATGCCATTGGCCACAGGGCGGCGGCTCAGGCAGGGCGGGAGCCCGGGACCAGCTGCTTTGAAAGGCGGGTCCCCTGAACTGTGGGCTTTGTCTTGCTGGGCACTTGCAAAAGTCAATCAGTGGCGCAGTCTTGCTTATTCCTTCAAGGGAACTGAACAAACACTCACGCTAGAGGGAGCTCTGAGCCATTTTCCAAAATAGCTGTCTTTGAGGCTTGCAAGACATACGTAATAAAGGAGGGAAGGCAAGGACTGGAGTGTTACTAGTAATTCACTTTCTGCCTTAGAAAACCACTCTTAATATTTTGGCATGTGTCCTTCCGACCCCTGGGGGTGGGGTAGGAGTTGTTAAAGCACGGTTGCTGTGGGAGGGGAGTTTGTTCTTGTGGCTCTGGTTAAAGAGAGCGTAAGTATTACAGTTATTGATTTTCATGTATAAGTGTGTATGAGCACATGCATGCCATGGAAGGCGGAGGACAACTTGCAGGATTCAGCTCTTTCTTTCTGCCCTGTGGACTCCTGACATATACCACAGGTCGTATTGTTTGGCTGTGAGTGCCTTGAAGAACAGAGCCATCTCTCCAGCAACAGGGCACACGTCTTGAATACAGTGATTGGCAGGCATTGCTGCTGTTTTCTGGGCTGGAATATCTCATCGTGAAACCCTACTGACCTCAGCCCAGAACATGAGTCCCTTTCCTGTGTACAGATCACCCGAGAAAAGTAGCTTTTGCAGTTTGAAACACACACACACACACACACACACACACACACACACACACATCTACTCTAGCTTTGCATACTATATTTCTGGATGTCTTTATTTCTAAATGTTTCTTGTTCTTAGTGTCTAACTTATTCATCATAAGCAGGACAAGCGCTTGATACTTCATTATATTTTTAGGGCTGTAGGGCCAGCCCTTGACATTTTGAAAAATGTGCTTTTTAGAAATAAATTGTTTTCTTTTTATTTCTTCCTCCTAGCATAGCTGGGGTATCATAATGTTTTAAAAATTAAGCATATGAGCAGGCATGTTATTTACGGTTGTCTTTTCAGGGGAGTACAGGACATGTTACCAATGCTTCCTTAACAAATGGAGCATTGCGGTTGGAGTTTGCCCCCCATACTCTCTCTTCCTGCATATTTGAGCATCGTTACCTCTTCTCTCCCAGCCCCACACCTAGCCCAGGAGCTGACCCGGAGGACCCTGTTAAAACAGATCTTCTAGAGGTTAGAGATACGGCTCACGGATTAAGAGCATTGAAGAGTTGATTCCCAGCACCCAAATGGTGCCTCACAAGCATCTGTTCACTCCAGTGTCAGGGGAGCTGATGCTCTCTTCTACCTCCTAGAGTGCCAGGCACATGCATAGTGTACATACATACACACATACATACATACTCACATGCATACATACACATACATGCTTACATGCACACATAAATGCACACATACATACACACATACACACATACATACATATATGATGGAACAACACTCATAGACATAAAATAAAAATTTATGCCGGGCGGTGGTGGCGCATGCCTGTAATCCTAGCACTTGGGAGGCAGAGGCAGGCGGATTTCTGAGTTCGAGGCCAGCCTGGTCTACAGAGTGAGTTCCAGGACAGCCAGGGCTACATAGAGAAACCCTGTCTCAAAAAAACCACAAAAACAAAAACATAAACAAAAATTTATTAAATTTCAACATTATGTGCATGAGCGTATTGTCTGTGTGAGTTTCAGAAGTCAGAGGACATCAAATTCCCTGGTTACTGGAGTTACAGGCTGTTGTGGTGCCGGCCTGATGTGGGTGCTGGGAAATGAACTTGGTTCCTTTGCAAGAACAGAAAGTGCTCTTAATCACTGAGGTATCTCTCCAGCACAGATAGCCACCTCCTTGTTTGTTTAGTGTGTGTGTGAGTGTGTTGTGTGTATGTGTGTGCACACACGTGTGCACAGAGGACATGTCTGTGCCATAGATAACGAGTGTGAACTAAAGTGGAAACTTCTGCTGTCCTGGGAAAGTCAGTTATTGTAACTTTTTCTTTTTTTTTTTTCTGAGATAGTGTTTCTCTGTGTAGCCCTGGCTGTCCTGGAACTCACTCTGTAGACCAGGCTGGCCTCAAACTCAGAAATCCGCCTGCCTCTGCCTCTGAGTGCTGGGATTAAAGGCGTGCGCCACCACCGCCCGGCTCAAACACCTATTTTTAATGATGGTTCTTAAATGCTTTAACCTCCCTTGCAGCCCACCATCCACCAGAGGTCGTGGGGAAGAAAGGATACGGGGGACGTGAACCTGTTTAGAAAGGTTCTTTGGAGCAGCTCCTGTCTGTGTGGTCTGGAAATCAGCAGTTCAGTTCACAGGTCAGCGGTGGCAACTCGATCCACTCGCAGACACTTCACAGTTCCATCAGCAGAGCAGTCTGGCAGAGCTGCCTTGGCAAACACCAATCAGCAGCGGTGGCGCCACCTAGCTGAGACAGCCAGGCCCCAGCCTCAGCGCGAGTCAGCAGGAGGGACCGGAAGGAGCATGCATGGTCAGCCTGAGTCCACGGGAGCAGCAAGAAACCGCGGCCCGCCCCTTCCCCCCCCCCCCGCCCCCGGAAGGGGTTTGGTGTGTTTCTCTCTATGGAGTCTCCACAAATGCAGCTCAAGTATGCAGTGTAAGGCGGGCCAGCACATGCGTGTTGTTAGAGGCGGGCCAACACATGCGTGTTGTTAGCGAAGACTCCTTCATCACGTGCCCTTCCACACGCTTGCTAAAGCAAGAGCATCCTTTCCCCTGTGTCTGCTTCAGCGAAACGCTCCTTCGCGAGTCTGCCCCCAGCAAAACACCATCCAACTGACTTTCCAAGGAACAGCTAAGTTTCCATTTCAAGTTATGTCAAAGGATGCACACCCTTAACCCCAGCACTTGGGAAGCAGAAACAGGTGGATCTCTGTGAGTTTGAGGCCAGCCTGGTCTACAGAGTGAGTTTCAGGCCAGCCAGAGTTATACAGAGAAGCCCAATTTTTGAATAACAAGTAACCAACAAACAAAAAGACTTATTTATGTATGAGTGTTCTGTCTGCATGTATGCCTGCACCCCAGAAGAGGGCGTCGGATCCCGTTACGGATGGTTGTGAGCCACCATGTGGATGCTGGGACTTGAACTCAGGACCTCCAGACGAGCAGCCAGTGCTCTAACCACCGAACCACCTTGTCGGTCCTCACTTTTTATTCCTTAATTGCCTGTATATGGGTGTTTTGCTTGAGCGTCTGTGCACCATGTTGGCGTAGGGCCTGAGCAGTCCTGAAGAGGGCGCTGGGCTCCCCTGGCAGTGGAGTTACAGATGGTAGCGAGTGCTGTGAATCATACCCAGATCCCCAGGAGGGAAGGCCTCTGCTTCTAAGGGCGGCTCCGTTCCTCTCTCTAAGCCCCAGTAAATCTCCCAGAGCACGCACCAAGTGCTGTGGCACAGCAGAGCCGAGCTTGTACTGCAGTGGGCAGGCTCCCAGGAGAACTAACGGGAAGGCTCGGTGACATATGCCAAGTCCGTCCCCTTCCCCGACCCTCACCCCCCCTCCCCCCCGTTCATCAGTCAAATCAGCCGAAGCCTGGGGAGAGGCCAAAAGTACCGACCCAGCAGGCTCTGTCCTGTGGGAGGGCTCAGCAGAGATTGAGCTCTATGAGATGGGAAGGCTCTAGCGCTGGAGGAGTCTGTCGCAGACAGCCACCAGGCTGGCAGCAGACGCCCTGTGGGAGAGAGACTCCTGCGTGTTCAGTGTTCAGCTCCTGGGGTGTTGTCGCGCAGCCTGAGCCCACATAGGTGTGATGTGTCTCTCACTCCGTCCTCTGTACCAGCTTCCCCAGCTCTGGCAGGTGTGAACTGTGTTTTAACTGGCACTACCAACAAATCTGAGAGTCTTTTAAAGTTTCCGTGTTGACTCTTCTAGCAGTGTTTTGGTTTTTTTTTTTTTTTTTTTTTTTTTTTTTTTCAGGCTGAGGAACAGAATTGCCGTGGTAGCAGCCTTGAGGGCGCCCGTGGCAGAGCAGAAAGCCCACCTTGCTCAGGGGCTGGCTGAGAGAGAAGCTGTCAGCTCTTGCTGGTGGAGTCTGCAGCTGCGATTCAAACAAACTCAGATGGAGAATATTTGGGGGGGGACGGGGAAGTCCAGGAAGCTAGATGCTGGCAAGATGGCTCCAAAGGTGAGAGCACTATCCCTGAAAGCCCGGGGATTTATGCCTGATCCTCGGAAGTCACATAGAGGTGGGGGAAGAGAACTGACCCCACAGAGCTGTCCTCTGACACACAAACTATTACTAGAGGTGTAATTCAGTGACAGAGAATTTACCTAACACATGCAGGGCCTTTTTTAAAAATATTTATTTATTATATGTAAATATACTGTAGCTGTCTCCAGACACACCAGAAGAGGGCGTCAGATTTCATTACAGATGGTTGTGAGCCACCGTGTGGTTGCTGGGATTTGAACTCAGGACCTTCGGAAGAGCAGTCAGTGCTCTTAATTGCTGAGCCATCTCTCCAGCCCACATGTGCAGGACTTAAGTTTGATCATCAGCAAACACACACACACACACACACACACACACACACACACACACACACAGAGATAATCAAAAATTTTAAAGAGATTTGTTTGTTTGTTTATTTATTTATTTATTTATTTTGTATGTATGAGTGTTTACCTATGTACCACATACATATCTGACATCCAAGGAGGCCAGAAAGTGGT
Source organism: Apodemus agrarius (assembly GCA_964023405.1). Classification (NCBI taxonomy): domain Eukaryota; kingdom Metazoa; phylum Chordata; class Mammalia; order Rodentia; family Muridae; genus Apodemus; species Apodemus agrarius. The sequence goes on along the minus strand of OZ030015.1, from coordinate 88,872,157 downwards.
GTTGGGTGCCCTGGAATTGGAGCTATAGCAGGTTGTGAGCTGCCATGTGGGTGCTGGGGTGCTGGGAACTGAACCTGGGTCCTTTGCAAGAGAAGCATGCTGAGCCATCTCTCTAGCACCAATGAAAAAAAAATTAAAGTCCAGAAATCTTTAGAAGAGCAAAATTTGAATTTGCTACACGCTAGGTAGTACATTATCTGTATGTGGACAGAGAGACATGGACAGACCTTGCTGCAGGCCCCAGCATTTCATAGACCAGACCCTCAGCGTCTTTCGGGCACTTGCTACGCCTTTGTGTGTGTGTGTGTGTGTGTGTGTGTGTGTGTGTGTTGCCAGGGATTGAACTTAGGTCCTGATCATGTGAGGAAAGTTCCTTTATCACTGAGTTATACCTCTGACCTTCATTTTATTTTATTTTATTTTATTTTATTTTATTTTATTTTATTTTATTTTATTTTATTTTATTTTATTTTATTTTATTTTTTTACTGGACTCTGCCTCGTAAGCCACCCAGACTGGCGTTGAACCCACTCTGTACCCAAACAGGCCTTGAGATTGCAAGCCTTCTGCCTCAGCCTCCCAAATAGCTTTGATAAGAACCAATGCCACCTGCCCTGGCTCTTCACACTTAGGATGGCTGTGTCTCTAAAGAACTTGTCAGTATTCTCTAAGCTTACAGAAGACCAGCTACTGATACAGTGTTTTCTTTATATTAGGTGTCTGAATCCATCCATGGATGAAATGTGTACAAGTTAAGGCACATCCTATGCCATTGCATAGAAGGGACTTGAGCATTCATGTTTTTTTTAATCTGGGGGAGGTGTACTAGAATCAACACGCCCTGGATACTGAGAGATGACTGTGTATTTAAAAATCTCCTTAAGAATATTAACCCAGTCAGATGCCATGTGGTACCTTGGATTGGATCCCAAGGACACAGAAAAATTATTAGTGAAGAGACTTGGAAAATAATAACATAAAATCTGTAGTCTAGTTAGTAGTAACATACCAAGGTTAATTTCTTGGCTTTGACAACACATCCTGGTTTATGTAAGATGTTAACATTAGAAGAAATAGCAAAGGCTATTTAGGATCTTTCTGTGTTATCTTTGAAACTTCTCTGTAAACCCTAAATTATTCTAAAATATAAATTTGCTAAAAACAAAGACCACAAAGGGAAAGATCGACAGATTGTGTTATTATTTAAAGAGTTCAAGCAACCAAGAATGAGGGACAGAGGGGTGGGGATGGGGTTACCAGGCAGCCATGGTCTGCTGCAGAAAAATGCGCCCAGCCTGGCAGAAGCATTTGCTCCTGAGGTCCCACCAATGCAGAAGACACAGCTACAGTGGTGTTTGCTGAGCACGTGCCGGGCCCCAGCTTCAGCCTGCAGCGCTGGAGAAGAGAGAGATTTCACAGAATGCAGGGGAGGCAAGAGCTGGGACTCTAAAGCTCCCAAGGGCAGGGACTCTGAGTGTTACACACATCCCAGGCTACTGTGGACTTCCATGCAACCCCCTGTCATGCAGGTTTCCTGGGACACTTAAAAATTTCTCATTTCACCACCAATAATAATAATAAAACAATGATAGCAGCAATAATAAATACTTCCAATACGATTAATAAATTAAATAAAATTTATAATAATAAAAGTATTATTACTGTGTATGTGAGGTGTGTGTCTATGTATCTATGTATGTGGGTGTCACATGCCATGTCGTGCATGTTTGTGTGCATGTGTGTGCATATGTGTGCATGTGCGCATGTGCGCATGTGTGGTGTGCGTGCACATGCGTGTGTGTGTGTGTGTGTGTGTGTGTGATGATACGAAGACAACATTTTAACAACAACTTTCACCATGGGTCCTGGGGATCCAACTCCAGGAATCAGGCAAACACTTTTAACTCTCTGAGTCATCTCATCATCTCACAGGCCCTAAAACTTTAAGCTTTGACCTGGAATTCCCAGTGCTCCAGGCCCGGATCCTTTCCATCCCCCCCCCCCCCCCCGCAAGCACTGCAGGGCACCAGTGAGAGATCCTCCCTGGAGGAACTTAGCATCCATCTAAGCCTCAAATTATGTTTGACAAATGAATTTCTTTTTTTTCCAAATACGACCTAGTATATGATCCAAGATTCCCGAATCCAGCGGACACCAGATGGTCCGGCAAGGACACGCAGAGACGGTGGGCAAGAGCAACAGACTCTCGGGGACTGCAGATACTGGAAACAGCAGGGAGAGTCTCAGCCCAGGGACTCCTCGCTGAGTGCACAGAAGCAGAATTCCAGCTCGGAAGTTTTGGCAGGGAACGGAGAGTCAAAAATCGACAGCAGATTTGAAAAACAAGGGAAGAGGGTATCTCGGAGTTGGAAGAGATTAGGAGAAGGGCAGAAGTCCTAATGAGTGGAAAGACCTTTCAGAGAGAAGCCGCGTTGGCGTCTGTCAATAGAATGAAGTTCTTTAATGAGATCAAAGAGGGGCGTGAAAAGTGGAGGAAGGAACAGGCTTGGCCCGTGTCCCTGGAGTGACAGAAGATAGATAAATCACGATCCGGAAGACCGGTGGTTGCATTCTTTATCCATTTATGTGTGTGTGTTTTCTAAAGATTTTATTCATTTAAATAATGTATGTGTATGTATGTGTGAGCCTGTGTCACAGGTATACAGATGCCTTTGGAGGCCAGAGGGTGCTGGGCCCCCTGGAGCTGGAATTATAGGTGGTTGAGAGGCACGTGATTTGGGTTCTGGGTACCAAACCTGGGTCTTCTGCAAGTGTCTTAGTTAGGGTTTTTATTGCTGGGATAAACACCATGACCAAAGACAACTGGGAGGGGAAAGGGCAGCTTCCGGTCCCTCATGAAGGGAAGTCAGGGCGGAAACTCAAGGCAGAAAGGAGTCTGGAGGCACGAATTAAAACAGAGGTCAAGGAAGAATGATTCTCATTGGCTTGTTCTTCGTGGCTTGCTCAGCCTGCTTTTGTTTTGTTTTGTTTGAGTCAGGGTTTCTCTGTGTAGCCCTGCTGTCCTAGAACTCACCCTGTAGACCAGGCTGGCTTCAAGCTCAAAGATCCGCCTGCCTCTGCCGTCTGAGTGCTGGGACTCACTGCGTGCGTCACCCCTGCTCAGATCAGCCTACTTTCGTATAGCACCCAGGGCCACCTGCCCAGTGGTGGCCCGGACCTCAAGGGACTGGACCCTCTTATATCCATCGTCAATAGAGAAAATATGCCACAGGCCTGTCCACAGGCAGGTCTGGTCGGGGTTGAGGTTCCTTCTTCCCAAATGACTCTAGTTTGTGTCAAGTTGACAGCAAACAACAACAACAACAACAAAAAAAAAAACAACAACAAAAACCTAGCCAGTATGAGTAGTAAGTGCTCTTAACCATTGACTCATCTCTTCAGCATGTGTGTGTTTGGGTGATTCCTGTCTGGGCCTAAGGAAGGTACAGTATAGACACCAAGGATGCCAAGTAGTGGGGAAAGAAACAGAGGGGAGAGAGAGAGAGAGAGGAGAGAGAGAGAGAGAGAGAGAGAGAGAGAGAGAGAGAGAGGAGAGAGACTCCATCCTTGTCTCTCATCATGCATGAAAATTAATTCTAGGTATGTACAATGTTTAGAACATAGTAGAGAACAACTTCATGGCCTTTGGGGCAGGGGAAGAGTTCTTGACTTTGTCTTTTAAAATGTAGTGTGTGTGTGTGTGTGTGTGTGTGTGTGTGTGTGTGAGAGAGAGAGAGAGAGAGAGAGAGAGAGAGAGACGCCCATGCATGAGCAGTCATGAGCCATGACACACATATGGAGGTCAAAGGACAACGTCTAAGGCCAGTCCTTGCCTTCCAGGTTATTTGAACAGCTTGGCTTTATTGTTCTCAACTGTACAAAGTTGAAGAGTATTTGATCACACTGTGAACCTCGAGATTGTGTTATTTACTGGGGGGTGGGGGAGGGGACCTGTTTCTAGTTAGGGTGTGCCTCAGTCCTTAGAACACACCTTTAATCCCAAACAGTGAAGGTAAAGTTAGTTTGTAGAAGGAATCGACCATGTTTGAAAGTGATGTCTAAACGGGTGGCAAAGTAACAAATCAGAGAAAGATTTGACAGAATAGGATCTGCCCAACTCTTAGGAGAAGAGACAAGAAAGGGAAGCTACTCTCTCTGCTGCAGTGCAGAGAGACAGAGAGAGGCAGCCAGTTTTTTTGTTTGTTTCTTTGTTTTTTTTTTGTTGTTGTTGTTTTTTTGTTTTTTTTGTTTTTTTTTTTTCAAGACAGGGTTTCTTCGTGTAGCCCTGGCTATCCTGGAACTCACTCTGTAGATCAGGCTGGCCTCAAACTCAGAAATCCACCTGCCTCTGCCTCCGAGTGCTGGGATTAAAGTCATGCGCCACCATCGTCTGGCTAGTGGCAGCCAGTTTCACCGGGAAAGTTTAAAGAGACAGGTTGAAGAGAGAACAAGCTATACACTGGTGAAGACAGAATGAGCCAGAGAATGAGAAGGGGCCAGAAAATTGTAACAGATTGCTAGAGTTACTCAGGTAGAGCAATTCGGTTTAGAGGCTGAGAGAGAAGCCAGATTGAATCGGGCAGCTTGGAGAGGAGTCGGAGGCAGAAGAGCTGAGTTGACCCAGGCGACAGAGTTCAGAAAGAACAAGAAAGGGTGAGCTTATTCAGCAGTGAGTCTCAGAGACTGGAAACATCCTAAGCCTAGATTAGATTATACAAAGCCTAGAAGCTTCTGGGAGTAAACCTAGGTTAGCAGGCAGAGGCAGTAACCTCTGAGATGGCAATTACATCAGACAAATAAAAAGTGACTTTAACGGTATGTGTAAGGCTAGCTGGCCTCAAGCTTTCGGGGATCCTCCTGACTCTGAGGGAATTTCAGACATGCCCCACTGTGCCTGGCTTTCCTTGGGTTCTGGAAATCCAAATCTACTTTTGTGTGTGAAGTGTTTTATCCGCTGGGCCCTCTCCGCAGCCCCTACTTCCTTTTAGTTTTGAGGGTCTCATGGCCTTGAACTTATATGAATTGAGAATTATATTGAGAATTCCATCGATCCATCTTTACTGCTCAGGTGCTGCCCCAGGGCCTGGCGTTTGTGGTGCAGTGAATTAAACAGAGGACTTTGTGTGTGTCAGGCAAGAACTCTATCAATTCACCCTGGGAAAGACTATTTGAGACTCAAATAAATAAATAAATAAAGAGCACAAAGGAAAATACTGATGACCTTGACTACATTAAAATAAAAAACGTCCATCAAAAGATGACACAGAAGCCACAGAGTGGGAGACGTCAACAACACGCAGCCCTGAACTGCAGGGATACATTGTAAACAGAATCCGTCCCCCCAGTGGAAAGGATACATTGTAAACAAAATACTGAAGATACTGGGGAATGACGCATATTCTGAGTCTATTTATTCACGTCTAAAGCTGACCAGACTGAATCCCAATGCGTTAGTAATATGCATACTGTCTGATTAAGCCATAGAGTGGGAACATAGGAGCTGTGAGCCAGAGGTCTGCAGGGGATTCTGGGAGCTGCTGCTGTTTTCTTCTCCATCAGGGTGTGGGTTGCACAGGTGTTCTGATTTTCAGCGCTCTGAGAATTGGCACTTTCCAATGTGCACATTTGAGTTCTCTCTCTCTCTCCTCTTTCTCCCCCTGCCCCCCCTCTCTCTGAGACAGGGTTTCTCTGTGTAGCCCTGGCTGTCCTGGAACTCATTCTGTAACCAGGCTGGCTTCAAATTCAGAGATACTCCTGTTTTGTCTCCCAAGTGCTGGGATTAAAGGTGTGCATCCCCACTGCCTAGCCATATTTGAGTTCTAAATACTAAGCCCTTTCTTTTTCTTTTTCTTTTTCTTTTTCTTTTTCTTTTTCTTTTTCTTTTTCTTTTTCTTTTTCCTTCTCTCTCTCTCTCTCTCTCTCTCTCTCTCTCTCTCCTTTCTCTCTCTCTATATATTTTTACTATGATTCAGGGGCCTGGCATAGGCTAGGCAGGTACCCTACCACTGAGCTCCACAGCCACCTCCTTCTCCCTGAGATGTAAATGGGACTGAGGACCTTCTCTTTTATCCTCCTCTGACTCAGCTCGCCTGGAGAGGCCGGGCTGGGACGGAGCCCATTTCCTCTCTTGGAACTGTTCCTTGTTCCCTTTGGAGCCTGGGCTGAGCGCCATGCACAGCCAGGAGTACCTGTAGCCGGAGGCAGAGACTCCGCCACCTCTTCCGGGATTGCTGGCATCCATCTTTTCTGGATTAGGCTTTCTACACGCTCTCTTGCACAAACAGATCTCTTACCCCTTCTTCCTGCCTCCGGCACGGGAGCTCCTCTTTCGTGGTCTCTGCACCGAGCATCTTAGCTCTGGCTGGGTGAATCACACCTCGGCCTCCCAGGCATCTCGGTGGCCTCTGCCCCTGTACCACCTGTCTGTGGTGGGACTCAGCTCTCTGGCCAACGCCCTCACTCTGAACTCTCAGCCACTTGAATCTCCCTCTTCCTCTAGTTGCTAGTCCCTCTGACCTGCTTAAAAACAAAAACAACTCCCACCCCAAACAAGCCAGAATTCTAAAACTCCTCTACTCTAGGACATACACAAGCACACATATGAAGCTTTATTTTATTTATTTCATTTTTTTGTTTTATTTACTTTTATCTTATTTTTTTATTATTTATATGTGTGTTTGGGCATGCACGTGTGTGTGTGTGTGTGTGTGTGTGTGTGTGTGTGTGTGTGTGAATGTATGTGCACTTATGTGTGTGTATACCTTTGGAGACCAGAAGAAGGTGTTGGATTCTGTGGAGATAGAGTCACACGTATTTTGAGCCACTTGGTGTGGGTACTAGGATTTGAACTTTGAACCTCATGATAAAGTACAAACACTCTGAATGGCTGAGCCCTCTCCCATCCACTCCCGAGAGAGACAGGCTAGGCTGCCCTTAAATTTCTGCCCTTATTGACCCGGTCTCCCAGGCGCTGGGATTATAAACATATGCCACGTAGCCTGGTCTGGGGAAATTCTTTGGGCATATCAGTGGGGGCTTATCTCTACTGAGTTTATTATGGGAGCTATGCCCACGGTGAGTGGCACACCGCCCTGCCTGGGATCCCGGTCTGTATAAACCAAAAGGAGTGCCGCAGAGGCACACCAGCCGCTGGCTCTTTACTCAGACAGGATGTGACCAGTTGCTGCAAGTCCCTGTTGCCACGAGTTCCCCACTAAGATGTCATGTATCCTTGAACTCCAGCCTGAATAAACCCTACACTGCTTTTGTCAGAGGATTTTAATTATAGAAATAGTACAACAACAACCTCATGCACCACTGTGCATATGGACATCTCAATTTGCCCATTCACTCCCTGGCAGGCCCCAGCACCCTTCAGGGAGAGCAGCCTCCTCGTCTCCCTGGCTCCTGCCACGCCTTTCTCTCCCTCTGGCCTCTTTTGATGCGTGAGGGAAGCTTACATAGTGTCCTAGTCATAATCCGGCTTGTGCTCTGATCTCGGACTTTCCAGATTTTAAGCCCTGCATTTCTATTATTTATAAAGCGCCCAGCCTGTGGTGTTTTTGTTATGGCGGCGGGAACTGGCAGGTGTTAATTTGCATTTCCACGATGACAAATGATGTTGGGTGAGCATTGACTCATGTGGCAATATGTTATTTGTGTATTCTCTTTAGTGGAATGTATGCTTGCATCTTTGTTCAATTTTTTTTTTTTTTTGCTTGCTTGTCTTTTTATTATTGACAAAAGTCCTTTATCAGATAATATTTCTTCCCAGCTTGTGGCTTTTCTGGTGTGTGTGTGTGTGTGTGTGTGTGTGTGTGTGTGTATGTGTGTGCATGTGAGTGTGTGTGTACAAGTGTGGGTGCCAGAAGCCAACTTCAGTGGTGTTCTCTGGGAGCTGTCCATCTTGTTCCCATGCGGGAACCTGGGCTCACCAATTAGGATGGGCGGACAGGCTGTCTGGCCAGTGAGATGAGAGACCTGCCCATCTCTGCCTCCCCAACTCTGGGGCTACAAGCACATGCCACCATGCGCAACTTTTGCATGTGGTTTCTGGGGCTCAAACTCGGGTCTTTATGCCTTTACAATAAGCAAACAAGCATTTTACTGACTGAACTATCTCCCCAGCACTCAGCGTGGTAATATTGCAGATAGGAGCCACTATGGCTGGTTTCAGCGCTTAATTTCTTAATAATTTTTTGGTTGTTTTTTATAAAGACTTATTTTTAAGTGTGTGTGTGTGTGTGTGTGTGTGTGCACGTGCGCGTGTGAGTGCAGGTATCTGCTGAGGCCAGAGGCCTCAGATTCCCCTGGAGTTGGAGTTACAGGCTGTTCAGTGATCTGACATGGTGCTGGAAACACAGCAGCAAAGAGCTCTTAACCACTGAGCCATCTTTCCAGCCCCACACTTCAGATTTTTGTGCAGTCCATTTATGTAGCTGTTTGAAAACCTTTTCTAATAACTCTATGCCTACACCAGCATTTAAATATATTGCTTCCTTCTAGGAGTCGTATTAATTTAATCAGATTTATGGCGTCTCTTAAAAATTCAATTCTGTATATTGTGTGAAGTAGGGACTGAGTTCTTTCTCTACACACACACACACACACACACACACTCACACACACACCATGTACAAAACAATTGTTTGATCACCCCTTTGTTGGTGGTGCTCTAGTAAAGAAAACACCATCTGACAAAACATTTTCACAAATTTCAAAGCTCAAGCACGGCCAGTAAAAGCACGTCTGTGGTCAAGTATGGCGGCACGTGCCTGTAATCCCAGCACTCAGAAGGCAGAAGCAGGTGGATCTCTGTGAGTTTCTAGCCATCCTGGTCTACAAAATAAGATCCTGTCTCAGACCAAAAATAAAAATAAAAACAAAAGAAAACTGTGTACTGGCTCCTTTTGTGTGTCCACTCGACCCAAGCTAAGAGTCCTCAGAGAGAAAGGAGCCTCACTCCAGGAAATGTCCCATGAGATCCAGCTGTAAGGATCTCAATTAGTGATTGGTGGGGGAGGGCCGAGCCCACTGTGGGTGGTGCCATCCCTGGGCTGGTGGTCCTGGGTTCTGTAAAAAAACAGACTGAGCAAGCCAGGGGTAGCAAGCCAGGAAGCAGCGCCCCTCCACGGCCTCTGCATCAGCTCCTGCCTCCAGGTTCCAGCCCTGCTTGAGTTCCTGTCCTGACTTCCTCCATGATGGAGGTGTAAGCCAATCAAACCCTTCCCTCCCCAACTTGTCTTTTGGTTCAACACAGCAGTAGAAAACCTAACCAACACGGTTAGCGTTCTTAGTTTTTGTCTACTGTAAGTGGGGCCTGCTGTCTGTCTACCCATATCATGTCACTGGGGGTCTGTCAGAAATGCGGACAGATACTACTTGCCCCACAAGCCTCAGGTGACTCACAGGCACAATTTGAGGAACGTTGGAGTAGCTTGAGGGGTGACAGGAAATTTGCAAGCTGCAAGGGCTGTCTTCTGCCTACCTCTCTGGGACATGTGTATCTTAACCGGCTTAGCATGCGCTGGGATGTTCTTTGATGCTGTATTTGAAGGGAGGGGACACACCCACCGGACCACCTCTCATCCTCCAAGAGCCCCAGCCCCTGCTCACTCACACGGTGGTACCTTTCTACTGCGTCCTGCATACACATCAGTTTCCTCAACTGAAGCGAAGAAATAATTTGGACTCTCTATCTGCAGCTAATAATCGGAAGTCCTAGGAGTATATGGGGGCACAATAGAAGCCAGTTATTTCGAACACCCCCCACCCCAACCCCGGTGAAACCAGAGACACTATAGAGTCCTTTTTTTTTTTTTTTTTTTTTTTCCTCATTCAACCCTACCCCTCCCACCCAGGCAGAATCCAGCTGCCTTCTTCCCAGCCGCACTTCTCCTCCCTCGCGCCTCCCCGTCCCCAGGGCAGCGTGCACCGATAAATCTTTCGCAGCACGTAGCATTGTTGCCACGGGTTGGCCGCGCTGCTGCCCGCTGCACACCCCCCTCCCGCCCCCGCCCCCTGCTCGGCTCGCTAATGACCCAGTGCAGCCTCTCTTCCTCGACTGGCTTTGAAGCTCCAGCCCCTGGCACAGTGCCTGGCACTTGCGGGGCTCTCAATCAATGTTTGCAAAATCGGATTCTCGGCGGAGCAGGTGTCCACGGGGAGCCGGTGCGCGCGGGGCGGGGGCTGCGAGGGGAGCCTGCGGGGCCGCGCTCCGCCCCTCCGGGCCCGCGCCGCGCCCCCGCCCGTGCGCGCTGCCCCGACCCCGCGCGCCGCGGCAGGGAGGGGCCGGCGGAGGCGGAGCCAGCGGCGGCTGAGGCTGGTGGCTCCCGCGCGGCTCCGGGTCACCGATTCCCAGATCCTGGCGCGACAAGGTAAGAAGCGGCGCGTGGCACACAAGGGACCTGGTGCGCGGCGGGAGGGGGGAAGCGGAGACTCGGCCCTCGGGTGCGCCACAGCCTCGCGGCCCACCCTCCCCGGCGGGGGCTCGGTTCCCGGCCCGCGGTCCCCTTCACTGCTCGGCGCCCGCGCATCCCGTGCGCCCTGCTCCATCCCGCCGCTGTTTCCCAGCTTCCCCCACCTCGGGGGGTTTTGTCCCCCAGCTCCTCTCGGAAAGCGGCTGGAGCCGGGAGTGGAGGGGGGGCAGTCGGGGGGCAGTCGGGGGCGCAGCTGGAAGCCGCCGAGGGGTGAGCCCGGCGTGGGGGCGGGGGCCGGGTACCATTCTTCTGCCTTCCGTGTGACTGGTGCTCCGCGCAGCGGGCTAGCTCCATGTCTGCCGAATGAATGAATCATGAGTCCTTGTCCCTCTCTGAAGGAGGACTTTTTGAGGCCCACGTGCTACAGAGCACCTGGGAGGGGAGCTCTTGAGACAGGGGGCCTGCTTCTGGTAGAACAGAAACTCCGCTCTCACTTCATCTCTGCCTCCAGACTGGAGGCTCTCCTTGGGTTGGGGGCTGGAGGTGGGGTCGGGGGCGGGAGCTCTTGCAGGCCCTAACCGGGTACTTGTTGAAGGGATGTTGAGACTTGAGCAAGCACCTTGGGAAAAGTACCAAGCAGTAGAGAGGGCGGAACTGTGGTCGAGAGCATCCTGCACAAGCCAGGGGGACTTTGGGCACTGCCAAGGTCAGTCTGGAAGAAGTGATCTGAGTACCTGTTCTGGTTCAAAAGTTACTTAGGGGCGCCCAGCCTCTGTTTCTTCATCCATGAAATGGGTGCATTGGTACTCATCCTTTAAGGTTTTATGCATCGTGAGAAAAGGGCAGCATCTTTGGCGTGTTGGGGGCACCCAACAAGGCTGGCTCCCTGCCCAGCCTCCTCCCCAAAAGGTCACTGTTTCTTTTCCCATCCTTCTTATTTCTTCTTTCCTCACAGAGGTCATTAGCAGATCCGGGTGATGTGTGTTCATTGCTGAGACTCTTCTTCCGTGCACACAAACTGTAGGGACAGCTGGGGACCTGCTGGGCACAGGCATGCCAGTATTGTCCGAGGACTCGGGTGAGCGCCCTCAACCTGGGTTGCACCTGCGGGGCCTCCGGGGAGGGGGGAGGGGGGGGAACCAAAAGCAGGGCGGGTGGTAAGGCGTTGCCTCTGAACGCTCTGTTCCCAGCCCACCCTGCAGACCCGAGCCTGCAGGGTGGCCGGGGTCAAGGCAGGACGGGAATGTTGTCTGGGAGCCGTCTCAAGGACAGGAAGTCCCTCTGTTCCTCGACCTTGTTTCTCTGGCCTCTTCCTCAGGTTTGCATGAGACCCTGGCACTCCTTACCTCGCAGCTCAGGCCTGACTCCAACCACAGGGAGGAAATGGGCTTCCTGAGAGATGTCTTCAGTGAGAAGAGCCTCAGTTACTTAATGAAGGTGAACCCCCTGGCTCAGCCTTCCCCCATCGCCAAGGGAGGCTCTTCCTGTGCCATCAGCCACGTCCCTGCCCCCCCCCCATGAAAGATTTTTAACTCATTAGGTAGGGCTTTCCAAATGCACAGCTATGGAGGGGACCCTGCCTGTGGCCCTAGGTGTCACCATAACCCTGGGGGGTTGGGGCGTCATGTGTGGTATTCAGGGCAAAGCAGAAATCAAGTGTCTTTGCAGATTCACGAGAAACTCCGCTATTATGAGAGGCAGAGTCCGACTCCAGTCCTGCACAGCGCCATGGCCCTGGCTGAGGATGTGAGTCCCAGATTGTAATGTTTTGACTTAGGGTGGAGCACCACCCCAAGCCCAGAAAAGGCTCTAACTCACCTCGTAACTCACTGCCTGGCTGGGGACATCAGAGGTTGGGAGGTTGAGGATGAAGAGGGAGGGGTTGTTCCCCCCTTCCTCCGTGTGTGTGTGTGTGTGTGTGTGTGTGTGTGTGTGTTGCTGGGAATCAAACCTGAAGCCTTGTACGTGCTAGTGCTAGGCAGCTGCTGCACGGCTGAGCTGTAGTGCCTCTCATTCTCGTCTTTCCGGAACCTTCTGGCATCAAGGAGGGCCTCGTTAGCCTTAGCCTGGGCCAGGAGACATAGTGATTCCTGCTGACCGTGTGTTCTGGAACAACCCTGTTCCCTCAGCTGTAAAATGAGAGCTCTGGATCCCATCAGCTCCCCACCTGTTCCAAGAAATGGTGACATTAGTAGGTCAGATAGCGCCTTGTGTCTGGGCTTCGAGAGGCTGGCACGAAGTCCCGAATTCAAGGGACTCACGGCGTGTCCCTGCTGACTGGCTCCGGTTTCTTGCCTCCTCACGGACCTAGCTCTTGTGGGTTTTGGTTTAGCTGTCCCAGTTGCTGACTTAGACGGACTCCTATATAGTTCACTTGATATCCAACTCGTTACCTGGGCTCTTTCCCAGAGAGCCTCAGGCCAGAAGATGGCCCTGTGGGGGATGGGATAGTCTCTGGCAGACCCTGTCCCTTCCTCTACACCGGGATCAGCCAGAGAGGGTTACATCACCCAGGCTCTGCACTGACGATTTTGCCTTTAGCTGTGTGACCTTAAAGAAGTTCATCTAACTTCTCATCCCCATTTTCTTCATCCCTGGAATAGCCTAGAGTCAGAGGCACAGACTGTACAGCCAGACAAGGCTGGGTTTAAATTCTTGCCGTGCCGCTGTGAGCTTTGTGTTCAGGGTAAGATTTGTGATCTCTCTGGGCCTCTTCCTTAAATAGCAAAATTAAAGTGCTCATGGCATTCGGTTTGGTGAGAAGACCCATGGAAAGCCGCAGTGCGCGGTAGATATACCCTCTGCTCAGATGTGAATGCATTCTGGCCTGGTCTGATTTCCCCTGAGCCTCCACCAGTCTTGGAGTGACCAGCGTGACATGTTTCCGGGTGCCGCAGCCATTCCTGAGAGGATCCTTGTGTCTGAGGCCCAGGCAAGGGGGGCTTTCCCTCCCAGGGATCCCAGCAGGCTCCCGCAAGGGGCACCCCAGGCTCCTGTCTCCTTCTCTTACAGGTGATGGAGGAGTTGCAGGCCGCCTCCGTGCGCAGTGATGAGCGGGAGCTGCTGCAGCTGCTGTCCACCCCCCACCTCAGGGTAGTCACGCCACAGTCCCTGCACACCCACCCACGCGGCTGTGTCTCCCGGGACGGGGGCAGAGAGAGTGCTGGAGACAGAGTCCTGAGGTGGAGAGAGGCGGAGGCTTCTGTGTGAATCAGGATCTTGAGAGATACCCCGGGAAATGGGGGGGGGCGTTTCTTAGGAGATATGAGCCCCTCTCTACCCCTGCCCAGCCAAGGACCTCTAACCTTGCGAGGGCACAGAGTCAGCCTTTTTTCTCTGGCTTTCCTGGCAGGCTGTGCTCATGGTACACGACACTGTTGCCCAGAAGAATTTCGATCCTGTTCTGCCCCCTCTGCCCGATAATATCGATGAAGATTTTGAAGAGGAATCGGTGAAGATTGTTCGCCTGGTGAAGAATAAGGAACCCCTGGTATGTGCCTCTCCCTCCCCGCAACATTGCTCTGCATCTCAACCCCAACCCGGAAAACCCGGAAGGCATCCTACCCGAATTCACAGTGAATGACAGCCACTTTGCCAGAACGCTCTTTTCCTGAGTGGAAACAGTGTCTCCACTAAGCCATTCTGTGCTACTAACGACCTGTGTGGCGATTGAGGGCCACCATGGTCAAAGTTAACAGACTCCAAGGGCTAAATGTAGCGTACAGCTTAATTTTGTTGCTGTTTTTAAATTTTTTATTTTGTATGAGTACACTGTTGCTGTCCTCAGACACCCACACCAAAAGAGGCATCAGAGCCCGTTACAGATGGTTGTGAGCCGCCATGTGGTTGCTGGGACTTGAACTCAGGACCTCTGGAAGAGCAGTCAGTACTCTTAACCACCAAACCATCTCTCCAGCCCCTGTTGTTGTTTTGAAAAGCAAGGTCATGCTTATTCCTTTGTCACTAAGAGCTGAGTGATTGCAGCAGAGACCCGAGCCCCACCCGAAGCCCGCGGTGTATACTCCGTCCTCTATAGACTCTCTGCTGCTCTAGCTCTGAACTGAGGCACCGCGGGCACAGCCGCTCAGAGGCTGACAGATAAACACTGGTTTGGTGCTGGTTTCAGGGGTGACGGACTGGGCAGAGAGGGAGTTTATTTATCAGATGGAGAGAAGTGGAGGGTGTCCAGAGAATGCAGCACTTGCCTCAGAGAACCTCAGAGCTGGCATTCCGCAGTTCCGGTTTTCCTCAGCTGCCCTGCGATGGGTGAGCCCTGCCTCCCAACAGCTGAAAATGTCTCCGTTGCCTCTGTTTCCTCACCTGGGATCTCTCCTGTGCACTCACAATGTTAGGGGTGGCGTTGGCCCAGAGAGGAATATGTGATATACAGTGATGCAGAGGCTTTGGAGGCCAAGGGACAAGTGGCCTCAGGAGGTTCAGTGGGCAGCCTCTGTAGTCGGCAGAATGTAGCTTCTGTGCTGACGACAACATGACCTCGGTAATGACAAACGCGAAATGTTTGCATGGGTCATCAGTAACAAATGACAAATGTTCATTGAACACCTGCTGTTTACATGGCGCGTGCATGTCCCTCATGGGACCCTTGTAGCAACCTTTCAAGTTAAATGCTCTTCTTCATCCTAGAGGAGGCAGGCTCAGAGAGCACAAGGGGACTCTCTCTTGCTGAGGCCACATGATCTCTAGTCAGTGGCTGAGCTGGGTATCAGTCTTGGGGTGTCTGTACTGGGCTTCCCTCCCTCCTCATTGCTGAGCTGACATGGGACTGGCATATACCTGGTACAGGAAATTGGGAGTGAATTAGTGCTTCTTCTTCTTTTTTTAATCTGTGAAACCATCTTGTTGTGTTTCATGGGCCAAATCCTGGCCCTGATGCTCTGGTGGGGGCATAATTGGTTCCCATTGGCAGTGACAGAAGGCCCGGGAACACTGGGGTTGGCTCGAGGCAGGTGGAGAATTTGCTAGCACATACTGTCCTCATTATTAAATGTCTTTGCAAGTGACAAGGGCTGTGATGAGACTGGGTAAACACTGGGTTTAGCATCATCAAAAGCCTCCTCCCCCTCCATTTCCATGAGGACGCCTTTGAAGATGCTTAGCTTCTCTGATACCCAGGCCTTCATGTATTATTTATTTATATAAAAATTGTAATTGCATTTGTTTTGTGTGTGTGTGTGTGTGTGTGTGTGTGTGTGTTGCCACAGCACAAGTATGTCAATCAGAGGGCAACTTGTGGGAATTGTGGGAATTGATTCTCTTGAGCAGGGTGGGTCCTGGGGATTTGAACTCAGACTTGGTGGGAGATGCCTTTATCAGCTGAGCCATCTCACTAGCTGTATTTAATTATTATTCTTTTTGAGATGGAGTCTCAAATAGCTCAGGTTAGCCTCAAACTCATGTAGCTGAGGATGACCTTGAACTCTTAATTCTCCATTCCTACATGCCTGGGTTAACTTTACTTCCTACATGCTTGGGTTGCAGGCATGCGCTACCACACCCAATGCAGGAGGCCTGGTCCCTTGTGCAGAATGGATCATTACATTGTGCTTTGTAAACTATAAAGTGTGGAGTTTTGCTTATCCCCCACCCCAAGTCATATGGTGTTCTCAGCCTTGGGAAGGTCTCCACGGAATCACCTTCCGGGGTATGAGAAGGAGGAATGAAGAAAACTGTAGGTTGTGTAGAGGCTGCCTTGCTAGAGCCTGTCCGTTCTTGTCTCTCATTCAGGGTGCCACTATCCGAAGGGATGAACATTCGGGGGCTGTCGTGGTGGCCAGGATCATGCGAGGGGGTGCGGCAGATCGGAGCGGTGAGTGGAGCCTGTGGAATGACGGGATACCAGCCTGGCTGAGTCTGTGGCTCTCTAGCCCCACCTCTAGGGTAACCTTTGTGGGATTTGCTTTGCTTTGGGGATTTGTGGATGGGATTCTCAGGGTCCCAAGGTCAATAGGAATTTAACTGAAGCCTGATAGGCCCGGCGCTCTCATGGCTGATCAGGAAGGAGCGCAGACATTTGGCAGAAGATGATAACCCATAAGCTTGGAGATGGGCTTACTTGGAGATCCTCGCTGGGGTGGAGATGATCTTTGTCACCTCCAGTAACCCCATCACCTTGTGAAACTGCTGTGGACAGGAGTACGTTCATGACCCAGATTAGTCTGGGCAGAAAACAAGTTGGTAGTCATCAGTGCATGGGAAATCTGGTAGGCGGGCCTCTCAGTGGAGGGGGATGTTCCCCTCCAGGTCTGGGGAACTAGACCTTACTTCCCAAACACTAATGAGCGTATCAGTAACATGTGATAGACTGACTCAGAAATCTGCACTGCTAATGGTGCTGCTGCTGGCCCAGTGCCTGCACAGAGCAACAAAGAAAGGCCAAATTATGTCAGGACACTTGTCACTAAAGCAGCAGCTAAGTAGTGCTGCATGTGGTGGCACTTGTGCCTAGAGTCTCAGCTGCTTGGGAGAAGGGATGTTCAGAGAGAATGATTCCTCGCATACAGGAGATTAAGATCAGCCCTGGGCAACATAGCAAAAGCCTGTTAAAGTAGATAAAGCTAGCTTGGGTGCACAGCTTGGTAGGAGGCTTGTTTAGGGTGCATGGAGCCCCGGGTTCCATCTGCAGCACTGCATAGA
Source organism: Apodemus agrarius (assembly GCA_964023405.1). Lineage (NCBI taxonomy): Eukaryota > Metazoa > Chordata > Mammalia > Rodentia > Muridae > Apodemus > Apodemus agrarius. Next base: position 88,855,085 of record OZ030015.1, on the reverse strand, counting down.
ACCAGGCACGATGGCGCACGCCTGCAATCCCAGCACTCAGTAGGCGGAGGCAGGAGGAGCCGAGAAGTTCAAGCCATCCTCTGCTACGGAGTGAGTTTGAGGTCAGCAAGGCCATCTGAGTCCATAGATAGATGGATAGATAGATAGATAGATAGATAGATAGATAGATAGATAAGTAGATAGATAGATAGATAGATAGATAGATAGATAGATAGATAGATAAGTGGATAGATCGATATGATATGATAGATAGATAGATAGATAGATAGATAGATAAGTGGATAGATAGATATGATAGATAGATAGATAGATAGATAGATAGATAGATAGATAGGTAGATAGATAGGATAGGTAGGTAGATAGGTAGATATAGATAGGTAGATAGAGGTAGAAACCAACAAATATAGATGAGATGATAGATATATAGATATATACATAGATAGAAAAAGTAGATAGATAAATGCATACATACATACATGTACACACACACACACACACACACACACACACACACTGATGCCTTTAAGTTTCTTTACTAAGACTTAAGAAAGGCATTCTTGGAGTGTGTCTCCAGACCAGGAGAGTAAAGACAGGGGTGGGAAGATAGCTCAGCTGGTAGTGCTTGCCGCCCAAGCATGAAGCCCAGAGTTTGATCCCCAGAACCCATGTAAAACCCAAATGTGCTCACACGGGCTTGTAATCCCAGTGCTAGGGAAGGTTGGATCCTCGGTCCCAGATCCCAGTGAAAGCCCCAGTCTCAAATGAACAAGGTGGGTGGTCCCTGGGTGTGTGTGTGTGTGTGTGTGTGTGTGTGTGTGTGTGTGTGTACATGTATGTACACACACACACACACACACTCACACCAAGCACAGATGAGGGAGAAGAAATGCGGCTTTCTATGCTGAGGCCCCTCTGTGTGCTCGCTGGCTCTGTTACTCAGCGGGACCGCTGTAGGCGCGCCTGGCTCTCAGATGTACCTTGTACATGGGGACCTCGCCAACGATGGTTCAAATTCAGTGCTGAGTGTCTTGTCAGCTCTCCCCACGTTTAGACCCGAGTCTGTCCTGCAGTGACTTCCCCGTGTCAGGGCCGTTCTAGTGCCAGGCTGACCCCCACTCCGTGTCTCCCAGGTCTGGTCCACGTTGGTGACGAGCTCCGAGAGGTGAACGGGATCACCGTCCTGCACAAGCGTCCGGACGAGATCAGCCAAATTCTGGTCGGTATAGCAACCTGCAGGGAGGGAGGTCTTCAGAGACCAGAGCAGGGGGCTTCCCAGAGCCAGGGCAGACCTGCCTCCGCTCCCCAGTTTGTGTGAGGATGGGGCAGGCAAAATGGTTCCCGGTTCACCCGCCACCCCCACCCCCCTCCACCCCTTCCCCTCTGTCTACTCGTCTCTTCAGCATGCCCTTCCTCCTCTTTTGCCTGGGAACCCTTCCAAGCCATGGGTTTACCCTAGCCCAGCTGACTTTCAGTCTCCTTCTAGGCAATTTAGGAAGAGAAAGGGCTTTTCAACTTGTGCCTGGTTGTCCTTAGCATGGAAGAAGGGTAAAGTACTTTATAACAGTGAAACGATTGGGGGATAAAAACAAAAACACGTGACAGTCTGTTCTGGGGCAGATGAGGTAACATGTAGGTAGGTCATGGCGAGCACACGATCTCACACAAACGGGGGAGCAGAGGCAGGTCTGCCCTGGCTCTGGGAAGCCCGCTGCGCTGGGTCTCTGAAGACCTCCCTCTGCAGCTGTGACAGGCTCATCCTTGCAGTATCTTCCACTGACTTTGCTGACCTCTGATGGTTGTGGGAGTGGTGCAAACAGGATCGGTGCTCAAGAGACAGGCTGTCCATCGGGGCCTCCATGGGGGAACACAGGGGCAGGCGGCCCTCTGTGAACATCCTGGGCTCCTGGCAGTGGACGTCAAACCCCTCATATTTAGACTGAATTTCTGTGTCCTTGGGATGGTAATCCTGTTCTTCCTCCTGGGCTCTGATACTGAGGTGCAGGGCTCTGAAGGGAAGGGGGATCCTCCTAGAAAGCTGGGAGTGGCCTAAGATCAGAGCCCTCTGGAGGAGTGGGACCAAGGCAGATGTACTAATCAGGCAGGACTAGGATAAGTAGACTGAAGTAGGATTTTAAAATAGCCCCAAAGGGGCAGGAGAGATGGCTCAGTAGTCAAGTGCATTGGCTCTTCTCCCAGAGGAGCCAGGTTCAATTCCCAGCACCCACGTGACAGCGGACAACTATATATAACTTCAGTCCCAGGGGATCTGGTTCCCTCTTCTGGCCTACAGAGTCACCAGGCATACAAATGGTCTATAGACAAACATGCAGTCAAAACTCTCATATACATTAAAAAATAGGTAATTTAATAAAAATAAATAAATAAAAAATTTAAGGGGCCTGGAGAGATGGCTCAGTGGTTAAGAGCACTGACTGCTCTTCCAGAGGTCCTGAGTTCAATTCCCAGCAACCACACAGTGGCTCACAACCATCTGTAATAGGATCTGACACCCTCTTCTGGTGTGTCTGAAGATAGCAACAGGGTACTTGTATACATAAAATAAGTAAATCTTTTTAAAAAAATTAAATAGGCCAAAGAACATGAAGAAGGGGAGCACTTAGGACCCCTGAGGTCTGGCGCTGTAGGAAGCTGGAATTCAGTGTATTCCTGTCTTGAGTTCTGCCTAAAATGATGATCTTTTCTGTCCGGTGAAAAGGCAGTGTAGTATTTTCTTACTTGCTCCAGCCCTGGGAGTTAATATTAACTATCATAGGCCATGCTTGATATATATGTCTCTCTATATATATGTGATTTATTTTATGTGCATTGGTGTTTTGCCTATATGTATGTCTGTGTGAAGGTGTTGGGTCCCTGGAATTATAGTTACAGAGCCGCTATGTGGATGCTGGGATTTGAACTAAGGTCCTTTGGAAGGACAGTCAGTACTCTTAACCGCTGAGCCATCTCTCCTGCTCTACTTGATTTCTTCTTCCTAGCACACGCGCCACCAGGGTGGAGGAGTGGAAGCTGCCAGTCTGCCTTTCATTCTGGTCACCCGTCTGTTATTAGGCCTGGAAGAAAGAAAGTAAGACCGAAACTCACAGCCCTGGGCTGGAAAGCCATGGGCCTCTGTTCCCTCTCCCTTCAGGCCCAGTCCCAGGGATCCATCACTCTCAAGATCATCCCTGCCACCCAGGAGGAAGACCGCTTGAAAGAGAGCAAGGTATGGGACGGTGTTCTCCCTGGAACGTTCTCTGCCGGGCGGGGCGGGTGCTCCGAACCTTGCCAGCCTTTGGGCACAGCCATCTGCACAGCTTGTGCTTCTAGCCCTAGCTATCCCCTGTCTTCAGCCAAGGACGTGAATAGTCCTAAGTGACTCACTGTACCCTGCTGTTTGGGGACAGGATTCTACACAGCGTGCTCACAAAATGCAAGCTGAAGTAGAAAATCTGGGCCATGGAGAAGAGAAGGTGCCTGAGGGCCTGAGCTCTGGGCTAGTGTAGCAGCTGGGCCTGGCCGTTTGCTGTGCCCGCCTTTGGTGGTGACCTCTCTGGGCTGGGTTCTTGGCCATCGGGTTCTGGCTGTGGAAAGGGAGGCTGTTGAACAAGTGGTTCACTGCTGTGTGACATACAGAGAGTCTGGAAGAGTCTATAGAGCCAGAGCCGGCTCAAAGGTGTTTTGGGTTGGGTGCTGGGGGTTGGAACTTCAGAGAGGTCAGGCCAAGGCATCTGTTAGATGGGGGGGGGGTCTAGAGGCCTGTGGCGGGAAGCACGTTTGGGGGGCATCTGAGACAGTGTAGTAGGGCTTAAGGGTCAGGGGGAGGGGGTGTGGCTGGGGACACACGCTCCGCTGTGAGTTGCTCAGCGCTGTTCTTGTCTAGTTTGGGTGTCCCTGGCTGGCAGAAGGGTTTGAAGATGGGATTTGTTTGGTGGGAAGTGACCCCAGGCTGCACGGGGAGGGAGGGGAGGGAGGGGAGGGAAAGGGCAGCCAGTCCTACAGAGAGCATGCTACCCAGAAGTCATCACCCACCGAGGGTGCCTGGTGCTTAATCCTGAACCGGCTTCTGGGATCAGAACGTGCATGTTGTTCTTTCCAGCCAAGAGCCGGGGAGCTGTGTTCATCCACTCCTCCCAGGCACGGGAGGGGGGGGGGCTGTGTTCATCCACTCCTCCCAGGCATGGGAGCTTTGTTCCTTTGTAGTTCTTGGCTGCTAGATGAGAGCCCAGCAGACTCAGCAGCCACAGGAAGTAGGTCCTTAGGCAAAAGGGCTGCAGGTGCTAGCCATTGAAGTCAGCCAGCCAGCATTAAAGTGGTAGCAGCCCTGGGGGTGGGAGGACACTTCCGGAGTCCCAGAGACAGCCCCAGTGGGGTGAGAAGGCCTGTTGATTGGCTGTTCGGGGTGTCACGCATCACAGCACGCACATAGAGGTCAGAAGAGAAATTGCAAGGGTCAGTTTGCTCCCTTTACAATGTGGGTCTCAGTGTAGAGACTGAGGTCGGATCATCAGGCTTGGCAGCAAGCCCCTTTACCTGCTGAGCCATCTCTCCTGCCTTGGTGAGAGGTTAGCGGTGTTCCTGTTTGTTCCTCGGGGAAAGGATTGATCCGGTCACAAGTGCTTACAGAAAGCTCTCTGTGTTGCTTCTGGAGGAAAGGGGAGTGGGCGGAAGCCAGGGGCAGAGAGGCACAGAGTAAGGCTGTTATGGAAGCCAAGGTAGCAGATTATTAAGAACCACAGAGGAGGGGCTCGAGAGATGGCTCAGCACTGACTGCTCTTCCAGAGGACCCCGGTTCAATTCCCAGCACCTACATTTCAGCTCACACTCTCATGTAGACGTACATGCAGGCAAAGACACCAATGGGCATGAAATAAAACAAATAATTTTAAAAGAGAATCGAAGGATATCGAGGATGGTATCAACCTGATTTCATACTGAATTTGGACTTCAAGTTATTGGGCATAAGGCAGAAAGGGGAACAGAATGGGTTTGTACTTTCCGTCAGGGTGGAAGGGACAACCCCAGCCTTGTCACCCTGTGTTGAATTCTTGAAAGAAGGCCCAGGACAGCCTCTGGCCCAGTGCAGATCTCGGTGCTTTATTGGTGAAAGACTCACTGGCCTCTTGTTTTGTAGCCAGTGAAGGAACGGCCTCTCTATGACTGTTTATTCCTAGCACCCTTGCATTAAATCCCAGGGCATAAGTGATATTGGCCCACAGCATGCTGCAGGCTTGATACAGGAAGAGAGGGTGGCACCCTGTCCCTGCCATCCACTGCACTACAGTGTCTGTCTCTGGTTGAGAGTACCCCTGTCCCTGCTACAGAGGTCCAGGAAGTTCTTACTGCAGTCTAGCTTAATAGTTTGTTTTGGGCACCCGGCCTCTCTTTTTATTTGCCACTGAAATAATGGGCCTATGCAGTCTAGAACTAGATTCTGTGAAATCAGTTGATAGCGCCGGGAGCTGAGAGAACCAGGAACTAGGAAGCAGCTCCGTGTCTCGCTCCATCTTCCCTAGAGAGGAGACATGGGTAAGAACATGGTGGACAGTCAAGGTGGAGCTGTCAAAACGCGGGTGTCAGTTACCAACACGGGACAGAAGGGCAAGGTTGGCCACAGTGGTTTTGTCGCTGTCTTAGCTCCTTCCCTCCGAGGACCCCTGGGGTCCTTACTTGCTTAGATGGTACCCTGAGCTCATCATGCATTAAAAATAATCGCAGCCACAGACTATGCCTGCCTCTGCTCTTTGTCTCCAGGGTTAGTTGCTAACTTAGTGTAGCTGGGGTTCTAAGCAGGGCAGATCAAGCCGCAGGGAAAAGCTTCGGTTGCAAGGAGAAAGTCAGATGTGGGGGTTGTCTATACAATTTTTTTCACATTCATTTTAATTAAGTGTGTGTGTGTGTACATGTGTGCACATGTGCACATTCACATGCACATGTGTGCATGCCACAGTGTACACAGAGAGGCCAAGAGGGCTAGTTGTAGGCATTAGTTTTCTCCAATAGAGGAAACTGGGGGATTGATCTCGGGTTTTCAGGCTTGCATCCGATGCGCCTTTGCCCACTGTCTGGTTGGTGTTGGTGCTGGGGCTGGAACCAGGGTCTCGTGTGTGCTTGACGAGAGCCATGTCCCAGCCACTCATTGCCCCATTACCCATGGATTTCCTGACTCAAATACTCCCCCACCCCCCCACCCCCGCCCCCAGAGGAAGAACACTAGGAAACAAATGCAAGGTGTCGCTAGCCAGCCTTCTGCTCTCGGGGCCATGTGTGTTTTCTCCCTGTGAATGGCCCCTGTCATTGCGTGGTCCCCTCACTGCAGCCCTTGCCACCCAGGTGTTCATGCGTGCCCTCTTCCACTATGACCCTCGGGAGGACCGTGCCATCCCCTGCCAGGAGGCTGGCCTGCCCTTCCAGCGGAGGCAGGTCCTGGAGGTGGTGAGCCAAGATGACCCCACCTGGTGGCAGGCCAAGAGAGTGGGAGACACCAACCTTCGAGCTGGCCTCATTCCCTCCAAGCAGTTCCAGGAGAGGTAGGACTGGGGTGCCACTGTACTGGGGTGGCTGGGGGTCTGGGTATATGAAAACCCCCTGGGTCTCTGCCATCTCTGTCATGAGGGAGCCCACTGAGGTAAATAGCACTTGTTCCTGTGTCTGTGTGTGGGTTCTGGGCCTATAGCCAGTGAGATGGACAGCTGACACTTAAATAAATGTATGGGCATTTACTTCTATTTTTTCACTATTGGGGAATCTAAATCTAGAATCTGGTGAGGCAGGCGCTCCAGCCCCGCTTCCAGCTCCTAGCCTTCCTTCTGGTTCACTTTTATTTTTTGAGACAGGGTCCCAAAGTTGCCTAGACTAGCCTTGAACTCATTCTGTAGTCCAGGCTAGCTTCGATTTGTAATCCTCCTGCTTCAGCCTCCCTGCAGGGCGCCCATCAGGCCCAGTTGCACGTTTGAACTAAGTTAATGTATACAGTTATCCCATAGTATACGCTCGGATTGCTTCTAGAACCTTCTCGATACCAAGATCAGTAGGTCTTAAGGAGCTTGCGCAGACTGGTGTTGCGTTTGCGCATTCCCCCTCCATCCCTCACATCCTCTTGCTGCTGTGGCTCCTCCCTGGGTGGTTTAGGATGCGCTATTGTGGCGGTTTGGTTGCCAATGGCACCCATAGGCTCATGTGTTTAAATGCTTGGTCTGTCGTTGGTGGAACTGTCAGGAAAGGACTAGAAGGAGTGGGCTTTGTGGAGGAGGTGTGTCACGGGGGATGGGCTGTGAGGTCTCAAAAGCCAATACCCTTCCAAGTTAGTTTTCTCTGCCTTGTGCTTGTGGACTAAGATATGTGCTCTCAGCTCCGCTCCAGCACCCTCCCTACCCGCCACCATGTTCCTCACCGTGATGGGCATAGACTCTAACCCTCTGCAACTCCAAATTAAACTCTTTCTTCTATAAGTGGCCTTGGTCGTAGCATCTTACCACAGTGATGAAATGTCACTAAGACACACATTCAGAGTAAGTGCCGTGTGACAGATTGTATTGTGAAGGAATAAGGAGAAGAGAGTCAGTACACTCAGTATAGGCACAGGTTATCTGTCTGTCTGTCTGTCTGTCTGTCTGTCTGTTTTTCCCAAATATTTTCAAGCTGTAGCTGGCTAGGTCTGCAGATGTGGAGCTCACGGTCACAGGATAATGATACCTTATAATATAAACTAACAGAAAGATTGTTAAGCATTCAGAAGATGGAGACTAGGATGGGAATATCATCCAAAGTCTTGCTTGTGTCCAAAGAGCACAGTGTATGTGCCCCCTGTGTTTTCTCTGTGTGTGCTACACACACAAAGAAACTTTTTTAACTTGAGACTTTGATATTAGCATTTCCCAAGTTTACAGAGTCCTCATTTATAATCCTAATGTTTACATAATATCTCATTAGGCATGTACACTTGACCATAAGCTGCCAGTCCTTAGGATTTTTTTGGCTTGTGTTATAGTCTTTCAAAAATTATTTGTTGTGTGTGTGTGTGTGTGTGTGTGTGTGTGTGTGCGCGAGCCTGGATGTATGTTATGTGCACCATATGGTGTCTGGGGATGTGAGAAGGGGGCACTGGATCTCCCAGTACTGGAGTTACAGGTTGTTGTGATTTGTCATGTGGGTGCTGGGACGCAAACCTGGGACCTCTGGAAGACAGCCAATGATCTTACCCACTGAGCCATCTCTCCAGCCCCGTGCCATTTTTATTCATTTATTATTGTTGCTGCTGCTGCTGTTGGTGGTAGTGGTGGTGGTAGCAGTAGTAATAGTAGTAGTAGTAGTAATAATAGTTGTATTGCTTTGAGACTGGGTGTTGCTCTGTAGTCTAGGCTGACCTTGAACTCATGGCAATCCTTCTGTCTCAGCCTCTGGAGTGCTGGGATTACAGGTGCAAGCCAACATACTTGGCACTTGCTTTCGGCCATCTTAGCCCTGCTGTGAACCCTTGCCGTGCTCTGAAGGAGCAGCAGAGGAAGAACCAGTCCTTCTCCCAACACGCACTTTATGTCAAGGTGGCTGGTGTGAGGGACGTTTTCGTTATTATCTCCTTCCAGGCGCATACACTGGCAAAGGCCACACCCTACAATGAGTGTGTGTGTCGGATGTTACATCTCAGTCACTTGTGAGCAGTAACCCTTCCTGAAAGTCCTGCTAGTTTCCATTTTCCTCACGGATGGGGAGGCAGGGTCGGGGTGGAGAAGAATCCCCCTGCCTCAGGAGTCAGCCATGGTGGGGTAACCAGCAAGGATGACTGGGGGCACCAGCCAGCGTTCCACCGTGCGGCTGGCTTGGGACAGGCAAGCCTTTTGCAGGGCAGGATACTCGGTGTCTCCTCCTCATGTGCTGGTCATGTGAAAGTGTCCCCCTCCCCTCCCCAGAACTCACTGTGTAGCGGGAGGTCCTTGGCCCAGCCGTGGGATTCAGGCCTTGATTTCCCCAAGTTTCTAGAAGGCTCCCTTCAGCCAGTTCTCCGACCCAGCTGAGGATGCCCGTTTGTGTCCCCGCAGGCGGCTGAGCTACCGGAGAACCACTGGCACCATACCAAGCCCCCAGAACTTCAAAAAGCCCCCCTGTGAGTGGACCAGCAGGTGGGGAGGGGAGGTGGGGGAGGAGCCTGAGTTGAGTTTGCAGGAGGGGCATCAGAGGCCCTGACTGAGCCTGTAGACCTCCAGAAGAAGAAGGTGAGAAGAGGCGGTGGGGGGAAGGGAGGGGAGCTGTCCTAGAGAGGAACATGGTGACACTGTATCAACTTGGCTTGCAAACCTCCACTGGGTGTCTGGCATTTGGGAGAAGATGCTCAGCCTTTGTTAGCTTCCCAAGGGACACTTTGAATTTGAATATTTAAACTTGCTGACGTGGAATGGGAATCAGGGGTGTCCATGAATGGCCTTATGCATCTTAAGATAGCTATGATGCACCCCAACGTAAAATTGGGAAACTCCTTAAGCCATTATGATTGTTTTGAGATTTTTTTCTTTTTTGGTAACTCACTGTCTGGTTCTCAAGTATGAACTTTGTAGATAATAGTTTGTCTCAGTGTCATTCCAATGCATGCATCCTCCCCCACAGACTTGGGCCACAGACTGGACAACCCGCTATGGTCCAGGGCAGTTCTGTCCGGTGTGGCTCAGAGAAGCCGGAAGGCTGGCCCTTGCACCTCCCTGACATCTTTGCGAGGTTCCAACCGATAGGACACTCCTCAGACTTGAATTTGAAATTGACACAGCTTTCTTTCTAGGGTGTCCCGTGTAGTATTAGAAGCATGTTAAGAAGTTCTCTCCTGAAACAGTTGGCTGGGTAGCTGGGTAGCCAGCGTTTATCTGATATTCTTGTTATAGCACCTGGCCTTGACAACAGGCTTGCCTACTGCCTTGCGTTCTATTTGGATTTTTAAAAATTATTGTGTGGTAGTAGCAGGACCAGTGCCAGGGCCTCACACACACACACACACACACACACACACACACACACACACACACGAGGTGCTCTACGCTGAGGTATAGCCTCTGCCTCGCCTTGGGCCGCCGTAGCCCTGTGGCGTGGGTAGGCCGCTGTCCTCGGTCCACATGTGGAAACATGGAGGCTCGAGTGTTGAGCTTCCACGCTGGGCTTTAGAGGTCTTGTGAGCAGGTCTCAGATCAGAGTCCCTCACAGAGAGGGGCTCTTCCAGAACCTTCCCTCTGTTGCTGCTTGGTCATACCTGATTGAGGGCCTGCTTGGGCATGTGCATTTTCCAAGAAGGTCTTAAAGGAAAGGGGGGGGACAGTGTGGGACTGTACCCTCCATCCCGTCGGCCCCTGCCAAAGGCTGTGTTTCCAGGCCTGCTGCTCACCTGAGGAGGCTGCTGGGTAAAGCAGCCAGGAGGCCGCGTCTACTGACCACGCGCCAGCTCTCTCTGGCTGCTAATGAGCCACACACAGGAAGATTAATTAGAACAGGGCTGGGGGTTTAATGACGTGCAGCCTCTGCTCAGATCGTAGGCTTGTTGGAGCAGGGGGACCGGACAGATGGAGATCTCCTCAGGCTGCTGAGGCTGTAGCTGCCTCTCAGCCGCAGGGTTTCCTGGTTCCCTGCACTAACGCTGTCCCATCTGTCTTTTATGCAAACTGCAGATGATCAGCCTTGTGACAAAGGTAGGCCTGCTGTTTGTCCCCCACCCCCGTGCACATGAGTGATGCCTCTTTTCTGGGGAGCATCTGGGGCTGAGGGGGCTGTGGCTTTCCTCCCCACACCCGGGTGTCTGTGCCCAGATGTGTGAGGTGGGGATGGGCTTCCAAGCCGTAGGGCCCCTCCCTGTGTGTCTGGCTTTAAGGGAAGAAGCTGGAACCCCAGGTCTAGGTAAGCGTCAGGAAACAGGAAGACAGGGCTGAGGGGTGAGGCCTTCCATTGTATCTCTGTGTTCATTCTGGAACCCAGAAAGACTGGGAGGGGGCTTCCTGGTCCAGAATCCCCACCAAGGGCTGGAAGAGTTGATGGGGGCCTATGCTTGGAGAATGGAGCAAAAACAGAAGTTCTGATCCCGTGAGAGTCAAGAGATTGAATTCGCTAGAGCTTCCCCGCTTTGTCATTTCAGAGGGCTCGCCCGGTTACCTTGCGGGCTGGGGCCCTTTGGGCTTGAGATGTATCCAGCATGATTCACCCCTCCTTCTTTTTGGTTTCCAGAGACCTGTGACTGCGATGGGCACTTCAAAGGACACTATGTGGGTGAGTAGCGGCGGACTCTTTCCGGGCCCCCCTCCCAGCCCAGGCTCAGGATCAGGCCCCAGAACCTGGGGTCCAAGCCCTCCGTCAAGGGCTGCTGAGCCTTGGGGGAGGGGGGAAAGGGGCTTCCTCTCCTTGCAGACAGTCAGTTAGCAGAAGGCTGCTGCAACTCGGGCTCAGGCCCCGCCCAGCTGCAGAGCTGGAGAGAGAGACAGCGCTGTGTTGACGCTAACTTTATCGTCATCATCTTAATAGGAGTTTTATTCAGTGTGAACCTCACCAGCACCCAGTGGTGGGGTTTCTGTTTCCCCCTTAAACATCATAGAAGACAGGCGCCTGTCTCCCAAGATTTATTTAGATGTGATTTCAAGCACACGGGATTAGTGAACTCCTGGATGGTCTCCACGAGACTTGGGGACACCGATGCTTTCTCATTTCCTTTTCTGCCGCCTGTCACATGGGAGTTAACATACACATCCTGTCTAATGTTGATGCCTAAATGCCTCGGTCTGTACTTCCTAAGAACAAGGACATCCTGTGACACGACTTCAGGATAGCAATCAAATCCTGGACATTTCCTTTGCATACAAGTCTATTGTCTTATATGTGGTTATTAAAACATCACCAGTTGTCCCAATAACGTCTTTCAGGGACATTTCCCCTGGTGTGGGATCCATCCTGGAACCATCCACTTATACATTGAGCTCCCATTTTACAGATAAGCAAATTGAGGCTCAGAGAGATAAAGAGACTTAACCCAAGGTCGGTCATGCGCCAAGGAAATCAGTGACCTTGAACCCCAGTCTTTGGATCTGGGGGATGCTCTTTCTTTCTTCCTTCCTTTCTTTCTTTCTTTCTTTCTTTCTTTCTTTCTTTCTTTCTTTCTTTCTTTCTTTCTTTCTTTCCGAGACAGGGTTTCTCTGTGTAGCCCTGGCTGTCCTGGAACTTACTTTGTAGACCAGGCTGGCCTTGAACTCAGAAATCCGCCTGTCTCTGCCTCCCAAGTGCTGGGATTACAGGCGTGTGCCACCACCGCCCGGCGGGATGCCCTTTCTTTACATCAGCATGTTCCCGAGTTGACCATCCAGGGTAGGAGGCTGGGCAGCCAGGCACCCAGTCCTACCTCCATGCCCAGCTAACTGGAGATGGTCTTTTTTGAGGGAACCCCAGGACCAAAGCAACCTTACCCTTTTGCCTCCCCCCACCCCTAAGCTGGTCTTCGGAGAAGCTTCCGGCTGGGCTGCAGAGAGAGGCCGGGTGGCTCGCAGGAAGCAAAGGTCCCTGCAGGAGCTGAGTCTCAGGTGCTGCTGACCTACGAGGAAGTGGCCAGGTACCAGCACCAGCCTGGGGAGCGGCCCCGCCTGGTGGTTCTCATTGGTAGGTGACATCCTGAGTTTCTAGGTTGTCTGGCCTCCTCTGGAGTTCAGTAAGGACTGAGTCAACCTGCCCTTTGTTCCAGGGTCCCTGGGAGCCCACCTCCATGAGCTGAAGCAAAGGGTGGTGGCCGAGGACCCCCAACATTTTGGTGTTGCTGTTCCACGTAAGAGGGTTTGGGAGGGTGTGTGTGTGTGTGTGTGTGTGTGTGTGTGTGTGTATACTTGCGTGTGTGTCCATGCCTGTGCCAGTGCCCCCATGAGTGTTTTCCACAGACTGGATTCTTTATGCTCATAGTGACCTTTTTGGTACTTTGGGCAAGAGAGTCTAGCAGACGTTGTCTGCTATATGCATATGGTGGGACCTAGGGATGATGGGAAGAGACCCATTCTCAGTGGTCCTCTAAGACCATCTGAGATAGATCTCCACCTGCCTGGTGTCTGGCTGGGGAGGGAGATGAATCCAGAGCACGCTGAGGCCAGATAGGAGCATTCTGGGCACAGAAGCCACAGAGTTGGTGACAGGAGGTATTGTCAAGTCCTGCTGAGATGGGCGGCTCAGCCCACTCCTTGGGGGTTCTCATCCCAAGGCAGTGGGATGCCAGGAGGCAGTAGATGTGGGTCCTGGTTCTGGAGGAGAGAATGAGAACCAGGTACTAAACTCTTATATGTTAAAACTTGGCCGCTCCTACTAATACCCCAGAGAAGAGGTACTCTTACCATCCCATACTGAGGAGGAACAGCTCAAGGCTCAGAGAAGGTAAGTAACTAGCCTAGCATCACACAGTGGGAAAGGAGGTGGAGCTAGGCATGGAACCCAGGCAGTTGACCCCAGGTCATTCCTTTTTTTTTTTTTTTTTTTTTTGGTTTTTTTTAGAGACAGGGTTTCTCGAAGTGAGTTCGGGCTGTCCTGGAACTCACTTTGTAGACCAGGCTGGCCTCATACTCAGAAATCCGCCTGCCTCTGCCTCCCAAGTGCTGGGATTAAAGGCCTGCACCACCACCGCCCGACGACCCCAGGTCATTCCTTAACGGAGGGCAACATGACTGCTTCCCCTGCTCACCTCCCACACACACACCCCCAACACTGTTCTGTCTCACGGTGTCTCCATTCTCTGGCCCTCAGTGATACGGTGTGTATGTCTGGTGGCTGGCCACAGAGTGGGGACGGTTGTGGGGCAGGAATGATCTTTTCCAGAAAGTTCTGAGGAAAGGCAGCTACAAAGCCTTTCTTGGACCGCATTGCTCTTCCTGGTTCCCCAGGTCAACTGCCCATGGCCATCAGAATCATCTTCTAGAGCCGAGTCCGAAGAGACGTGGGGGAGGTAGGGGAGGTAGTGGGACTGTGGAGGGCGCTCTGGAAGCACGGCTCTGGGGACTTGTGGGGGGCCCAGCCTTCAGGTCTCAGTAGATGAAGCAGGCTGCCGGCAATTGCGCATGCGCGCGCATGCACACACACACACACACACACACACACACACACACACACACACTTCTGTCTCTGAGAGAGCAGCCTATGCTCAGAATTCAGGCCTGCCTGCTTCCAGGGAACCCACAGCAAGGAGACTTGAAGGAAAGCTTCCCAGAGGCAGTCAGTGGCTTTTATGTTGAGGTGTGAATAGAAGTCTTGTAGGTGGAGAAGAAAGGAAGCGTTTGCTATACACAGGGAGGAACATGTGCCAAGGGTTGAAGGTGTGACCTGCGGTTGCTGTGCTAAGGACTGGGTACCTCAGTGTGGACCGTGAGCCAGGAGCTAAAGCTGCAGTAGAGGCTGGACAGATCAGGCTCTTGTGGGCTGGGCAGTGGTGGCGCACGCCTTTAATCCCAGCATTTGGGAGGCAGAGGCAGGCGGATTTCTGAGTTTGAGGCCAGCCTGGTCTACAGAGTGAGTTCCAGGACAGCCAGGGCTACACAGAGAAACCCTGTCTCCAAAAACAAACAAACAAACAAAACAGAACAAAAAACCCAGAATGCTCATCCTCCCATTCTGTGCACACCTGGTTGGCCCAGGCATGGATCAGGGTTCCATTGCGGACATCAGCAGGGATGCCGCGTTAGAAGCATGTCCAAGGGCTGCTGAAGTCTGTGCAGTACGGGGGTGGGGGGTGGGGGGGTGGGGGGGGAGGCGGGACCTGTCTGCATGGCTTCCCTTCTCAGTGTGAGAATGGACAGCCCAAGCCTGGGAGGCGGCTCAGCCGGGAGAGCAATTGCCGAGAAAGCACAAGCACCTGAGTCAGGTTCCCAGCGTCCTCATAAAAAAGTGAGCAGGGTAGATGACCTTTGCTCTAGTGCTGGGGAGGCGAGGACAGGCTGGTGCTCCCCGCACTCACAGGCCAGCAGAGTCAGTGAATTCCAGGCCAAGTGAGAGACCCGGGAAGGCACTTAAGGTTGACCTCTGCCCTCCACATATGATATGCAAATATGTAGGCATGGACGTGCCTCTGCATTCGCTTGTGTGCACGTTTGCACATGCACCCCCACACACAAACACACAAGGCACAGCTTAAAGCAGTGTCTAGTGTATTTGTGCCCTTTCGCTCTCAGATGAGCAAACCCAAACTAAAAGCGGGAACTAGAGACCTTTCAGTGGGGGTTTCAAAGCAGCGTCAAGAAGGCAGCCCAGCGGAGCAGCAAGAGCCTGGGCGTGACACAACCATGAGTGTCTGGGCCTTGGGTTCCCCAGATTCCAAATAGTATTCTTTGGGGTCTAGGGCTGAGGCTCAGTTTGTAGAGAACTTGCCTAGCATGCCTGAAGCCCTGGGTTCAGTCCCCTGCTTCAGCCGAGCCGACGGGGCGCACCTGTAACGCCGGCACTCGGGAGGTCGAGGCAGGAGGAGCAGAAGTTGGAGGTCATCCTCAGCCACGTAGTGAATTCAAGGCCAGACTGAGCCGGTTGAGATCTTGTCTTTAAAAGGGGTGGAGGGGGCTTCTTTTGCTGGTATCGAAGAGTTACACTGTTTGGGGACACCTGAGGAATGAAGTTCCGGTTCGTGCACAGATGCTCCGGGCTGAGGGCGCAGGCTCGCTGCTCTTCTTGGCCCAATAATCCTTCTTTCTTTAAAAGACACCACCAGGCCCCGGAAGAGCCACGAGAGGGAAGGGGTGGAATATCACTTTGTCTCCAAGCAAGCGTTTGAGGCCGACGTACATCACAACAAGTGGGTGGCTCCGTGAGCAGCGGGCCCCGATAACCGAGTGTCTCTGTGACTGTCCAATATTACATCAATATTTGTATTGATATTGTACCAATACTTGGCCCCATGGGTCGAGGGTGAGCTTCTGGGAAGGGCAGGGAGAGGAGGAAGTGGGAGAGAGGTCATATTGGGATGCCCCCTTTTCTGATTTTTGTGAAGCCGGGGCGTCTCAGAAACTGAAGTTTTCCCTCTTTGGCGGTGTTTCAGGTTCCTGGAGCACGGTGAATACAAGGAGGAGCTCTATGGCACCAGCCTGGAGGCTATCCAGGCTGTTCTGGCCCAAAACAAAGTTTGTTTGGTGGATGTAGAACCAGAAGTGAGTTCCTGGATCATCTGGGCGATGCGATCTATGGAGCCTGGGGGGTGGAGGGCGGGGTACCCATTCTACAGAAATGAACTCAGTCTAAGGATGGTTCAGCTCAGAGCACGGTTGCTACACATGCTTGATCCTCTCCTTGAGAATTGGATGAAATCTTTATTGCCCCAAACATGCCCTGCCAATCTCATGTTGATTTGAGAGAGCCCAGGGACCCTTTGAGATCCAGGACAGTAACCCCTGCATGAGACAGATCATACAGTAGACTGGCAATCCAGGCATGGTGGCATATATAGTCACAGAGCTGGGGAGGCGGAGGCAAGCCGATTGTGAGTTTGAGGTCAGCCTAGGCTACAGAGTAAGTACATGTCTGAAAAAGGGTGGGGGTAGGTTGTGGGGATGGCTTAGTGGTTCAGAGTGCTTTCCACTCTGCCTTCCAGAGGACCCGAGTTCAGTTCCTAGAACCCATGTCAAGTGGCTCACAATAACCTGCACCTCCAGTTCCCTGGGATTTGACGCCCTCTTCTGGACGCTGTAGACACTGCACTCAAATATGCACATACCCACATGCAAGCACACACATAGGTGTAATTTTTTAAGTCTCTGGTGCTATCTGGCCAGTTGTAACAGGATAGAAAATTATTAGTGTGTATACCCAGGTGAGGCTGCTGCTGTTCTCCTTCCTCGTCAGTCTTCTGCCTCTACAACTGGAACAGGTATATGCAGTGAGGGGAAGGCCGGAGGGAGGCCACAGACCAGCATCTTGACATCACTTTGCAGGGAAGAATTGGGAAGAATTAACCTGCGCAGAGCTTGAAAGCTAGTCTCCGTTCCCCACAGATGGGATGGCATTCTGCTGGCCCCTCAGGGGTCTGGTCACCTTCTTAACCTTGTCTTTCAGAACAATTCCTATGCTTTGAACTCAACACCAGGATTTTTCCCCCCTACTACAGGAGCAGAGCTTTGATATTAGGGCATAAGCTGTGAGCTTTCTTTTACCTGAATTGGCTTGAAACATTTTTCCAAAAGCACATTTTGCCTAGAAGCGAACACCTTGCTGATTTAGACTTCCTGAGAGTCGGTAGTTGAAAGTCACAGTCTCAGGGCTGGAGATGACCCAGCAGCTAAGACACACTGCCCTTGCAGAAGGCCGGAGCTCAGTTCCCAGCGTCCACACTGGGTCCCTCACAGCTGCCTTTAATTCCAACTCCAGGGGATCCCTCACCCTGCTTTGACCTCCTCAGGTGCCTGTAATTATGTGCAAGATCAAGTGCGTATAGTCACACACACACACACACACACACACACACACACACACTACTATAAATGGCTTTTTTCTAAGGCACTTGCTGCTTTTACAGAGAACCTAGGTTCACTAACCAGCGCTACATGGTGGCTCACAAACCGCCTGTAACTCCAGTTCTTGGGGATCCAGCACCACCTCAGGCCTTCAAGGACACAAAGCTTGCACAGGCAAAACATTCATCCACATAAAAATAAAATCTTTTAAAGCAGTCAAAATCTAAATTTCAACGATTTAAGAAAAATGCTTGTTTTATATGTATGAGTGTGTTGCCTGCCTGTATGTTTGTGCGATGTTTGTACCGTGCCTGTGGAGGCCGGAAGAGGGCCTTGGAGCCCCTGGACCTGGACTTACAGGCAGTCGTGAGCCAGCATGTGGGTGCTAGGAAATTGAAACTGGGTTCTCCAGAAGAGCAGCCACTGCTCTTAAATGCTGCATTATCTTTCCTGTCCTTCCAAGAGATTGATTGATTGATTGATTGGTTTTTGAGACAGGGTTTCTCTATGTAGCCCTGGCTGTCTTAGAACTTGCTTTGTAGACCAAATTGGCCTCGAACTCAGAGATATGGCTCTGTCTCCCAAGTGCCGAGATTAAAGGCATGCATCTCTTCGCCCATACCCTCAAAGATTGTTTTTTTTTTTAAGGGTGATTTTTAGTTTATTGATTTAGTTTATTGATTTATTGTGTGTATGCATTTAGCGCATAGAAATTCGATACCAGTGTTTACACGTAGAGACCTTTACCCTGTGCACACTCTCTTAGCAGTGTGGTTTGCATGTGGGAAAGAGAAAAACCAGTGTTTCCAGTGAATCCCAAGGGTCATCACTTCATTTACTTTGCGAACCTTCCTTTCTTTGACATCAGAAGGCGGCCTGTGGACCAGCCCCGTCGCACACAGTGTAGGCAGACTGATGGAGGCTGACTGAAACACATGCACTCTGGGCTTCCCGGCCCTTGGCCCAGCTGTGGGCAGACAGATACAGAGGAGCCCGAGGAGGAGGCTAATTGAGTTGGAGAGTCCCAGCTAGGAGAGACTGAGACTAATCTCTGGACTCTTCCTTTCTCCTCAAGTAGCCTGCCTGGCCCAGAGGAGTTCAGTGTACAAGTAAAGGATGAGAGAATTAATTCAGTTAGTTTCGCCCAGTCGAATTTTGGGACGGATGCTACCAGGACTGATGTCACTGAGGACGGGAGCCCAGGGGTCCTGAGCTTTCAGAATGTGTGTGTTGTGTCAATATGTTGCAAAACGCACATAATTTTCTGGAACGTTCTTTAGGCACTAAGACACCTGAGGACGCCCGAGTTTAAGCCCTACGTTATATTTGTGAAACCTGCAATCCAGGAGAGAAGGAAGACGCCACCGGTGTCCCCAGATTCTGAGAACACAGCGGCTTCGCTTGTAAGTTTAAAGTTGATTGTTTCTCCGTGGAAGGAGCTGCTCTTAGCTGACTATGGGCGCTTTAAGGAAGAGGGGCAGAGGCCATAGCTTCCGCATGCGGCACGAGGCCATCTTTCCCTTCCTTTTACAAGACTAAGAAAAGATGGTCACACGGCCATCTTTTCCAGGGGATGAGACCATGCCTTTTGATCCAGGCAGGGTGGGACTCAGCATCCACTACAACCTCATGTTAATATCCTCCCTAAAAGGGAACTGAAGGTTGCCAGAAGCCCCCTCTGTGAGTGGGACAGAACACACCGACTGTTGAATTTCTGAGTCAAACCCAAGTGTTGTACACGCATGTGTATGTATGAGTATGTATGTGCAGGTTGTGTTTGCGCATACATGTATGTGAGGGTGGTAGTCAGGGGTCAGTTTTGGGTGTCTTTCACCAGGAGCATGCATGCAAGGGCACATGCATGGGTGCACATGTGCTTGCATGCATACACGTGTGCTGACGTGCACGCACAGGCCAGGGGTTGATGTCAGGTGTTTTCCTCTGTCGATTCTGACTTATTTGTGAGGCAGGGTCTCTCACTGAAACTCTGGCTTGCCATTCTGGCTAGACTAGCTGGCCAGCAAGGCCCTGGGATTCACCTGTCTCTGCCCTACACTACTCTGCCTCCAGGTTGGAGCTGTAAATGCACATCTGCTTAGCTCAGATGTGGCCGCCAGGCGACCTGACCTTGGGCCCTCGTCCTTGCACAGCAGACACTTAAACTCTAATGAACCAGCTGGGTGGTATTGGCGCACACCTTTAATCCCAGCACTTGGGAGGCAGAGGCAGGTGGATTTCTGAGTTTGAGGCCAGCCTGGTCTACAGAGTGAGTTCCAGGACAGCCAGGACTATACAGAGAAACCCTGTCTGAAAAATAACAAAACAAAACAAAACAAAACAAAACCTAATGAACCATCTGTTCAGCCCCTCTTTGTGGTGTTAAGAACTGATCCCAAGGCCTTACCACTAATCAGTACATCTCACCCTCCCTGCCCCCCTTTTTTTCTTCATACTCCAGGATGGATTTACTTTGTAGCCCAGGCTATCCTGCAACTCATGTTCCTGCTGCCTTAGCCTCCCAAGTGCTGGGATTACTGGTATTCATCACCACATCCAGCTTCATATCTCTTTGGAAATGTTTCAGACCAGGAATATAATGCTGTCATAGACACACGGATATAACCAGACAGACACCCTGAAACCATGGCTCTTAGCTCATAGATCTTTGGTAGTTATATTATTATTATTATTATTAATTTTGGTTTTTTTTCAAGACAGGGTTTCTCTGTGTAGCCCTGGCTGTCCTGGAACTCACTCTGTAGGCTAGGCTGGCCTCGAACTCAGAAATCTGCCTGCCTCTGCCTCCCAAGTGCTGGGATTAAAGGCGTGTGCCACCAATTCCCCGGGCTTCGGTGGCTATTTTGTGAGTTAATCGTTTTGTGTACTAATGGTTGGTTTCCTTCCCAATGGTATGCCTCGACTGCACTGTACTCTTGTGTTCACAGTTAAGGTTATCCATGGGATGCAGGCATCCACTTGGCACATTAAATAATAGTGGGCTGTGACAGGGATGCATCCTCCCCCCCCAGTCCCCCCCTTCCCCCCACCCCGACCACCTACCATCTCTCTCCTTGCAGGACGAACAGCAGCAAGAGATGGCCGCCTCTGCTGCCTTCATTGATCAGCACTATGGGCACCTGATAGACGCCGTGCTCGTGAGGGAGGACCCGCAGGGTGTCTGCAGCCAGCTCAGAGCTGTCATAGAGACGCTAAGCAAGGACACTTACTGGGTACCCATCAGCTGGGTGAGGTAACTTCACCCTGCCCGTAGCAGCCAGTCTGGAGGGACCTCGGAGACCAGAGAGCCCAGCCTCCCTCATGTCCCGTCAAGGAATCTCAAGTGCAGAGAGGAACAGGATTTCCCACAAACCGTGGCGGCCGAGCATCCGTGGGAAGGAAGCTTTGCTCGGGGTTGGATTTCTGTCTGCCGTCTACACTGCAGCGCCTCGCGAGTGGAGCTCGAAGGGGCAGTCCACAGAGCAGCTCGTCATTCATTAAAGTCTCGAGGGCAAGCTGGCCTTGATTCTTTGTACCAAAGCTACGTAGCCACTGTCTTTTGAGGGTGGTGGCAGTGAATTTGTATAGTGATTTACCGTGATGTTCAGCTTTATAAATAGGACACTTCACTGGTCTGGCCTTTTTGGAATTTGTTTTACACAAGAAGATCTTCCATGCAACTGAAGACCTTCTGGCTTGCGGCACTGAAACCTTTGGGTTGTTTTTGGTTTTTTGTTTTGTTTCTTTCTTTCTTTTTTTTTTTTTTTAAATGGGGGTAGTGCTTGCCTGGTGGTAGAGAAATTAGTTCCCTGCCTTTTTGCTTGGTGTGCAGACATGTATTTTTTTCCTGCAAGACAGAGGCACACTTGACAGTCCACACGGCTCACTGGACCAGTCTGTCACGCAGTAGTGCCTTCGGGGACTCTTGAGGAATGTCAGGCTGCCCCACCCCCACCCCCTGCTCCAGAACGTGAGTCCTTGATGTGACTGATGTGTCCTTTACCGCCTCGGTTCCAGGCTGTCTCTATTTTCAGAGTGGGGCTCCTGTTGTGCGGGATCGTGTGGACTCAGATGACTCCCCTCTGTGAAAGCTCTGTCTAAGCCACAATAAATCAGTCCTGTCAAAAGTATAGAGACTCAAAGCGTGGGTTGTCAGGTTGTCTCTGACCAGAAGCAGTTTGCTCAGGGATTGTGACAGGTCATAGCTGTTCGGAGAATTTTGCCTCTGATGCGTCACCAGTGTATGTCATTTTTTTTTTTTCAGTGCTGGTTGTGATGTGGAGTTGGTTTTGTACGTTATCTTCATAAATACACCAAGCCAATGATGTAGCAATCTTATTCCCATTTTACAATTGCGGAGTTGGGGCGGGGTGGAAATGAGACCCAGAAACTTTAAAGCATGCATCCAAGTTTATAAACAGCCGAAAAATAGCTCGAGGCTGTGAGGTGCGTCTGTAGGTAAAAGTGCCTGACGTGCAAACCCGAGGACATGAGTTCGAATCCCCGGCACCTACATAAAAGCCTCATTTGTGGTATGTTCATAATCCCAATACTTCAATCAGGAGGTAGAAAGGCAGGAGAGTCCCTAGAAACTTTTCAACTGCCTAGTCTACACTTACATATGTGTACACATGTGTTGTGCATTTACATACCTGCACACTCATAATGGTACCTGTGTATATTTGAGCCTCACATGAGCTCTTTCTCACATGAGTAAGCCCTAACCACTATGCTATACTGCCCCATGCTTTCGCGGTTCCATCATAAGGTTCTTCCTAATGAAACAACTGACTTGTGAGGAAGTACATTCACAGCTAAAATTAATAGTGTGCAGTGTCCTTAATACGTCTGGGACCAAAAAGATGCACTCTACATGTGCAGGATGCCTTATCCCTGACACAGGCCAGGCCGACCATCTACAAAATTCCAGCTAGGTTTCTTGCTCAAGAACTCTAACAACTCTTTGGCTCAGCATCACCCACGTAACCCAACCAGGCTCTCATTTGTTGGGACTTTGCTGCAAAAGGGCGTTTCCTTATTGGATTTATTTATTTTTTAATCAAGTGATACTATTTTCCCAGAAATCCAGGTGCAGGAGGCAGCTGCCTCATGAAGGGTGGTTGGAAAACCAGGAGCTCGAATCCACTTCCAGGTAGATGAGGATTAGGAAGAAGGAGCTCATTCTTG
Source organism: Apodemus agrarius (assembly GCA_964023405.1). Lineage (NCBI taxonomy): Eukaryota > Metazoa > Chordata > Mammalia > Rodentia > Muridae > Apodemus > Apodemus agrarius. The sequence continues at coordinate 88,832,490 of OZ030015.1, read as the reverse complement.
GCCCTCTCACAGCATGGTGGTGGAGACCTTACCCAACTGTAGGAAGTCTGATGTGGGTGACTTGTCCTCCTGTGTTGGGTACCAGTGTCAGTTTTTAAAAACTGCACGCCACACTAAGAGTCATTTTCTGCTTACTCCATATTTTTTAGCCAATTACCAGATGAGGACATAGTTACTGGGTGTGGACTATAGGTATGAAAATGAGCTAAATTTATTTGCGATTGAAGTACCTTCTCTTCTCCCAGGACACAGATGTTCACAGATGTTAGGAGATCTGTGGGAGTGGAGAGGATGCCCCCACCTCCGCACCCCCCCTCCTGGCAGGTGTCATCTGGAAGGCGTGTTTCTGTTGTTTATACAAAGCAGAGAGAGAGAGAGCATTGTTACACAATGTATCTGTTTGCAAATATATACTGATGGAGTGGTGTAAATGCACATTTAAGTCCACTAGACGGTGTGTGTTCTGAGCCCCCAGCGGTGAGCTTGGCAAAAGTTCATCATGCTGGACCTGCAACATCCATGCAGCTCGATACCTCTCAATAACATCGTTTTAGTCCTTGGGCTTCTAAACACAGTTTCAAGTCCTCCGTCTGTGTCTACACCAGGAGTATGAGCTCTAGAGGACGTTTCAAGGTCAAGAATGTTAGCTGGATGGTGCCTGTGCTGCCCCTGCCCATCCTGTGTGCCCACGGAGTACCGAACTCTTCTGCCCTTGCCTCTTTTCAACACACTTCTCAGTACTGGTGTGCGCTGGCCTTGATCCGATGATCTCTAACCTTCCCTGCTCCCCAGCCCTCTCCTTGCAGAAGAGAGATCGGAAGTTATAGCCACCTGCCAATCGGAGCTCAGAGGGGTTTAATCTCAGCCTACAGTGCTTCTGCTAGTGTATGTCCCCAGTGCTTTACAGCATGTGGGCAGGTAGACTGTGCATGTAATCAGGTATTACACTGGCTATGTGTGCCGCCAGACAGGCTTAAGGCGCATGTAGTCAAGTAATGCACCGGCTATCTATGCTCCTGTCACAGGATCGGGCATCCAAGCAATGATGGATTTTTTTTTGGTTTGCCTTTTTTTTTTTTTTTTAGGATTATATTTTTACAGCTGTGTAGCGTGGTCTTGTGGGACTCCTAACAGTGGGAGCAGGGGCTGCCTCTGACTCTTTTGAAGGCTTTTGGGACCCTCTTTCTCATATTGGATTGCCCCGTCAACCTTAATATGAGGGGAGGTGCCTAGTCTCAATGAAACTTGATATACCATAATTTGGTTGCTATCTATGGGAGGGCTTTCTGGGTTATCCTTTTCTGAATAGAAATGAAGGCAGAGTGGAGGGGGTGTGGACAGAGGGGAAGGGGGAACAGGGCCTGGGAGGATAGGAGGGAGAGGAGACCACAGTTGGAATGTAAAGTAACAACAACAACAATAATAATAATTTCTATTTTGTGTATGGGTGCTTTGCTTGCATGTGTCCCAGCACCCATCGAATCTGGGTCTCTAGAAGAGCAGCCCGTGCTCCTAACTTCTGAGTAATTCCCTCCAGCTCCTGCTTTGAGACGGACCTCACTACATAACCTAGGCTGGCCTCACCCAAACTGGCCTTGAATTCATGATCCTCCTGCCTCTGCTTCCCAATACTGAGATTATAGGCATAACAGTGATAGCTCTCGATATATTTAATAGTTTCAAACTTCAGCATACATATAAAGTCCATTTTTAGGGTCATATAGCCAGTCAACTGCATCTGTGTGGTAGATTAACCCATTTCTTACTCCATTTCTGGGTCCTTCGAATCCATCCTCTAACCACTGCTGCCTTCAGGGTTAGGCGGTGGTTTTAGAACAAGGTGGTAGGAGTTGTTTTCAGTTTCTCTTCCTCCTCTAAATACAATTAAACACTTCGCATAAAGGGAGTCTGAGAGCTTCGGAAGCTAACTAGGAACAGGCCAGGGTCTCTGGCAATATGGTGGGGTCCCCTGCACCTCCCTCTGTCTCCCACAGAGCCTGGAGCCTGGGCTTAGGAGAGGCCTCACGCGGAACCAATCTCAGGCAAAGACAAAGAGCAAGAAGTGCCTGCTTCCTCAGGTAAAGAAGAAGAACCCTATTAGAGATTCTGAGTTCACATCACACACGAACGAACGAGGAGTTGTTCGGGTTCATTCGCTGCCGTGACAACAGTCCTGTTCCTCGCTGCCTTCCGCCCAGTGACCCGGAGACCCAAGCCAAGCAGGGTCTGCTTGCCCCTCGGCAGAAGGCGGCCTAGTCGCACTAAGGCGGTCCACAGAAGCCCTTCCCAACCCATCAGAAAGAGCTCAGGGAAGGAGACGAACAGAACAGCATCACAGGATGTTGCCTTGGAACATAAAGCAGCAGGAGAAGGCAAGGCCCTTGGCACCGCCCTCAGCAGGCCTATCACCAAGACAGAAGGTTGGTATTGGAGCCTGAGTTACCCAGCACAACAGTCCAGATGTTCAAAATGCAGTCGCATGAGCCAGTCATACCCCAAGCCAGGAAAACCTCATCCTGAATGAGGAAAGATCAATGCAGTTATGCCAACACACATACACATGGACACCAATAACTCGTTCACCAGAAACAACAACAACAACAACAACAACAACAACAACAACAACAACAACAAAGAAAATCTGAGCAGTGGCACAGACGTAAAAGAGACCCGATTGGAAGTTACGGAAGCAGGGATGTGAGACGGCTCAGTGGGTGAAGACCCTTGCTCCGGAGCCCAGTATGGATAAAGATGTTAGGAAAGGAGCTCACTCCACAAAGACATCCTCTGACCTCACACTTATGCCATGGTACGTGTCCCCAGACTGTCTACAGACATACAGATACACAGATGACCACACACTAAGTATAATTTTTCTTTGAGCTATGGAAGCCAAAAACAAAAAAACAAAAACAAAACAAAAACAAAAAAACAAAAAAACAAAAACAAAACAAAGCAAAACTTGAAGCATGGATGAGCTCAAAAGTATCACGGAGAGGGTCAAAGGTCATATCAGGGCTGGGGATGCGACTCAGGTGTAGGGTGTTTGCCCAGCATGCGTGAAATCCGGTGTGATCTCTCACATCATCGGATAAACTGGGCATGGTGACTTAACCTGTAACCCCAGAACTTGTATGGTGGAAACAGGAGGATTAGGACATCAACTCTAGAGCGAATCCAAGGTCAGCCTGGGTTGCGTAGGATCCTGAAAGGAAGAAAATGCGGAGAGGAAGGGAGGGAGAAGGAGGCTAACGTTTAGAGTATGAGTCCTGGCAGGAGAGAACAAAAGTTAAGACCATAATATTGGGGGAAATAATGCCCCGCAACCCCCCACCCACCACCACCCCAATCTGGAGAAAGACAGACCTATGGTTCAAGAAATGGATCAGATTTCAAATATAATGGGAAACCCTTACACACATCCTTTTTAATCTCTTAGAAACTGAAGAATAGGGGGGGAAGATGCCAACCTTAAAAACAGCAAAAAATAGCCAGGAAGGAAAGTAACTCAAGTTCTATTTTTGCCTTGGGAAGAGGTGGCAAGCGCGTCACGCCGAGGACAAAGGACTATTAATGCGGAAGCCTGCCTTCTGTGAGACTATCTTAGGAATGAGGGGGACGGACGTGTTCTCAGAGGAGGGAAAGAAAAGTGTGGAGACCCGCCTCGGGGGAGTGAACGGGAGTGGGACTTCTCCAAGAGACGAGAGAACGGTACAGAAGGAGCCAGAACCGACTCTCACCTCTTTGGCTTCTTTACCTGCACCAGGTGGGCCAAACAAAACCACGCCATCTCATGCCCTGCCTGATATTTGTGGAGGAACCACTTCTGTGTTTTACGAGGAGGGAGGAGGAGCTAAGGAGATGGCTCCGTGGCTAAAGCACTTGCCATGCAAACTCAGAGACCCAAGTTCGAATCCCCAGAGCCAAAATAAACTTGGAACGGTAGTTTGTGTCTGTAACTCTAGCCCGCTGGTGGACGGAGACAGAATTCCCAGACTCTCGAGGGTGGGGTAGTCTGGTGTACAGGAGAGCTAGCGACATAGAGACAATGTCTCAAACAAGGTAGAAAGTGAAGCGGACACCAGGGAGGTCGGGTTGTCCTCTGACCTACACATACCATCGTTTAAAAAATAGAGGCTAAACCGTATCGGCAGAAGGTGGATTTTTAAACAGTAGAAACTATGATAATGTCAGATAAGGCAGGCTTCAGAGCAAGACAATTACTAGAGACAAATAGGGGACGTTATAATAGAGGATTGAATCAATATACCAAGAAGATACTGTGAGCTTAAAGGAGTATGCACCCAAGGACTGAGCTTCAACATGTGAGACAATGAAGCAAAACTTAATAGAACTACAGGTCCTTGAGTGCACTGACTGCTCTCTCACAGTGATCGAGTTCATTTTTCAGCACCCACCCAGGGTGCCTCACAACAACTTGTAAATCCAGATCTGGGGGGAGATATGACACTCTTCTGGTCTCTATGGGCACCTGCACAGGTACACACACACACACACACACACACACACACACACACGCCTGCACACATGCATGTATGTGAATAAAACCTTTAAATTGATAGAAGTGAATGGAAAAATTGGCAAATCCACGATCACCGGGCAGTTTGACACCCCACTTTAAGTGACTGATAGTACTAAAGTCAATACTCTTGCCTTGATAACCATATCCTGGATCAGAAGGCGACCTTAAGAAGCTTAAACGAATTGAAGTCATAGGATATGTGCTCTGGGTTTGGCTACTAAAGTTCAGGTAACAGCAAAACAAAGGGAAAACTTCCAGACGTTTGAAAGTGTGCCTGATAGAACGCAGGCAGGCCATGGAAGTCTCTGTGGGGGATGGGCCCTTTTCATCGTTGAAGATAAACAGGCACTCAAGAGGAGAAAGAATCAGAGGCTTTTTCCAGCCAGAGGGGAGAAGCATAAACGTTAATGCGAGAGGGACCTGGGGATGTAGTGAAGTTGGCAGAGCGCTTGCCTGGCACGCATGAAGCCCTGCGTTTGATACCTGTACCCTGTAAGTCCAGCTTGGTGCCTCATACCTGCAATCCCAGCGCTAGGAGCTGAAGGAAGAGGATCATGAGGGTAAGGTTGCTCTCAGCTAGTTAGCAAGTTCAAGGCCGTATGTTAATACAAACTAGGAGCTGAGATGACTGAATACAGTGCTTAGAGCACGAGCTGAGGACCCAAGTTTGGATGGCTAAGCACCCACATAGAAGCCAGGTTTGGGGGGTGGCACAGAGACAGGCAGATCCCTGGAGCTCACTGGCCCAGCAGCCCAGCTCTATCAGTGAGCTCTGGGTTCAGCGAGGCGCCCTGTCTCAAAAGCAAGTAAGTGGTTGAAAAAGACACTGAGTGTCAGACTGTAGCCTCCACATGGGCACGCACACACAAGCACACATACAAGCGCGCGCGCATACAAGTGCACACATACAAGTACACACACGTGCACACACAGACAAGTGCACACACACACACACACACACACACACACACACGCAAGCCCTCTCAGGAATACACAGGTGCATGCACAGAATAAAAATAAAAGGCTCATCGTGGTCCTTCCATTTGCTCGCCCTGTTTTTTCGTGCCAAGCTTTATTGTAACATCCTGAGACAGAGAATGCAGCCATTCCGCAGCGTCCTAAGATCCTGAGCAGCCACGAGATCTTAGGGTCTTCTCGGTGTCTTCTCCACGGTGAGTAACCTTGTGTTCAGAGGAAGGGAGGAGGAGGAGGAGAGGGAAGACATCAGCAGCAGCACTGTTCTGTGCAGAGCCTGGGTATCCGTCTATCCTTCCTTGCTCGAAGGCACAGCACCACGTTACTGATCTTATCTAATAACATAGGATGCTCAAATGGCCACACCTTTTCCTGGAAACTTAGCTGTAAAGCCTAGGCCTCTTGTTTATGTTTTTTAATTTAAAACACTTTAAAGGTTATTATTACAGGGTGGGGCACAGGCAACACCTTCCACCTTTACTCGGGCTCTGGAGACTGAACTCAGGCCACCAGACTCCCACCTTTACCCCCTGAATCACCTGGACCTCCCCTGCTAATGTTTTACTGGCAAAGATCACTTCCCCTTTGACTCCCACAAAGCCTCAAAGCTGGTGACAAGAATTTCCAGAAGAAAGAAAGAAAGCGCTCTCAGCTCCCTGAATGGCTCTTCATCCCTTATCCCCACCCCCCACCCCCCACCCCCAGCTAGGTCCTTCTTGGCCATAAATGGACTTGTGAGGGCTTTGCTAGTAACTGGGATAACAATGGGCTATAATAAAAAAGGACATACCTATTCTTCTTGGAAGAGAAGATATCTTGTTGTGTTCCTGATATATCGCCTTGAATTCTTGAAAGAAAAAAAAAAATCAGAAAGGCACGTCAGCGTGGCACACTGGTCTGAGAGCTGGAATTCTAAATCATCCCTAGAATGGCTTAGGAAAGGTGGGGAGAGGAGACCTTCGAAACGCGGCTCATGGCTCCTTAGAGCTCTAGTGCCTTGCTTGTGTGTTGAGGCGGGGTCTCAATACTAAGTAGTCCTGCTGTCTTCAAATGAGTCATGCTCCTGTCTCAGCCTCTGCACCAATTCTCCCTTTTTTACATTTGAAGAATTGTTCCTAAATGGGGCCGATCAGCCACATGCAGGGTCACATTGCCCTCCCTCAGATTTGGGGCAGGGGTGCTGCCCAGGTTTTCTGAAACTGAGCTCGGTACTTTATCACCAAAATGCCTTTGACCGTCCCACAGTTTGCATCTGTGAGCTATGCCTGCTGTGTGGGCTTTTTTTCTCTGAGTAACTGTGGCATTTCACATGATCTTGTTGCTTAAGGGTGAGCCTCTATGCTGAGCATAGACTAACTTCAGGAAGAACCGGGACTAGAACAAGGGTGTCCACGTGCCTGCCAGTCCATCTCCGAGGCCCTGCGGTCATAGTGGGGCTTGCGATCACTCAACCTCCGCAGGATGCCCTGGTTTTCCATGGTGATTCTTACTAGATCGCGATTCCTTGATTCTCTGTTTAAGCTGAAAAACACAAAACCAGGGCAGGGAGGGGTGCATGGTCAAGAGGAACGTGTCTCCTGGATGAGGTGAAAGTTTGAGACAGTGCATTCTGGGAAATGCACGAAGAGTGTACAAGCTTTAATTAGAAGCCCTCAGCCCACTACCTGCTAGACATCTACTTCCTTGACCCAGGATAGAGCTTAAGTCTTAGCGTTGAGCTCAGACTACACTCCAACTCAAAATGACTCCATATTGCAGAAGACAGTTTTCATCCTGTGCCTTGCCCTGAGAGACTCCACCTCACAAGCAGCTTTTGACTCTATTTTGAGGAAAGAGGACGAGGCTGTACCTGGGTGGATCTATCTGCGCACAGCACCATCTGTCCAGGGCCACCCACATGTCACGAACTATTATTTATTCTGTAGAGTAGAGAGGCTCCTGTCCTATACATTTGTAAAGGGGAATTGGAATTGTCAGGACACATGAACATATTAAAACTATATGAGACGGCTGGAGAGATGGCTCAGAGATTAAGAGCACTGACTGCTCTTCCAGAGATCCCGAGTTCAAATCCCAGCAGTGACATGGTGGCTCATAACCATCTATAATGTAATCTGGTGTCCTCTTCTGGCCTGCAGGCATACATATGAGGCAGAATGCTGTATACGTAATTAAATAAATCTTTTTTGGAAAATGAGAAAAAACTAGGCTCAAGAGCTGGGCAGTGGCAGCACACACCTTTAACCCCAGCCCTCTGGAGGTAGAGAAAAGCAGGCAAATCTCTGTGAGTTTGAGGTCAGCTTGGTCTACAGAGTGAACTCCTGGACAACCAGGGCTACATTGTCACTAAATAGCCCAAAAACCAAAAGCAAAATACACATAAAAACCAAACCAAACCAAACGACAAGAAGCCAGCTTGAGGAAAGAGCATCTCTCTCTCTCTCTCTCTCTCTCTCTCTCTCTCTCTCTCTCTCTCGTGGACCCCATAAAGAAATGGACATCTTGTTTAGAAAGCTGATGGTCCCAATTATCTATCATCTGATCAGATATGTGGATCAAGGCACAGACCAAGAAAAGCTCCCGACTGTCCCAGGGACTTCAGGGCACCTCAGCCCCCTCTGCTGATTCTTGAATTACCATCTGCCTTGTCCTTTGCACCAATCCAGACCTGAAATCTCCCAGTCCCTCCATTTGTTCATCTAGACCAGGCTAGACCCTTTTGCCTCTGAAGATGAACTCTACTATATAGCTCAGGCTGGCCCTGCTACCTGATTCTCAGCCCATAGCCCCAGCACCCTCTCCAGCAAGGCCTTCCCCTGGGTTCTCTTATGAAGACAGGGACTCTTGTCTGCCACTCCCCAGCTTTGTGAATGGCTTTCTTCTTTAAACTCCTGTAATCCTACTGTAACCAAACATATACATGCACAGAGGGACATATTTCCTGTGTGGCGTATCATGTGGAATCTACGAGTTAATCTAGTCACTGAGGTAAGAATAAAAAAATCCCTGTTTATCTCAGTAAGGGTGAACCCAAACAAACAATAACAGGAACCCAGAGTGTAAGTATTTGGCAAATTGCTGCTGACAAAAGCCGAGGGCGGTGAATTTGGCATTATCCGACAGGTCCCAACATTGTTGAAAGGTGTAAACACATCCATCTATGCTTATGACAAAGTGCTCTTGACTTCAGTGTGTTGTAAACATTCCCCCGAGGGTTATAATGTGAACTAGGATCGGAAACTCGGTTTGCAGAAGCAGGGATGGCTCCCAGTGAATAGGGTGCCCTTCTGACGTGAGGTTCCAGTGCAAAGAGGGCTGTCTTTGCAGAAAGCAAGCAGCCCCCACACACCAAGGCCAACCCCAAATCCACCAACCCATCCCTCCATCGCCTGACTCTCCAGGCCCCAGAGCTGAGGAACTGGTGCTTACTGCTTCGCTCGCACCTGAACTCATCCTACTTGTGGGCATTTTGCCAAGGTGTGTACGCGTGTGCTTGGGACAAGCCCCGAAGGGAGCTGGGGAGTCTCTTAAGGGACAGCAAAGGTGGGGCTTTAACACAGAGAAAGGGTCCTGCTTGGGGAACTGTCAATCTTCATAGCACGGTCTCTCGCTTCTCTCCAAAATAATATCCTTTGAATATACCTCTTTCGATCAAACCCAAAAGGAAGGTTGGGTTCTCTGAGAATGAAGTGCAGAGATGAGGGCAGAGGGGGAAGGGGAGAAAGGGGGGAGGGGGAGGAGGAGGGGGAAGGGGAGGGGGAGGGGAGAGGGAGGGGGAGGGAAGAAAGGGGAAGGGGGAGGGGAGGGATACTCCTCCCTACCTTCTTGAAAGATACTCGTTCCAGCAGTCGACCTTGGCAGGACCTCGATGGGCATTCGCAATTTTCTGACACAACTGTTTATTTTCGTATTCAATTTTGTCGATTCTCTTTTGTTCACCCTATCAAGAAACGTAGTGACCTCACTCCTGTGCTGCCTCCACATAGTGACATGCAACACCTTCCTCTGGGACTTTGAGCAAAAGGGGGCACTGCTGAGAGGCCTGGTGGAGCCCCGGGCAGAGCTTAGGAAAACAGAGTGACTTTGGGGGGCGGGGTAATGAATCTTTAGGTTGGTGGGTATTCAGAAGACTCTGGGGAAATGGGTCTCTTAAGAACCAAGATAAAAGCAACACAGCCTTTAATCCCAGCACTTGGGAGGCAGAGGCTGGTGGATTTCTGAGTTCAAGGCCAGTCTGGTCTACAGAGTGAGTTCCAGGACAGCCAGGGCTATACAGAGAAACCCTGTCTTGAAAAACAAAGACAGACAGAAAAAGAAAAAAAAAAAAAGGAACAGATAAATCAATAAAATACAGCCACAGGTGGCAAGAATACCTGGATTTTGCTCAATTTTAAAATGTAATGTGTGTGCGCCATTGGAGGTTTGGTGTCGACAGCAGGCTTCACTAGAGGACAAAAAGCATTGTTACACAGCAGGACTCAGGAGGCTCCTGGCAGCTTTAGAAACCCACCAGGCCACCCGACCCTAACCACTGAACCCCCTGCTCTTGAATCTTGACCTAGATCCAGTCTGGCAACTTCAATTAGGTTTAATTTCCCCTCCTGACATCTCTGGAGAACTCGAACAGAGAAGACAGGGTAGTGAGGGCTAATAATCTATAATAAAGATGGACGGTGCCAGTAGGATGCCGGCTCAGCACACCAGAGACCCTGGGTTTGGTCCCCAGCACTGCCTAACCAAGTGCTGATGTGCAGGCTGGGTGGTAGCCAGAGGACTGGGGGCTTCAAGGCCCTCCTTGACCCACAGTCAGTTCCTGGCCGCCCTGGGCGACATGCGACCCTCTCTCAAAATCCATAAAGACAAACTTCCTTTCAATCCGATGAAATAACAGCTTTCCCCCACCCACTTCCTAGCATTCCTAGAAGAGTATTGGGCACTGAGCTCATATTTTCTAACTTTGGCACTAAAAAGAGTTTAAAAATTGAATTCTTTCTAGCACACGAATGCTCAGATAGAAGACCAAAGCTTTCCGCTGACCACGGTGTCCCACATCACCCCGAAGCTAGCGTTAGCGTAGTTTCCTGTCACTACCCTCTTTTTGATGGAGCCTTCTAGAACTCCAAATGGTGGTGGTCAGAGCCCGCTGCCCGCTTACCTATCTGTACTCTATTTTTGTGCAATATGTAGTGGCCAAAGTCCAGTTTCTTCCTGAAGGTCGTGCTTTGCCTGTGATTAGAGACGATTACAGGGTAGGCCAGATAATCCAGGGAATTGTTCATCTTCTCCTCCTAGTCTAACTTCAAAAATGAGACACCTTGACTTCTCTGTGAGGCTCTTAGGTCTCCCCATGACAAAGTGTCATAGTTACCCAGTTATGACATCAGGGACAAGTCTCAGGGGAGGAAGAGCATGCCTAGCTCTGTCTGGGCACCTTCTAAAAGTTGTCATTTTAAGTTGAGGTGAAATTGATATATGGTCATGGGGTGCGGAACAATCCGGTATCTGTATGCCCTGTGTTATGACCCGGTCAAGGTGAGTGGTGCTTCTCTTCTCCACTAAAGCATTTACAGTTCAGTGCTAAGTCCCGTCCATGTCAGGAGGAAGGAAAGGGGGCTTTTTGTGCCTGGAAAGTAGCTGTTTCCAAGGCTGGAGGAGAAAAGAAAGGCATGGTGTGGGAGTCCCTGCCTAGCACAGGCAGAGGCTGGAGAAGGGAGACAGCCAGCCCTCAGCCTGCCCTTTGTGCTATGTGCTAAGAAGCCACAGTTCCCTGCGAGGTTCCCCTGAAGACCCGAGACCGTCAGCTTTTCTCGGGGAGTGAAGTACTCAAAAGCCGAGTTAGTATAACCCAGAGCGTTGCCACACGCTCGTTATGTCAGCTCTTGGGAAATGAAAGCAGGAGGATGGAGTTCGAAGCTAGCCTCGGTCATATAGAACGTTCAAAGCCAGCCTGGGCTACATGAGACCCGAGCTCAAAAAACGAAAGATGAAAGAAAACAAACAAAACCACAAAGAAAACAAATCTTCATAGGAGACACACTGTGGAGTCCTGCAACTCCAGAGACTGTATTTGCCTCTTTGCAGTTAGGGACCGGGCCGTTTTCCCTGGCAACTGGAGAAAGAGACCCTTTGAGTAAAGTGAAATGCTGTGCCCTCTGGTCTCAGTGGAGGAAGCTCGGGGGAGATTCAGCTACTGACACCATGTGGCTCACAGTGGGATGGCGGCTGCTCCAGGAAAAGCTGTAAAGGACCGGGTGGAGGAGGATTTACTCCCACACTAGCCCAGAGCCCACTGCGCAGGCCCAGTGAGCGCTCAACAGCCGCCAAGTGCTTCTGGAACCCGCACGCCTGTTTATTCCGCGCTGGGTACTGAACTAAGTCTTTGGTGCATGCAAGGCACCTTACCAGCCCAGGAGCTTCCTCAGCCGCTTGAATGTCTGGAATCTTTCCAGCAATTCTTAGGAGTTCGATGTTGCATATTCTTGGGACAGAAGTGTTTGGGATTTTACAATATTTAATACATATAGTGAGATATTTAGGGAATGGATCCAAGTCTAAACATGAAATCCATTAACGCTTCACATATAAATATATCCCGAATATAGTTGTGTACAGTAATTTTTAGTGCACCTGTGTTTTGACTATCATCCATCACAGGTCAGGTGTGAGATTTTTTTTTCCACTTATATTGTATTCTCAAAGACTTCGGATCTCCAAGATTATAGCTGCTCAAACTGTTATCGTGATGTTTAACCGTTTCCTCCCTTTAGTTGCCAGCAAACAGGTTAAGATTAAGTGATTCTCCCCCCCCCCAAACCCCCCCCCGGGTCAGATGACAAACCTGGCAACCTATACCTTTATCCTTTAAAAAGTTCAGATTCACATCAAACATAAGTGTCCCAGAGTAGGGCTCTTTCCTGTGACCTTGGGTAAGGATCCATCTCCTGGGGTGGGCAGGTTGTTTGTTCAGTAGTCGTGGGCTGGGAAGGTGTGTTCTGACGTGTGTGTTTGGGGGTGACGGAATGCTTGCCCACGCTGCTGGTGTGCAGCGACAAGGGTTCACAGCAAACCCCCCGGGGGGGGGGACCCATTATCCTGAAAGAGCGCCGCCAGATGTACCCAGGCGTCCCACATTGGGTTCAGTAAATGAAGTGTATGCGCTCCACTGCCTCAGCCAGGGTGAGTGAGGACGGGTGACACGGGAGTGAGGACAATTCGGTCAGGGACGACGCGCTCCGGGGTCCTGCGTCGTCGCGTGGGCCGGTCGCGCGTGTCCTCTGCGCTGCGTAGCGCGCCCGCAGTCCCCCCCCACCCCCCCGCACCCAGTGGGCCCCGCCTCCGGGGCGGGACGGGGCGGCTCCCGGTTGGGCAGCCCCGCCCCGCTGACCCGGCTTCTCCCCCTCGCTCGCTCCTGCCCCGGCGTGCAGGGCCCCGCCGCCGCCGCCATGTCCGGCCCGTTCGAGCTCTCCGTGCAAGATCTCAACGACCTGCTCTCGGACGGCAGCGGCTGCTACAGCCTCCCGAGCCAGCCCTGCAACGAGGTCATCCCGAGGGTCTACGTGGGCAACGCGTGAGTCTCCGGGAGGGCCAGCCGCGCAGCCACTCCCCGGGCGCCCCGACTATTCGGGGGGCTGGAGTAGGATCCATGGGGGGCGGGGTGGACCCTGGGCGCGGTCGCCGACCTGAGAGCAAGAGTGGGTGCTGGGGACCAGCCTGGAGTCGACGCCCACTCCCCGCGTACGAAGCGGAGGAGCTGGACTCCGCATGCCTTGAGACAACCCCTACCCCCCAAAGTGCCGGGCCATGACCTCCGCCTCTACCAGCTCTGGCTTGGGCTTGGGCGGGGTCAAGGCTACCACGTTCTCTTAACAGGTGGTAGGGCTGTCTCTTGGCCGCGCATCATGTGACAGCTGCCTAGTTCTGCAGTGAGGTCACCGTGGAATGTCTGCCTCCGTTGCCATGGCAACGGGATGACGTTACAATCCGGGTGTGGAGCTTTTCCTGTCCGTGTCAGGAAATATAAATACCCTAAAATACCCTAGAAGAGGAAGGAGCTGAGCCAAGGCTTTCCTGGCTTCTCCGGATAGAGTTTGACTTAGATGGGACAAATCAAAATGATAAAGACCTGAGCCATCTGAAAATCCTCCTAATTACACCACTAGGAAATGTGTATATTATTGAGCTCGTATGCGTTCTTATAAAAAAAAAAAACTTTAGTCATGCTATTAATAAGAAATTCTCAGCAGTGGGAAAGAACCAGTATTAACACCGAGAGAAAAGTTGGCATGATCCGTATTGCAGGAAGGGCCACGTTGGATTTTCATGAGTGTGAAGACCCCGTTTATTAAAGTCCTAAGCTCTGTTTTTGCACACTGGGAAGCGATGGCCCCGGGTGGTTGAGAGGTTGTAAGGATCTTTCGTATCTTACACGCGTGTTTCCTGTCCTGCACTTAGGACCTGCTGATTAGCCCGCAGCAGAGCCAGAGGGGGTTCACATGACCAGTCCCAGACACTTGGGGACATGTTGCGAGCACTGCCTCCCTAATTTCCGTAGGAGCACCTACTGTGTGTCACACACCACTCTTCAGAATGGTGGTGGTAATGATGGTGCATCTGCTGGCGGCTGGATCAGTGGTGGAGAGTTGAGCTATCTGGGCGCACTCTTCAGCAGTCTGTCCACATGGCTGTGCATTCTTGCCCCGAAGCAAGTAGCTAAACATTCACAGGGTCAGCCTCCAGCTCAGTCACTGCACGGTCCTAGGGAACCTCCTCCAGTCCTCCCTACCCCGACTACCCAGGAAGACTACTCTTGGCAGTCTCAGGAGCCTGCTTGCTGGGAGACAGGTTGTTGGGTTTGTCTGTAGCATCGCTCCTAAGCATAGAGTCAGGAATGATGGCTGCCTTGGAGAACGCCTCCTTTGTCCTCTATGCAAATCTGACCTTGACATGGGGGTGGGGTGCTCAGTTGGGAGGGTCCACTGCGTGCGGACCTAAAGCCAAGAATTGTACATCCTCACCCACCCGAAACTCCTGGACAAGGGGCTTGTCCCGCATGTTCTCTCAGGCCAGGGAGGGAGTCTGTGGGCTGCATTTTCCAATCCCAGGCTGTAAGAGGCAGAGGGAGGCAGATCGTGGCTGAGTGTCTGGACTGCGCTTTCCTCCTCGGTCTGGCTCAGTGACCCACGCGAGCACACATACACACACACACACACACACACACCCTGCACACACACACACACACACACACACACACACCCTGCCTTCCCTGTTCTGCTCACTGGGTGAGGGGGTGGTCCTATCCTCTCTTCGGCGCTGCCATGGCTGGTAGACAGGAGACACTGCTTTGTAAGGTGCTGCAGTTTAAATTTGGATGTTATGAGGGGAAAGCGAAGGGCCTCTTTGACTGTTCAGTCCAAGAGCCCTCTAACACCCATCGCACTGGGGCGCTACTTTAGTGCTAAGACATCACAGAAAGCCTCGGAACTGTGGCTTACAGTGTGGCAGGATCGATCCTTCAGGGAGCCTGACATGGGGCAGTTCCACTCTTCACCCGTTCACCGAACATTTATTCAGTCCTTAACCCGTGGCAGGCACCGTAGCAAGTCCTGAGGGACAGACCACTCAAAGAACTGACAGACCTAAGCCTTGGAATGTAAACACCAAAATATCAGGCTCTGCCAACAGAACATCCCCCTTTAACATCCGGGACCCCCTCTCCTCCAAGCACTTGGCACTGCTATCCCCATTTTACAGAGATAAAAACTGAGGCACAGAACGTTTTAAGTGGCTTGCTTAAGGTTGCCTGCATGGTAAACGGCAAGGCTGGATTTGGACTCAGACATTCCGACTCTAGGATCTATTTTTTTTTGTTTTGTTTCGTTGTTTGAGTCTGGGTCTTACTGGGTAAACTCTGGCTAGCCTCAACCTCAGATCCTTCTCCCATGGCCTCCGAGTGCTAGGGTTCTGGGTGTGTGCTACCGGTGCCTGACTAGAGCTGATCTATACCATCCTCACAGCATAGGAACGGTGATAGCAGCACACACCCCGGAAGGAGCTGGGGAAGTCCCGCAGAGGGCTCTGCAAGATGAGAGGCGAAAGCCTACACAGAAGGTGGGGAAGGGAGGCGGAGGGGACAGCATGGCCGTGGGACCACGAGTCTATTTGGGGAAGCTGCCGGTAACCAGTAACAGTATATGGCTGGGGTGAGGGGAAATGTCGTGAGACGAGGCAGGAAGAGCCACCGTGGACAGCGGGTACGGGCCAAGAGGCTCGGATCTTCCTCCTCTTCCCCCTTCCGAGGCTGCCCCTTCATTTTCCGCCACTGCCTCCCACCCAGGTCTGTGGCTCAGGACATCACCCAGCTGCAGAGACTGGGCATCACCCACGTCCTGAACGCCGCCGAGGGCCGGTCCTTCATGCACGTCAACACCAGTGCGAGCTTCTACGAGGATTCCGGCATCACCTACTTGGGCATCAAGGCCAATGACACGCAGGAGTTCAACCTCAGTGCTTACTTTGAAAGGGCCGCAGACTTCATCGACGAGGCCCTGGCCCATAAAAATGGTAAGGAGGCCACGTCCCAGCACCCGCCGGAAGCCAGCTGGCTGGGACCTGCTTCCTCCAAGGAGGCCCCACTTGGAAAGGGTTCCAGAAACATTCCAAAATATGCCACCAACTGGGGATTACGTGTCCTCCCTGTGAGCCCATGGGCGCCACTGCATAGCGTCTATGCCGTAGACAATGGATAATAACATTTCAGACACACAGAGAGCAGCAGTTAGGTAGCTATGTTTAACTGAGTATGCCCATTTGTGTATTCGTGTGTGTATACATGTGCATGTATGTATGTGTGCATGGATGCATGGATGCATTTGTGTGTGTGTGTGTGCACATGCCATAGGTTGATACTGAACGCCATCTTCAATCACTCCCCACTCCACCTAACTTTTCTGCTTCATATGGCACGAGTGTGAAGATTTGTCACAATGGGTTATTGTCTTTCACCTGCTCAGAGAAGGAACAAAATTCATCCTTACCTGATCTGTGCACCTTGCACAATTCATATGAGCATCTTAATAGTACTAACACTTTGGTTGTGAGATTCATGTGACAAGACTCATCCTCGGGACACAGAAACGGCCTGCTGTGCCAGCCCCCTGCCTCCCGAAGCTGCTTTGGAAGCAATGCTCTGGGAACAGCTTCGGGAGGTAGGGGGCTGGCACAGGTCATTTCATCATCCCGACGATGAATCTCACCAAAGCTGTACATTCGGTAACAGACGGGGAAAACTGCAGACTTTCAGGCCAGGGCCCTGCGGTCCCTGTCACACCCAACCAGAGCCCTTCCCCTCCAGCCGGTCTGCACTTCTTGCACTGGATAGAGGGAGGACATGGCCCTGCTAGCTGTGAGGCTTCTCACATGGGAGTGGTTGGTCATCCCCGCTCAGGGAACTCTGGGGCACTCTGCCTCCATTTCCTCTTTCTAGATCACACGGAATATATGCTGACTTCTTCTGACCTCTTGTCTTGGTACATGGGGAGACTGGATCTTTGGTCTGGAATGTTCCCGCTAGTTTCTCCCCATCCTATGGCAAACCCTATGTCTTACCACTAGGCATAGTGTCCCTCTTTGTGGAGCCCGCCCTCAGGCTGGCTCTCAGGGACCAGTGGTGTCCCTGGTTCCTCCCCAGTACCTGGTGTAGAATACAGTGTTCACTGCAGGTGGCCGCTGAACAGGCTGGATGCATCCCAGAGCCCAGTGCCTTGTGGGTCCGCTGCTAAGATAGAACGGATGCGGCCTCCATCCACGTGCAGGACTCGAGGGAGCAGAAAGCCAGGGCTAGAGGGGCAGGGAGGTGGTTTGGCAGCTAATGTGCTTGGTGACTAACCAGAATACTCTTGAAATCTGGGTGGGCACAGTGGCCTGCCTGTAATCCCAGCCCTCGGGAGGCAGAGATGGGATCATCAGAGCGAGCTGGCTAGCCAGAATAGCAAAACACTGAGTGCTGGGCTCTGTGAGAGATCCTACCGTAACTTATAAGAGAGAGAATAAGAAAATTGAAGACAACAATAGATGTCAACCTTGAGCCTCCACATGCACAAGTGTGCTCTTGAACACATAGATGCACTCCTGTGAACAGGCATGCACAGTCAGGCTTATCACACACAGAATGTGAAAGAGGGAAGGATGTACATTAGAGCCCACAGGAAAGCACGAATGAGCACACACATGCACACACATGCACACACATGCCCACATGCACACGCATATACATGCATATGCATGCACATGCACATAGGCATGCATGCTAGGGAGTGTGGAAGGAGCCTGGGGTTGTGTATCCGCGGGAGCCATCATGTGTTTCTTCGAGGATCTAAGGAGGGTGTGTGCCGGAGGTGTTGTGTGGGCCAGGCCTGGCGCATGCTAGGCCCGGGTTGTAACTGGGCATGCTCCCACTGGGAAGCAGGAGGGTGGCCGCCCTGCAGAGGGTCCCACTGTCCAATGGGGCCTGGAAAAGCCCTTCCTGAGGATTTTAGGTAATAGCCAGAGAGAGAAAGGTAGGAAAGTGGAGGGACTCCCATCTCCTGATGTAGGAGCATCTGGGCAAATAGAGGTGCATTTGGGGTAGGGAGTAGGGGTGCAGAGGAGGTGCTGTTAGTTCTGGGTCAGATAATGCCTGTGAGGAGGTGTAGGCGGGTGGCCATTCACTCACTCAGCGGAGGGATAATGCCCCGCGGATGCTGGAAACGCACCCTGCAAACAGCATCCATCCTGCCTCCAGAAGAACTCCATCCTACAGGAGAGTGGATCTGGGTGTGGCCAGCAGGGTCATAGGCGCTTGGGGCCCCTGGGGGACTCCCAGTTCTGGGTGATGTTTATTGAGTACTCTTGTGTGCCAGGCTAGCCTGGGGCTTTGTTTCTGTCTCTGTCTCTGTCTCTGTTTTGTTTCTTTCTTTCTTTCTTCCTTTTTTTTTTTCTTTTGAGACAGTCTCTTGCTATGTGCCTGTGGCCATCTTGGACTCTCACTGCATAGCCCAGGCTGGGGAGAGAGGGGTGGGCAATAGGCCTTGTAAGCTGCACTTCAGAGACTAGACTCTACCCTGCGAATGATGAAAGGTCAGAGCGGTGTTCCGGAAGATTTTCCAGCCGCCGGGTGGAGTGTGCAGTGGCAGCTTAGCCCAGGCTAGAGGGCAAGGAGGGGGAACTCGGAGAAGTGCAGGCCAGAGAGGGCAAGCAAGGGAGGGCGAGTGAGGCCTTCTGTGTGAGCAGCGGGTGGATGCAGAGAGAAGCTGGGCTTTCGCCTCTGTGTGGGGTGGGGTCGGGGTGGGGCGGGGTCGGGTGGCCCCCTGCATCGTGATGAGATTTTTCTGATGGTGACCTTTGGCCTCCCCCTTCCTTCCTTTATTTCCTTTCTTTCTCCCTTCCCTGTCTTCCCATCATTGCTTTTCCTTGCTCTTGAGGAATTCTGAGTTTCCATGTCACTGGTAATGCAGACAGAACAGCGAAACAGACAGAAACAGAAGCCGTGAGGGTGGCAGTGGGGACGGCTCATAGTCTGCAGGAAGGGGTGTGCTGTGGGGAAGCCGCAGGAGGGCATTGTCGGTACGTGTGTGTGTGTGTGTGTGTGTGTGTGTGTGTGTGTGTTGTTTATATTTGTATTGGAAATACATTCTTTGTAAAAAAATACTTATTTCTTTATTTGTACTGTGTACATGTGTGCCTGCATGAGTTTATCGTGTGCCACCTGTGTGCAAGAGCCCTTGGAGGCCACAAGGGGGCATCTGATCCCCTGAAGCTGGAGTTGTAGGAGGTCTTGAGCCAACTGACATGGTGGCTGGGAACCGAACCCAGGTCCTATGCAAGATCAGGAAGTGCAGTTAACTGCTGAGCCTTCTCTCCAGCCCTGAAATCCATTCATGTAAAGTACAGGTAGCAGAGATATAAATGGATTCAGGACCGTGTATGTATGGATTTAATGTGAAGGTCATTAAGTTCTGGCACAAGCAAGTATCTGTAAAGCCATCACCTCAGCCACAACAGTGAATGTGACCATCACCCCCACATTTTTCATGGCTCCTGTCCCTTCCACTCTCAAGCACCTCTTGCTCTGCTTTCTGTCGCTGGAGAGTGGTGTGTGTTTTACACACTTTTATGTCAGTGACGTCACACAGCCTGCACCTCTTCCTGGTTTGAGTATTTGTGTTCTGTCTCTGCTACCACACACCACTGTAGTGCATTCCTTTTTTAAACATATATATATATATATATTTTTTTTTGTTTTGTTTTGTTTTTTTGTTTTTGTTTTTTTTTTTTTTCGAGACAGGGTTTCTCTGTGTAGCCCTGGCTGTCCTGAACTCACTTTGTAGACCAGGCTGGCCTCAAACTCAGAAATCCGCCTGCCTCTACATCCCAAGTGCTGGGATTACAGGCTTTAAACATATTTTTATTTGTTTGTTCGTGTGTATGGACGTGGGTCACTTTCGTGCAGGTATTACAGAGGCCAGAAGAGGCCATGGGCGTCCCCGGAGCTGGGGTCACAGGCAGCTGTGAGCGGCCTGATGTGGGCGCTGGGAACCAAACCTAGAAGTGAAACAAGCAGGTTTAACTCCTGAGTCTGCTCTCCGTGCCCTTTTACATTTCTTGGCAAGCGTTACATTGTCTGGACACACATGTTACATTGTCTGGACACACATGTTACATTGTCTGGACACACATGTTACATTGTATGGACACAAATGTTACATTGTATGGACACACACATTACATTGTATAGATACGCATAGCTTATCTTGCTTATCTAATTATGTATATTGTTTTGTGCTAAGACAGAGTAATGCTCTATAGCCTGAGCTGGCCTCAACCTTGCCATCCTCCTGCCTCAGCCTCCTCCTCCTGAGTGCTGGGATGGCAGGCAGGTGGTAACATACATGGTTTCATGTTTTGCTTGTGACTGAAGGACAGTCATAGAGAGAAGGTCTGGGTCACAGAGTATGCAGTTCACCGAGTTGGCACAACCATCACCCCCACAGGTTGTGCCAACCCCCAGATCAAGAAACAAAACCCAGTTAGCACCCCAGAAAGCCCGCCCTGCGTTCCCTCGCATCTGTGCCCACACGTGCCCCCAGGCCACCGCTGTCCAGGAGTCTAACAGCCTGGTTTGCTTGGGTCTCTTTTCTGCTCTGAGAAGCCACACGTTTGCCTGCTTCCCGCGCCTTCTTTCTGATAAGCTGCGTATCCCTCTATTTTTTTTAACATTTGTTTGTGTGTTTGTTTCTTGTGTATGTCCAGGCCCACATGTAAGCATGCTCACACTCTGCATGCCACAGTGTATGGGGACGTCAGAGTACTGTGTGCAAGGGACAGTTCTCTCCTCCAATCGTGTGGGTTCCAGGGATTGAACTCAAGTCATCCCGTGTGGCAGCACATGCCCTTTCCCACTGAGCCATCTCCGTATTCTTTTCTTTCTGAGGCCGGGACTTGTTCAGTGACCCAAAGTGGCTTTGCGCTTTCCGCTCAAAGTGACTCCTAGCTCAGCCTGTTAGAGTGTTGGAATTACAGATGTGTGCCACCACACCTGAATAGATCATTAATTCTTTGATATCGTGTGTGTGTGTGTGTGTGTGTGTGTGTGTATGTGTGTGTGTCTGTGTGAGTCTGTGTCTGTGTGTGTGAGTGTGTGTGTGTGTGTGAGTGCGTGTGTGAGTGTGAGTGTGTGTCTCTGTGTGTGAGTGTGTCTCTGTGTGTGAGAGTGTGAGAGTGTGTGTGTGTGTGTGTGTGTGTGTGTGTGCACGTGCATGCTGGGGGTGAAGGGATGACTGGACTGAGCATGTGCGTGGAAGTTGGAGAACATCTTCGGTCTAATGCTCTCCTAACAGCTGGTTCAGCTTGCCAGAGAACAGCTTAGAGAAAGTTCTCTGGACCATGTGGATTCGGGGTTAGAGTTCAAGTCATCAGCTTGACATCAGCTCCTTCACCCACTGAGCCTTCTCGCTACTCCCTACCTAGACCAGTATTCCCCCTTTAAAAAAAAAAAAAAAAAAAAAAGACTTCTTATTTTCCCATTTTACTGTTGATAGTCTTGGGAATGTCCACCTGTGACTAGCACTGCTTGAGAACATCGGGGTCCCTGTCTCTCAGCGAAGGGGTCTGGGTTGGCATGCCATTGCTGGGCAGAAGGGGGCACAGGTGTTCGACTTGAGTAGATGTTCCCAGTTTTCCGTGGTGGGGGACCTCGCCACACCCCGCCGTCCCTGGTGACA
Organism: Apodemus agrarius; assembly: GCA_964023405.1. Lineage (NCBI taxonomy): Eukaryota > Metazoa > Chordata > Mammalia > Rodentia > Muridae > Apodemus > Apodemus agrarius. Next base: position 88,810,716 of record OZ030015.1, on the reverse strand, counting down.
CAGTTTGGTCATTCTGGGTAGGGGCATGGGGATATGCTTGCTGTATGGAAGAGTTTGAATGTTGCCGTGAGGCTGGACCTCCTCAGTTACCACGTCTCCCCTGTCCCTTGCAGGCCGGGTGCTTGTCCATTGCCGTGAGGGCTACAGCCGCTCCCCAACGCTAGTCATCGCCTACCTCATGATGCGGCAGAAGATGGACGTCAAGTCTGCTCTGAGCACTGTGAGGCAGAACCGTGAGATCGGCCCCAACGACGGTTTCCTGGCCCAACTCTGCCAGCTCAATGACAGACTAGCCAAGGAGGGCAAGGTGAAACTCTAGGGCACCCACAGCCTCTGGGGTCTGCTCTGACTGGGGGGGCCCTGGCTGCCGAGCTTAGGAAACACCGTGCACCCTGATCCCCGCACCACCAGCCGCTTGCCCCTGTCTGTCCCACTCCACCCTTAGGGAGCGCATGAGGAAGCCGTGCTGCTCCTTGGCTGTCCTTTCCTGTGATTTATGTCCCTCCCTGAGGCGGGGCTCAGGGAGGAAACCTGTGGCATAGAGACATCTCAGTGCCCCAGGGCGGGAGGCCCGTGAGGGTGCGTGGCCCGAGACACCGGCACTCCTCATGCCCCCCTCCCCCACCTGGGTTCTTCCAGAACCATGAACCTGGCAACTATGCAAACACAGGCCCTGATCTCCCTCCTCACGTCCTGTCTCTGGTTCTCACAGCCCGACACACCCTGCTTAGGCAGATGTGTGGTATGAGTTCGGAGAAGAGTGGAGATAGATAATTATTTCCTTAGAATTAAGGACATACATAGGGCCCCTGGGTAAGCAAATCCGTTTTTCCCAGAGGGTTGTCTTAATTCTTTGGAAGGTTTAAAGTGTCCCTCATTGGAGAGCTTAATGCTCCTGCTGCTTCAGAGCCTTCCCTGTGAATGGCTCTGTTCCTTTGCTTGTTAGAAGAGTGATCCCTTGGACAGGGTTTCCCTTTTCCAGAATATAGGGTGCGAGGTCCAGCCTATTAAAAACAAACAAACAAACACACACACACACACAAACACACAAACAAACAAACAGCCTCCATTTGGAGAATTGCAAGGGTTTTATCCTGAATTATAGTGTTGGTGAGCTCAGGTCATCCTGGTTGCTATTCTAAGAATAATTAGAAGGAGGAAGGAAGCTGGTCAATTACAGCTCGTGTCCGTGGGTGTGTGCATGGGTGCGTGTGCTGGGGGGCTGCCTGTCCCCTTGGGGACAGAAGGAAAATGGAAGGCCCCTCTGCTCACCCTCTCCGTGTTTCCGGGAGACTCTGATGGTTCCACGGTGTCTGTGCAGGATCTCTGGGACTGACTCGCTGGACAGCAACGAGACTTGATGGCATTGTCAAAATGGATCCTCCCCCCTTTTTGGAGAGAGAGCAAAGAAAGAAACAGCCTTTGAAAGAACTTTCTAAGGACGGTTTTTGAAGTGCGCTGGACCTCGAGTGTGTGTACATTTGCCAGAGATTGAATGCAACCTCTTGGGACTCCACGTTCTCATTATGTGTTTGTCTCCAGGGTCACCCAGAGCAGGGAGGTGGCCCTTGGCCACCACCCCAGCACCTGGCACATAGGCGTCTCATAAAAGCCTGTTTTATGAGAACCAGGTCTGTTTGAGCACCCTGTGTGTATAGAAGGCTGTTGTCGTGGGGCCCCGGGATCCCAGCAGCCTGGTTGCCAGTCTGTAGGATGTCTTAACAGGAGTTTGCAGAGAAATCTTCCTTGGAGGGAAAGAAATATCAGGGATTTTTGTTGACTGTTTCAGATTCAGCTTTAAGTCCTCAGCAGTGTTAATGGTTGAGGTAAGGGATGTGCCTTTTTCAGAGCTGCCGAGGACCATATGGCAAGAGCCAGGAGAAGCAGACCTGTCTTAGGGTGTCACTCCCCCCAGGGTAAAGACCTCTGATCACAGCAGGAGCAGAGCTATGCAGCCTGGGTGGTCATTGTCCCCTTTTCTGTGTGACCACACCCTGGACACATGGGGTGGGTCATCTTTTTTTTTTTCCCCAGAATGAAATGGCCATAGCCAAATTATGTACCTCAGTTTGTATTTTTCAAGTGGCTTTCTTGCTTAATACAACTTGCATTTCAAAATAACCCTGTAAAGTTGACAGAACAGAGTCTTGGGCTATGAGGGGGGAAAAAGAGAGGAAAACAAAACAAAAAAACTATAAACCAAAAACACCTGGGCTAGCTGGGCATGACTGCATGTGTCTACAGGCCCAGTTCATGGGAGGCAGAGACAGGAAGACCTCTGAAAGGTCAAGGCTAGCATGGTTTACATATCGACACTCCAGACAAGGCTCCAATCACAATTTCCTAGGTTTTAGGTTTTGGGTTTTGGGTTTTGAGACAGGGACTCTCTGTGTAGCTCTGGCTGTCCTGGAACTTGCTCTGTAGACCAGGCTGACCTCAAACTTAGAGATCTGCCTGCCTCTGCCTCTGAGGGCTGGGACTAAAGGTGTATTGCCACCACTGCCCAGTTAAGATCCCATTTTTTAAAAAAACAAAAAATTCAAGATAATGAAGAGTTGTCAGCTCTGTAGAGCTAAGTGGAAGCAGTTTCAGGCCTGCTGCTTGGGGAAGCTGGGCTGTTCTTGCCTTGGACCTGAAATCAGTTCCCACAACGTCCAAGTGCCCTGCACATGACCTTGAATCATCTCCAGGGAAGGAAGTGAAAATTGTGGCTCCCCAGTCGGTTAGAACACAGCCTCTCTGTCCGGCTAACACGGGGTAACACGTGGCTTTGAACTCCCCACTCCGAGGTTGGGCTCCCCTCCCCCTGCCTCCTCTGGATGGCCACCCCATAGGACAGCCACAGGACAGTCACTGGCACCTCCCGGAGGCCTCTTTGTGGGAACATGAAGAAAAGGGGGAAGATCCTTGGCTTTCCTTTGGGGCTATTTGCTGAAAGTTCAGCGTTTCTTGGTTGGCTTTACCTCGTGTTTATAAGATCAGCTAACTATTCTTCAGGTAAAATATTCCCATGTTGTGGAAGAACCCACCTCGTGCCTGAGGGGAGTGAGGTGTGGAATCCTGGATAGCGTTCTATCCTTAGAAAGTGATGGAATAGGAATTCAGGGTGTCCCTCTCTCTTCCTCAGACCTAGTTACTTTCTGTGACTCATAAAAAACCAAGCTAAAAATTAGAATGTAAAAATGGTTTATTTTCTCAATCTGCCTTTTCCAGAGGTAGGTCTGTTTCCTTGCTCTTCTGTTATCTTGAGAGCACAGACTTTGGCCCACAGTAAGGCTCTTCTGGGCTCCAGAACTCTTAAGTTGTTTTAAGAATTTTCACTTGGCCTTTAGCACCCCACCCCACCCCCCAGGGAAGTGTGTGTATGTGTGTGAATAATGCCATGGCCAGCAGGGGGCACTGTGGAGGTTGGTGCCTTTCCAGCCACAGGTTCACATTGTTGCTCATAGTATTTAAGATGTTAAAGGTTTCAATCAAAATACGCACTGATCCTAAATATGAAGATAAGAGATTTTTCTCACAGGAAAATTTCTTTTTCATAATTCTTTTATAGACTTTATCTGGATCATAGAGTAGAGAGAAGGATGGTTGGATATTTAACTTGTGTTCCTCTTTCCTGCCAGCTGTTAGGGTAACTTGTAAAAAGTAGACAGGAGAGGTTCAGGGGGCAGGGGACGGTGGAGTGAGGCAGAGACTGCCACCTGCCTAGCACGGACGTCCTGCCATTGGGGAGAAAAAGGAAAGGTTTAGCATCTCGTGTGTAACCAGTGTTAATGCACTATAAAACTGTAACCAAAATAAATGTCTTACCTTACAAAGAAGTCTGTTTTGTGTTTCCTTTGTACATTTGGGCTTTTTTTTTTTTGTTTGGTTTTTGTTTTTGTTTTTGTTTTTGTTTTTCGAGACAGGGTTTCTCTGTGTAGCCCTGGCTGTCCTGGAACTCACTCTGTAGACCAGGCTGGCCTCGAACTCAGAAATCTGCCTGCCTCTGCCTCCCAAGTGCTGGGATTACAGGCGTGTGCCACCAACGCCTGGCTACATTTGGGCTTTTTATGTGTGCTTTTTCTAACTGCCGTGGTGGTGCTATTGTTGGTTTTGAGGTAGGATCTCAGATAGTCCAGTCTGGCCTCAAACTTCAACTGTAGCCAAGGCTGGCCTTGAACAACTTCTTCATCATCTTCCTCTTCCTCTTCTTCTTTTTCTTCTTCTTCTTTCTTCTTCCTCTTCTTCTTTCTCTTCTTTCTCTACTTCCTGTTTTTTGAGACAGGGTTTCTCTGTATTGCTCAGGCTGTCCTGGAACTTACTCTGTAGACCAGGCTGGCCTCGAACTCAGAAATCCACCTGCCTCTGCCTCCCAAGTGCTGGGATTACAGGCGTGCGCCACCACTGCCCGGTTTGGCCTTGAACTTGATTTCCTCCCTCTGCCTCCAAGTGCTAAGATTAAAGGCATATGCCTGTACACACCTGTACAGCCTTTTTCTAACATTTAAAAATAATCACTTAGGGGGCTGGAGAGACGGTTCCAGGTCCTTGCTCTTGTGTAGAACCTGAGTTTAGTTCCCAGCACCTGTGCTGGCTGGCTCCAGGTCCAGAGGATCCAGGACCTCTGGCCTCCATGAGCATCTGCACTTAAGCACATACCCACAAACAGATACACATATAATTAAAAATAAAATGAAGTCTTCAAAAAAAAAAAAACCTAAAGCCCAGCCCTTGGAGGTACCACGGTAGAAAGCTGGAATACTGTGTAAGTTCATCTCCTGATGTCCTGGCGAAGGTAAGACTTACAGAGACAGAGAACTCAGAGTATGCCGAGAGTTGGGGTGGGAGGAGAGGGATGAGTAGGGGGGAGCACCGGGAAGTTGGGCAGTAAAAGCTCTTTGCAGGACACTAATGAAGGACACGTACCAGTCATTGTACCCCTGTACTGGACAACTCCAGGGAATTATGTTGGGTGACGAGGGACAGCTCCAGGCATCGGTTGCCATGTGCGTAACTTTTTAAATTGAAAAATGATGTAAATCGAGGGTAGATCAGTGCTTGCTGTGAGCTGAGAGGTGGGGTGGGTGAGACATGTGGACATCTCCATCAGAGATCGACAGGACGGGCTGTGGTGGCATGCACCTATAATCTCCATACCCGGCAGGTGATCAAGGCTAGCCTCAGCTAGCCTGGGGTGCATGAGACTCTGTTTCAAAAACTTTAATAAAGAAATAACGAAAAAGGCATCAGGGCAGATCCTGGGGCCAGAAAGGTGTTCTCCATCTTAACTGTGGTGGTGGACAGGCAAATCTTGTAGTAAAATTGTGTAGAAGCAGATATATGAGCGTGTTCCATGGATAGGCACACACATAAGCAAGCACTAGGTAAGCAGGGGCAGCTGTGTGTGTGTTGGTGCCCCGCCTGCCCTGGCTGTGGTGCTGAAGCAGCACCTTGGGTGAGCTGTGGAGAGAAAATGGGTAGGGAGTACATAAAACCCCCTGAATAATTTCACCTACTTGTCAATTACAATTATCTCAAAAATATATATTAGGGGTTGGGTATTTAGCTCAGTGGTAGAGCGCTTGCCTAGCAAGGCAAGGACTGGGTTCGGTCCTCAGCTCTGTTAATACATATATATATATATATATACATATATATATATATATATATATCACATATATTATATATATATATTATATATATATAATTAAAAAGCTATCCAGGTGTGGTGGTGTGCACCTTTAACTGGGGCTCTTGGAAAGCTGAAGCAGGAGGATGGTGAGTTTGAAGGTAGCTGGCTTTGTACAGCGAGACCGTCCCCCAACCAAACCAAACCACAGACCCATTATGTCCCAGGAGAATGTTTACAGCAGCCTTGCTGAGAGCAGGGGGCCAGAAATATCTAAACTGAGATCCTGGGGCATGACTGCAGCTTAACCTTGAGAATCGATAAGGTTTTTGTGTTAAGTGCACCGATCACTGACTTTTCCTCAAATGAAGAAAAAAGAAAAATAACAACAAAAGCCAAACCAACCAAACAAAACCCCCAAACAGAAGGCAGGCACCAGTGCAGGCTCCCAGAGCCATCCTGTGGTAGGGCATAGCTACCCATTGGCCGAGGAGGATCCAGAGAGACAGTCTGTTAAGCTCAGTTTCTCTGTATACTCTCTTTCTTGTTGACAGTACTTCAGTTACAGAGAGAATAACGAATAAACAACTAGAGGCTGGCCACTTTCTGGTCGCTTGGTTTTCCCCCTCTATGTCCAGCAGGTGGCAGAAGTGTTCCAAGGCTAGATCGCATCTCTGCTTGAGGTAGTGAGCATCATTTCCCATCAGCAGGTGGCGCTGTGGGAACCACTCTGGGTGCTCATAGAACCCCGGGCCGGGCCGGGAGCTGCCCTCTCCCAAAGTCTGGAGCAACAGGACAACTTTCTGGTCCCGACAGGGTTAACAGTCCACATTCCAGAGCAGGGGAAAAGGAGACTGGAGGTCACAGACAAAAGGGCCAGCTTCTAACAACACCACAGCTCTGGTAGGAGAGATAGATCACCCCCAACAATGGCCACAGCTGGTTTTGTCTGCCCCGAAGGAAACGGACTTAGGAAGCAGGTATCAGAGCCCCCTTCCTGAGGGGACTTCTGTCTGCCTTGTAAAGCTGTCAGAGCAGCTGCACTGATGTGTGGGTGACAGGAGATGAAAAGGAGGCCGTGAGGAGATCGCCACAGATGGACAGGCCACTTACAAGTCGAGGCAGGTGGCAGAGCCCTGCAGCAGCTCTGCAGGTGGATGCTGCTGGTTCATTGCCCAGTTAGCATGCCACGGCGAGGTGGTCCACAGCCTCCTTCCCAGCCTTCCGCCAGGGCGGGGCCTCCTCCAACCTTCTGTCTCAGAGCAGCTTCCGCCAGCCCCTCTGCTTTTTGCACCTCAGGTGCGAACCCTGCCTCCTCCCCTCTGTGGCATGGGCCTCCTGCTACTGCAGACTGAGCACTGAGTTCTCTGTGCTTAGATGGACCTGAAATGGCTTTCTGAAATCACACACACACACACACACATATATATATATGCCTTGGACCCAGAGCTGTTTGTGATGATATGGTAAGAGTGCATGCTGTACAAGCGTGAAGACTTAAGTTCAAATCCCCAGCACCCATGTGGAAAAATAACCTTAAAACCTCAGGGTTGAGGGGAAAGGCAGATGGATAACGTAAATGTCCCAGTCAGAGATCCTGTCTCAGGGAATAACTTGGAGAGTGACAGGTCTCTCATGGGAGACTCAGGTCTCCCATGCACCCACACAGACATGTTTAACACACACACACACACACACACACACGCACACGCACACGCACATGCACAAGAGGGCAAGGGATGTAATAAGCTGAAAAATTATGAGGGAAATGACTTTTGCCAAGAAATGAAATTCTGTGTTGGCCGCAGGCCTGGCTAGGGAAGGAACTGCTTCTGGCACACCAGCCTATAAGCCACCATGAGTTAGTTCCCTGGCTAAGAATCACATGGGACGGATCCCAGGTCCCTCTTGCCTGGTGACCTCTCCCACTGGTTTTGAAGAGAAATCCGAGAGAGGCCTCCTTGGTCCGAATCGTCGGTGCTGAGCACTATGGGGTTGGGGGCCAATGGGACTCCCTTAGGAGCATCCTTTCCAGGGCTGGGTTCAGTGGCAGGATGCTTGCACAGCAAGCGTGAGACCCTCGCTTAGATTCCCCAGAACACGCCCACACACACACACACACACACACACAAAAGGCATCCTTCTGCCTCTGGGTGAGGAGTCTGGGGAGCAAACACCTTTAATTGAGACCCTTAGCTGGTGGGGTAACAAATGACCTTGGCTAGAGGAGTCCGTCAGCTGGACTCTGCCTCCTGTAGAAGCCTCGCTTGTTTCCTTTGATAAGCTGGTCCACAGTTTGTTTTGAGAATGCCTGAGGGGCCCAGGGAGCCAGACAATTAAAAGCCAAGCTCCTGTTGATATCTGAAAACCACAGCCGTGTGCCCGTGGGAGGTGCCTGGAGAGCTGGCTCCGTCCCTGCCCCACCAACTGCCCCCCCCAGCCCCCACTCCTCGGGTCACCTGGGAGTGCCAGCAGCAATTTGGAAGTCTGCTGAGCTTGAGAAGTCTTGGGGAGGGCTGCCGTTGAGCACACCCCTTTCCCCCATGAGGAGGAGGGCGAGGAAACATGGGGCCAGCCCTGTTCCAGCCTGTCCTTATTGGCTGGCATGGGGCAGAGGGGGCTTTAAAAAGGCGACCGTACCTAGGCTGGGGACTGGAGCCCGTGCTTCCGAGTGCCCTCCTCCTCCTCCTCCGTCTGGCACCATGCCGCTCTCGCTAGCCCCGTGCCTCGTCTGTCTGCTTGTACAGGTAGCCGTGGGTGCTGTTGAGGGCCAGGGGTGGCAAGCCTTCAAGAATGATGCCACGGAAATCATCCCCGGGCTCGGAGAGTACCCCGAGCCTCCGCAGGAACTGGAGAACAACCAAACCATGAACCGGGCGGAGAACGGAGGCAGACCTCCCCACCATCCCTACGACACCAAAGGTATGGGGTGCAGAAACCTGTCACCAATGGGGGTCCTGGGAGGTGGCTGGGGTGGCTTTAGAATCTTCTTTGGAGGTCTGTGTGGGTGGTTAGCCTCTGCCATATCGGGGGAGGGGCAGATTTGCCTGGAGGAATACCTGCACAGGGTTAGACTCTGGAGGACAGGGTTGGGGGGCTGGCAGTGAGCACCCAAGGCGAGGCGGAGGCGGAGGCGGAGGCGGAGGCGGAGGCGGAGGCAGAGGTCAGCCGGAGCTGACATTAACAGAGGTGCGGGCTTGTACGCCGGTTCCGAGATTCTCCTCCTGAGGATGAGGACACAGGTCAGATCTAGCTGCTGACCAGTGGGGAGGTGACGCAGTGAGGCTGGTAGCACCTGCTGGATGCCGCATGCCGTGGCTGTGCCATATCCCACACAACCACCCCAGGAGGCAAAGGAGGCCCTGGCTTGAAGGTGGAGAAACCAAAGCTCCTGAGATAAAGTCACCTGGGCGTAAGAAGGGCTGAGACTTGAAGCTGGTTTGATCCAGATGCGAGGCAACCCTCGATTGGGTTTGGGTGGGAACCTGAGGCCAGGAAGAATCCCTTTAGTTCTTGCCCATGGTCTGCCCGATGGGCCCGGAGGGTTAGCCTTAAAAGAACAGGGCTTGTAGGTCCGGTCTTAGCATGTGACATGAGAGGCAGTTGAGTGAGCACAGGTGGCACCTTCTGCCCTGAGCTTGCACCCTGACCCCCGCTTTGTCTCATTCCTGAGGACGGCAGAGCCTGTGGAGGCAGGCCTGCACAGAGGGTTGCCTGGGGGTCCAAGCACAGAGCTGGCAGGAATGAATCCCGTGGAGTGGCAGCTGGAGGGACACTCCAGAGAGAGGACCTTGCTGGTCAGCATTTGCGTGGGAGGAAAGCTCATTTTCCAGGTTGCCACCACACTCGGCCCCTCCTGTCTCCTAGCCAGTGAGGGATGTGGGGGAAAGAAACACCCCAAAGAAACATGCAGTGCAGTCACGTTTTCTTCAGAGGAAGTGTTTGACCTGAGGGCACTATTCTTGGAAAGCCCCAAAACTAGCCCTTCCCTGGGCAAACAGGCCACCCCCACATACCACCTCTGCAGGGGCGAGTAAATTAAGCCAGCCACAGGAGGGTGGCAAGGCCGATACCTCCCCTTCTGTGCCTCCTTTCCTGGGGTGAAGGTGGGTCCTGGCCTCTGCCCTTCTGGTTTTGGTCCTGGGACTTTTTTTTTTTTTTTAATTCTTTTATGTCTTATTGGTCCTGACACCATGAAACCTTTGTAGGCGGACAGGACCCATGTATGGATTAGTTAATTTAAAGCCTCCCATCCATCTAAGCTCATGGTAGGGCATATAGCCTGGGCAGATACAGGAGGGGAGATGAGGCATCAGAACTAGAAGATATGACTGGGCATCCAACCCAAACCCCTTCCCCAAAGAACAGACTCCAAGTCAGAACCAGTCACCACTGAGTTACCAGCTCAAGGTACACAGAACAGGAGGGCCTGGTATACATGGGGTGCTAAACAATGCTTCTGGGAGCAGAAGCTACAGGTTTTGGGTCAGAACTCTGACCTGCTGCTAAGCAAGTTTTTTGTTTTGTTTTTTGTTTTTGTTTTGTTTTTTTAACCGCTAGTAAAAAGCGATAGGCCCTCTACCCGCCCCCGCCCCCATCCATCCCCAAACTGGGGTCCTATAACAAATCACTTTCACCCTTGTGGGGAGCCAGAGAGTACTGGCATCCTAGGCAGAGGCGGCAGGCAGCCCAGCCCTGCCTTTGGGGCAAGTTCTTTTCTCAGCCTGGACCTGTGATAATGAAGGGGTTGGACACGCCGCCTTTGGTCGCTTTCAAGTCTAATGAATTCTTATCCCCACCACCTGCCCTTCTACCCGATCCTCCCGAGCAGCTGTCCTGATTTATCACCTTCAATTAACCTCCACTCCTTTCTCCGTCTCCTGGGACCCCGCCCCTGCCCCAGCGGCTGCTAAAGGAGTTTAGGAGGGACCAGAGCCAGCCAGGTGTGGCAGAGACGACCAGGCAGGGCTGGGGATGAGGGCTAAGTCGCAAGAGTGCTTGGTTAGGTAGGCAGGAAGCCTTGGGTGGGAGGTGGAGATGGGCGCCGAGAAAGTCAAGACCATCCTCAACTACACTACTCGAAGCCAGCCTTGGCTACATAAAGACCCAAAAGCTGCTCGTTCTGATTCTGTGCCACATAGTGCTCGGTGTAATGGTGGATGAAGACGTTGGATCCTGGGGCAGCCTATTTTACAGATGTGGGCTAGAGCAACTTGAAGTACCCTGCCCCCAGATCACACAAAGTAAATGACAGAGCAGAGCGCCAGAGTTTCATCCCTGGGTTCCAAGGACAGAGGGCAGCCAGGGCGGGATCTCCCTGCTCCCCACAAGCTCCGAAAGTACCCGGTGCCTCCTTCCTATAATCCACGCAAATTCGAAAGCTCGGGGGTGAGGTGGGGAGCAGGTTTGGGAAATGGGGGAGGGGTGGAAGGCGCGGGCCAGCTTGGCTTAGGCTGCAGCCCCTCACGCACCCCTCTCCCCGCAGACGCGTCCGAGTACAGCTGCCGCGAGCTGCACTACACCCGCTTCGTGACGGACGGCCCGTGCCGCAGCGCCAAGCCGGTCACCGAGTTGGTGTGCTCCGGTCAGTGCGGCCCCGCGCGGCTGCTGCCCAACGCCATCGGGCGCGTCAAGTGGTGGCGCCCGAACGGCCCCGATTTCCGCTGCATCCCGGATCGCTACCGCGCGCAGCGGGTGCAGCTGCTGTGCCCCGGGGGCGCGGCGCCGCGCGCGCGCAAGGTGCGTCTGGTGGCCTCGTGCAAATGCAAGCGCCTCACCCGGTTCCACAACCAGTCCGAGCTCAAGGACTTCGGACCCGAGACCGCGCGGCCGCAGAAGGGTCGCAAGCCGCGGCCCCGCGCCCGGGGAGCCAAAGCCAACCAGGCGGAGTTGGAGAACGCCTACTAGAGCGCGCCCGCGCCTACGCAGCCCCCGCGCAGCGCGATCCGATTCGTTTTCAGTGTAAAGCCTGCAGCCCAGGCCAGGGGTGCCAAACTTTCCAGACCGTGCGGAGTCCCAAGCCCGTAGAGACCGCTCGCCCTCCTGCCCACTGCGGGTGGGGGTGGGGGTGGGGATTCCCGCAGGCCAGGAGAGGGAACTCTGCCTAGCCCCGGGTGGGGGTAGCGGGTCCTTCTACCCTCGCCGGACCCCTACAGGACAAGACAGTGTTTCCACTTAAAGGGAAGGAAGTGTGGGATGAAAGACCTGGGACTGGCCATGGAAGCACAGTAAGATCTATTCCCTCCACCCCGATGTGAAGCCTGCGCGGCCAAGAACTCAGCCCCCGATAGGGTTTCTGACCCTGACCTGGCCACTGAGTGTGAGGGTGGGCTACGAGGCTCTCTTTTGGTCCCATCTCCTTTGTAAAGAGGGGCCGGGATGAGATCAGACTCTCCAAGACTCTGCTGAGATTCCAAGGATTGGGGTGCCCCCAGGTAGGCAGGTGCGAGAGGAGAGGGTGGGGGTAGGGGAGAGATTGTGGGGGGCAACCGCCTAGAAGAGGAAGCTGTTCGTTCCCGGCCTGCCCCCCCCCCCAGATGTTTGGTTTCCTCCACTCCGTCGTCTCAAATCTGCCTTCAAATCCCGATCTGGGATAAGGGAAGACCAGACTCTGAGGGATGGTGGAAGGGACACAAGTCACACTCCTGGGCCCCGCCCCGCCCCCCCCAGCTGCCTTGCCATAGTTAAAAGGGATTTTTTTACACAACAGTTTAAGGTTGTTGGAGGAAACTGGGCTTGCCAGTCACCTCCCATCCCTGTCCCTTGCCAGGTCACCTCCTCCCGCCTGCCACCCACGGACACATTTCTGTCTAGAAACAGAGCTTGTTTTTTTTTTGTTTTTTTGTTTTTTTTTTGGTTTTTCGAGACAGGGTTTCTCTGTGTAGCCCTGGCTGTCCGTCCTGGAACTCACTCTGTAGACCAGGCTAGCCTCGAACTCAGAGATCCGTCTGCCTCTGCCTCCCAAATGCTGGGATTAAAGGCGAGCGTCACCACCGCCCGGCGAAACAGAGCTTCTTTAAGCTGTCCTCCGAGACAGCGCATCTTACATTAAAAAGAATAATACGGGCAGGGGGGGCTCACGTGTTGTACATATGCTGAGAAGCGTCAGGCGCCAAAGCGCCACCCACACAATCTTTTTGTAAATCATTTCCAGACACCTCTTACTTTCTGTGTAGATTTTAATTGTTAAACGGGAAGGGGAGAGAATGTTTGTAACAGAAGCACATGGAGGTGGGGGAGGGGGAGCCCTTGGGGCTGGGCTGGTGGCTTTGGCGAACCTTCCCTGTGCGACTCATCCGAAAGCCGCGGTTTTTTTAGAGAGTTCAGTGACATATTTATTTTCTCATTTAAGTTATTTATGTCAACATTTTTCATGTAGAGAAAGTGTTAATACTACTTTGTGAAGCACACATGTGTTTTGTGGGTTTTTTTGTTTTTTGTTTGGCGACCGGAGGCATTGTTAATAAAGACGATGAATCTCGAGCAGGAAGGTGTGGTCTTGTTTTGTCAACCACACACAGTGTCCGCCGCTGCCATCTCACTCCCCTTGGTCACAAGGCCCCAACCTTGATGAGAGACCTCTGACTGCTCTCCGGTAGCCCTTGTGGCAATTATGCATTTCCTTTGCGAAGTCACATTCACTGGCTCTCCTTCCCCTGCCGGGTCATCGGCAGACCCTCACCCAGCCCCCCTTTAGCAGACTCTCCACACTGACTTCCAAAAGTGCTGGCTTCACCAAGCTACTCCCCTGCTCCAGGTCATCCCATTGCTCCTCCTAGCCCCAGACCCTTCTCCCACTAAGGTATTCTGCTTCTCATCTCCCACCGCCAAGCCCTCCTGCTGACGCCCGGTGGCCCTGTGGATATATATCCCTGTCTCTTCAGGTGGCTGACTCCACCTGCCGACACCACCAGAATTCCTCCCCTCTCTTTAGGGTTCTTGGAACTCTCATGTGCCCCTGAACCTTCCAGGACTGTCTGATGCGTCCTTTCTCTCTCCTGCTGTCCCACCCCACCATTTGGCTCCTAATTCTAGGCCTTCCCTTGTTCGTGCGTTCATGGGATAGAGTGTCTACTCTGGCCAAGCCCTGCTTGATACTGGGATGAACGTGAAGCCAAGTACAATTGAGGACCAGTTAGTTCATCATTGGGCCAAGCTTCTTCAAAATGTGAATTTCATACCTCCCCTATAACAGTGTAAGAGCCCTCCAAAGCAGAGGCAACGCCTGGCTCTTCCCTTAACATCAGGGCTCCTCCTGCTTTTGGGGTCTGGTGGAGGAGTGCATTCATAAGGCCAACACTTGAGTGATAAAAGCAGGATGATTGGGAGTTCGAGGCCACCCTGGGGCTATAGGAGGCTCCGTCTCAACCTCTCCTTCCTTTCTCTAGGTATTTTGTTATTGGTGGTGGTGGTTCATTCTTTCTTTCTTTCTTTCTTCCTTCCTTCCTTCCTTCCTTCCTTTCTTTCATTCTTTCTTTTTTCTTTTTTTGAATTTGAATTTGAAACTGCAACACTCTAAATCAAGTCAAGTGCATCTTTGTGTGAGGGGAACGCTATCCCTAATGGAAGCTTCCATCCTTGATGTATGTGTGTGTGTGTGTGCTGGGGATTGAACCTGGGACTTGGCACATGCCAGGCAAGCTCTCTGCCCTTCTATCCCCTGCCCTCGCTGGCTTTCTTTTTTAACTCCCAACCAATCCCCCTAAATGAATGATCACCATCACGTCTTTGACAGATGTCACTGAGTGTTGCCAGTGTCCCTGAGGGACCCCTCAGGGAACCCAGGCATCCTGAAGCGTGGCCCAGAGCAAGGAGGGGGTAGAGATCCTGTCCAGCCCAACCAGGCAGTGCGGTGCAGAGGCTGAGGACGGAGACTCTGGAGGCAGGCTTGCAACTGAAGCTGAGGAGACAGCGGGGCCAGGACTAAAATAATTTTCCCCAAACCATCCCAAGCGCCGCTCCTGGTACTTGAACCTACTCAGCCCCTCAGAGCCCAGTGGGCATAGGTGAAGACACTGGTTGTATTGTTGTATACAAACTGTGCTTCAGAGCCAGGCAGGGACAGTTAATGTTATGGTGACCCCAGGGGACAGTGGTTACGGAAGGAGCACAGGAGAGAGTACTGCTAGAGGTTGCCTGCAGGACAAGGGGTCCGAGACCCTCTAAGCAAAGACTCCACTCACACGAAGGCACTGAGGCTGAGCATGGCTGCCCATGGATGCGGGGAACTCATCCATCAGCCTTGAGCATGCCCTTGTATTCCCAGGACAGGCCAGGGATGTACGGATCGGAGAGTCCAAGTGATGCCCAAACCCGAGCACACCTAGGACTTGCTTTCTGGGACAGACAGATGCAGGAGAGACTCGCTTGGGCCGTGATCCCATTACCACGAAGAGGGGGGGAAGAAAAACCCAAGGTCTAAATTGTAGGTCAGGTTAGAGTTTATTTATGGAAAGTTATATTCTACCTCCATGGGGTCTAGGAGGCTGGCGCCCATCAGAAAGAACAAACAATGGGCTGAGCTGGGAGGGGGGACACTCTACGACAGGGAGCACGGGTGCCTGGGATACAGCCAGACACGGGGCTTGTATTAATAGTCTGAGAGTCAAACAGACAGACAGACAAACAGACAGAAGGAAACACACACACACACACACACACACACACACACACACAGGCACCACGCCTCACTCGAAGAGGTTCTGAGAACAAACCATTCTTCCTCATAAAGGAGTCAAAGTCACAGAAACCCAAAAGAGCCACAGGGTCCCCAAGTTCCCCCACTTTCCTTGAAATGACTTGGACTTGTTGTGGGGAAGACAGAGGGCCTGCAAAGGCGTCCTGGGTGACCCAGAGCCACAGACACTGAACTCTGGTGTTGGAACCTATAGAAACCCTCTTCCACAGGTTCCCTGACATGAGCCCACATTCCCTAACCTGCTAGAGGTTGGGCATGTCTCCTGACCACTGAGGATGATAGAGCTTGGGTCTGCCCCATTCGTGGGGTGCACCCTGGTCTCCTTATCTGAAGGCATGCGAGGTCTCAGGTCTTGGGAAACTTCCACAAGTATTGGAGTTCTTGTTTTGTTTGCAATTTAATTTAGGTGTGTGAGTGCTTTTGCTTGAATCTATGTCTGGGCAGCATTTACATGCCTGGTGCCTGAGGAGGTCAGAGGATGGCATTAGACTCCCTGGAACTGGAGTTACAGACAGTTGTGAGCCACTATGTGGGTGCTAGGAACAGAACCTGGGTCCTCTGGAAGAGCAGACAGCCAGTGCTCTTAACTGCTGAGCCATCTCTCCAGCCCACTGCCGAGGCTCTTTCTGTGGCTAAAGAGACAGGAGACAGAGGAGAGTTCCTTTTACTCAACAGGACCATGATGTTCCCGGGAACGAGAGAACAGGGCAGGGTGATGCCCAGGGACGCACAGTGGTGCAGTATGATTATTAACAGCTCTAGTCTTGCTTCTTAATAAGTCCCTGTTTGGGGCAGTGGATGTGTGTTCCCTGCTTTGAGGTGGCTGAGGTCCAGGTATCCACTTCCAAGTGCTTCCTTCTCTATCTGGAGTTAGGGAAGCTCCCAGCCTGCCTGAAAATATGTCCATTCTTCAACCTTAGACAAGATCACTTTCCCTGAGCAGTCAGACCAGTCCCAAGCCCTTCAATTTACCTTTCTTACAGAACACCCCTTTTTGTTGGGTGGTGGTAGCACATGTCTTTAATCCCAGCACTACCCAAGGCAGAGACAGTCGGATCTCTGTGAGTTCACAGCCAGCCTGGTCTACACAATGAGTTCCAGGACAGCCAGGGCTATACAGAGAAACCCTGTCTTGAAAACAAAAACAGCCAGGCGGTTGTGGCACACGCCTTTAATCCCAGCACTTGGGAGGCAGAGGCAAGTAGATTTCTGAGTTCGAGGCCAGCCTGGTCTACAGAGTGAGTTCCAGGATAGCCAGGGCTACACAGAGAAACTCTGTCTCAAAAAAAAAATCCAACCCTCAAAAAAAAAAAAACAAAAAAAACAAAACAAAACAAAACAAAAAACAAACCATCCCTATATCAGGGTGTTTGTCCCCGTAGTTTATTAATCATATTTTTGTCCCTTTGCCGTTCTAGACTACAAGAGTCAGGAGAGCAGGTCTCTCTCTGTTGCCTCTCAGACCCCCAGAACCAGATGTGTGGAGGGTGCCTAACGCGCTGCAGGTGCACATGCGAGGCTGGGTGGGTTGGATGGATGGAATGGGCTGGGTGTGGCTACAATGACTGAAGAAGCAAGGAACATGTGACGTGTGGCAAACAAGGCTTCGTGCACAGAACAACGCGTGTGTCTATAGATGTGCAGGCATGGGCGCACGCAAGCAGAAGCCAAGGGACAGCCTGAGGGCAGTGTTCCCACAGACACCCCCCTTTTAACATGGGGATCTCTCATTGGCCTGGAGCTTGCCGACTGGGCCAGGCTGGCTAGCTAGGAAGTTCCAGAGATCTGCATATCTCCGCCTCCCTAGTGCTGGGAGGACAGTCATCTATGAGCATGCCTGGCTTTTTTATGTGAGTTCTGGGCTTTGAACCAGGTCTGAGTGCCTGCAAGGCAAGCGGTTTAGTGACTGCTTCATCTCTCCAGTCCCTGGGATTCTACTCTCTATTAAAGTATTTCTACTAAGTTAACCTCTGAGGATAAGCCCTAGGCCTGCACTCAGCAGTTCCTGGGCCTGCGGAGACTCAAGCCTTGAGACTTCATCAGTGAGGTAGAGGACAAGAAATGAGAACTTGGGATTCAAGGCTCGAGATCCGGAGAAACAGGGAGGGACAGGGAAGGAAATGAACCAGACGAACAGAGGCAGGAGTGGTGGGGCCCTGTGTACACAGAACGCTGGTGTACAACATTCCCTGCATGGGGTTTGCATGCAATGGCTCGTCAGCAGGTTCACCGCACAAGGAAACAGAGGCCAAAGAAGAGTAGGCGGTATTGGAGTCAGATACGGTCAGTCAGGGCTGGAGAGATGGAAGCAATTAATGAAGTACCACAATTAGGATATTAGCTCCGTGGGGAAAGGCAAGAAGCTGGGCTGTGGGCACTGAAGGTAGCCTCGAGTGACGTCACATTCTCTGTATGCCTAGCAGGGCAGTATTGGAGACGGAGTCTGGCTTGCGTGTTCGTATGATTCCTCCTTTCCCTACAGTCATCTGGAGATCCTGAGCTTGGCTCTGGTCCAAGAAGCTGGCGCTGGCAGTGCGGCAATAGATGTCTGGAAGAAAGATCTGGAAAGCGGGAGGGAGATGAAGGACCCAGAGCTCTGCTGCCTGACAAGGCTGCAGGACCAGCCTCTCCTGCAGATGGGAGACAGAGGCAAGAGAGGGTGGTCAGGAGAGGAGTCAGAGAAAGGAGAGGGTGAGGCAGAGGCCAAAGGAGGGGAACACGTGTGTTCTCCAGCTACTGACCGAGTGCCAGCTGCATGCCAGACCGCCAATGCCAAGGCTTGGTTGAGCGTGGCACCTCATGGGACTCCTAGCCCAGCGCTAGCAGAGGTGAGTAATGAATGATGCATGGTTTGGATAAGGTTTGAATATGGTCCAGTCCTAGTTGCTGGGACTAAAGTTTCCTTAGTTTCCAGTTACTGGGATAAAGAACCCTGACCAAAGTTCTTATGAGAGAGAGAGAGAGAGAGAGAGAGAGAGAGAGAGAGAGAAGTATTATAATTCCAGGTTATAGTTCATCACTGTAGGATTGGAGTCTTCGTAATCTCCCACAGACATGCCACAAACCAACCTATTCCAAGCAATCTGTCATGGACTCCTTTCCCAAGTAATTCTTTAAACTCTGTCACATCTACAAGAAATACTGACGGTCACAGCCTCTAAAGGTTCAGGCATGAGACTGAAGTCTCACTGTTAAATACTGAGAAGATGAAGACTTTACCCAGTGATAGCATTTGGAACGGAGCCTTTGGGATTCGAGGTGGCCTTTTGCGGAGCTCCTGAGGGCTATGTAAGGAGAGAGGGGGCCTGGAAGAGACTCATACCCCTTTTGCTGCCTTATGTCACCTGACCTGCTCCGTGGGAAGCTTAGCAAGAAGGCCATTGCTGGGTCACGCACTTGTTACTTTGCCCCTCCAGAACTCAGAGCCAAATTCAACTTTCTTGCTATTGTCGTCAAAACACAGCTGGTCTGCATTGTGTCACTGTCAATGGAAAACAGACTTGCTTAGATGGATAACATGTACATTGCATAATGTCTAGAAGTGAAAAGTTCTAGAGTACAAAAGAAAATTAGCTGGCACACAGATAGAGGGCCTGGAGGAGGCTGGCTTTGTCCTCCCCGAAGAGGTGGTGTGTAAGGTGTAAACGTTCACAGAATGGGCCATATGAGGGTCTGGGGTGCATGTGCCAAGGGGGCCTGTGGATGAAAAGCACTGAAGACATATCTAGTCTGGAGGAAGACACTACAGATTGTTTTGGGTGTCTATATCCACATCTCCAACTCAGTGCCCCTACACACACACCACCAAGAAAAGAAAGAAAAAGGAAGAAAAATCTGGGAGCAAGTACAGTACTTAAAGTTGTGTGTGTGTGTGTGTGTGTGTGTGTGTGACATGTATGTGACTCTGTTGCCACATATTCCTCTTGCCCTATGAGTTGAAAACCAAATGGCCCCAGAGAGGCATAACAACCACACTTCGGCTGTACTATTACTGCACACATTTTTCTTAAAGAGTCTGTTTGGTTTATGGCTAGCATCGGGCAGACGATTGCAACAGACTATATATGCTCAGCCCTGAGCTCCTTCCAGGGTGCATGTCTCTTCAGAAAGTCATCTGTGGCTCCAGGACAGCCTGCACGCTCCCTCTGCCGCAAGGCTGCAAACTCTAATCTGGGGTGGAAGCCAAGCTTCGCTCTGGGACGAGTATAACATGTTGGTTTTTCTTTCCCTCTGTGGCTCCAACCTGCACATAAAATAGATGCAAGCTGTGTAACAAATACATCCATTTTTTTCTCTCTTGTCCACTAAGTTCCCAGCAACAACAACTCTGAGAGTCCTTATTTATTAATAAGTGCCTTGGCTATGCGCTTTGGCTCATTTGCTAACTAGCTTGTGACTTGTTTTCATTCATTCAAGCTATTCTACGTCTCCCACACGGTCGGTTACCTCTCCTTCAGTCCCAGTCTGCTTCTTCCCTCAAGTCTTCCTCAGCATCTCTCAGGTGGTGCTTATAAGATATTCTCTCTACAGAGCTGAGAATGGTGGCATTCAGGAAGCAGAGACAGGTGGATCTCTGTAAGTTCAAAGCCACTCTGATCTACATAGCAAGTTCCAGGATATCCAGATATCCAGGACAATTCCTCAAAATTTTTCAAATTTTTTTCTGAAAGAAAGAAAAAAAGAAAGAAAGAAAGAAAGAAAGAAAGAAAGAAAGAAAAAGAAAAGAAAAGAAAAGAAAAGAAAAGAAAAAAAGAAAGGAAAGAAGAGAGGTCTAGTTGTCAGAAAGAGACCCATGTGTTAAGGAGTCTAGCAGAGCCGTGGTTGTGCATACCTTTAATCCAAGCACTTAGGAGGCAGAGAAAGGCCTCTTTGACTTTGAGACCTGTCTGACCTACATAACAAGTTCAAGGCCAGCCAGGGCTACATAGTGAGACCCTGTCTAATATAGGTGTGTGTGTGTGTGTGTGTGTGTGTGTGTGTGTGTGTGTGTGAGATTTAAAAGTCTAAAAATGCATTATTTTTTTAAAAAAATATAAGTATTTGCCTGCATGTATGTATGTATGTATGTATGTATGTATGTATACCATGTATGTGTCTGGTGCTGAAGGAGGCCAGGCATGGATCCCCTGGAACTAGGGTCACCAATAGTTGTGACACTCCCCAACTCCCTCCCACCCCCTGCCACCACGTGGGTGGTAGAAGCTAAACTCCTGTCCTTTGTAAAGGTGCCCGTGAACCCTGAACCACCCTTCCAGTCCCTAGATGCACACGCTTTGAGAGGAGTCCTTCATATTTCCCTGAATTGAACATCCTTATCAGTGAGCACCCTCGAGTCACCAAAGCCATTGCAAACCCTCTTAGGGAACCTTTGCTTGGCTCATGGAACTTATACAAGTATCCATGTACATACACACACACACACACACACACACACACACACACACAAGCATGCATGCACACTGATGTGTTTATAAAAAGATAGAGAGAGAAAGGTGGTAATATTCTATGGGAGTGTGATGAGGTGTGGGGGAAGGGATGTCTCAGCGGGTCCATGCCAAGGCCTCTCTTCCCCCGAGGGACCAGCCACACTGCAGTATAGTATAGAATAGAGTTTATTCATGGCACGGGGAGGGGGAACTCTCCTAAGACTGGACACACATCTCCTGCACCCACTCTTCTAGGTTCCCTAGAGACACATTGTCCCCAGAGCCAGCTGGAAGCGGTCAGATATCACGATGCCCCTATCCCAGCTTTGCCATCACCTCTTTCTAATTTTTTCTCTCTTAATTAATGGGGCAATGTTAGCATTTTGACATTAAGCATGTTAGCATTAAGAGGGTAATAGAGGCAGAGAGAGAGAGAGACAGAGAGAGAGAGACAGAGAGAGAGAGACAGAGAGAGAGAGAGAGAGACCAGCCATGAGCATGTGGGGGGGGGGAAAGGGAATGGGGAGAGGGGGGGAGCAAGAAGGGAGAGAACAAGAGAACAAGAGGAAGAGAGAGAGGAGGGGCAAAAGTCCCTTTTATAGTGAGTCAGGCCTACCTGGGTGCTGCCAGGAACTGTGGGGTGAGCTTAGACAGAATGCCAACATTACCCCATTAATTAAAAAGAAATTAATTAAGAAAGAGGTGATGGCAAAGCTGGAATAGGGGTGTCGTGATATCTGACTGCTTCCAGCTGGCCCTGGGGGCGATGTGTCTCTAGGGAGCCTAGAAGAATGGGTACGGGGGATGTGTGTCGAGTCTTAGGAGAGTTGGCTGTTTCCTTGATGTCCAGGGTCTATAGAGCCTATTCTGAAGATAGGTCAGAAGGAACAGGCCCAGTAGAAGTGTCTGTGTCTGTGACAGGAGATTGGAGCATCTGGAGGTTGCTTCTCTTGAGCTATCCTAGATGTAGTAAGCGCCTGGACTTGACAAGATGCTGAAAATACATTATTATAAGTAGAGAATAAGATTAAGTATGTTTTGGAGAAAGAAATCTTTTTCTCTTAAGATGTACATTTGAAGTCGGGTGGTGGTGGCGCATGCCTGTAATCCCAGCACTCTGGGAGGCAGAGGCAGGTGGATTTCTGAGTTCGAGGCCAGCCTGGTCTACAGAGTGAGTTCCAGGACAGCCAGGGCTATACAGAGAAACCCTGTCTCGGAAAAAAAAAAAAAAAAAAAAAAAAAAAAAGATGTACATTTGAAACCCAGAGGAATCCCACCCTCTGGACTAGGTAGTAAGTGAGAGCTTCGGGCAGGGGTACCTATATGCATGGAGTCTAGTTGGTCCATGAGAAGTAGATCTGACTGGGCTTCCTGTAGCTTATAAGTTTATAAAAGAGATAACATGGGTTAACAACATGTGCAGCCTTTAAAGTGAGCCTTTTGTGGAGCAGAAGGAACAAGAATTTGTGATTAAAAAGTTGGACTGTGGCCAGGCAGTGGTGGCACACGCTTTTAATCCCAGCATTTGGGAGGCAGAGGCAGGCAGATTTCTGAATTTGAGGCCAGCCTGGTCTACAGAGTGAGTTTCAGGACAGCCAGGACTATACAGAGAAACCCTGTATCGGGGAAAAAAAAAAACAAAAACAAAAAAACAAAAAACGGGGGGGTGGGGTGGGGTGGGGGAAGAGTCCACTAGCCAACAGTGCCCTGTGGTCTCCATGGCAACTTGGGCAGTCAGTCTGGCTTTCAAGCACAGAAGACACAGAGCTTTTTCTCTGTGGAGTGGATACGTGTGACATATGAAAAATGGCTTACCTTGATTTCGCTAAGTCATTTGACTCAGAGTATCCAGTTTTGCCCACTGCATTTTTCAGTGATTATCGTATCACAATCCAAGCAGTGTCTTGTAGCTGTGTCCAAATCATCTGAGACCTCGTGGGGGTAAACTGTTAAAGGCTTTGGGAATTCTGTCTGTCATAAGCTTAATAATTAGCACACTTCTGACAAGATTGAGGACTATATCAATTGGTTATAACTGAATAATTTAATGGCAGTAGTGGAAATTATTTATCAAGATGGGATAGGAATGAAAATCTTAAGTAACCTTGACAGGTTGTGTAAGTAAACAAAACAACATTTTTTTTTTTCCGTTAGCAAAGAAACATTTGGCTAGGACCAGGATAAGAAAGCTGGCAGCGGTGGCATAAGATTGCGGTGACAGAAGGTGACAGAAGGTGAGTTTGTCCAGGCAGGTTCAGGCCTGAGGCACACACTGAGCATGCAGGCCGTGAGAACAGGCCAGGGGTGTGGGGGCGTGGACAGGTAAACACTTGGGGGTAGGGAACCTTTCTCCATTTACCAGACCGCTGGCAGTATGTATGAAGATCCCTTAAGATCATCGAACCTAGTGTGCCATTAAGTGTCCACTTGGAGCCATTGTCTAGTGGGTACTGAATCCAGACCTTATTGCAGAAGGGTGCTAGTTTTGATGTCCTCAAGTCGGGCGTTAACTTCAGAGATTTGAGATTTTCCAGGAGTCATCTCAGTGGGGTGCCTGGGGATACATTGGAAGACAATTTAGTACCCATTGGGTGATGGAGATGTTACTAAACTATTCATACTGGCGTCCCAAGAAGAGTTCAGTAACGGGTTACAAAAGTGTACAGCCAGGCTAGATGTTCAGGTCATCATGAGAACATCCAGGGGTTTGGCGAAATCCTGGACTCAACAGGAAGTGGTTCAAACTAGATCTAGGCATTTCTGAATGGCTGCAAGAACCCGAGGGGTTATGAACCGCTTTAGAGGGGGGAAGTCACCCAAGGGTCTAAATCTCATCTCGTACTACAGCGGGGCCTCGGTGTGGCGGTGGCCATAGCTGTGCAGCAGCTGGCGGGGCAGGGTGGTGCTGTACTGTGGACGGCAGGTCGAGGCCCGCAGCCAGTGCGGGTCGCGGTGGCGTCCTGCTGCAGGCCCCTCAGCGGCTGAGGTGGTGGCACACCGAGTCGCAGGGCCCGTGGGTGCGGCTGAGGGAGAGGCACCGTGGGTCAGGCTGCCCGTGGGTCGGCCTTGCTGTGCGGTGGTGGCTGAGGCAGAAGTGGTGGCAGCCGCAAAGGTGTGTTTACTTTGACCAGGCTCGGGGTGGGACTTCCTGCTAGCAGCTGGAAGTCCTGGCCCAGTACTTCTGGCTGGCGGAGTGTGGGAGTCCGAGGTGGATGGGAAAAAGGAAGCACCGGAAGTGTATCCCAGCAATGTGCACACTAATGAACTGGCTGAACCAGCAGCCGCAGTGCAGGGGGAGGGGCAGAAGCCAGGGAATGAGGGAGGGGGAGGGGGGGAAGTCTCCGCTACAGGTCCCTAGCAAGAAGGTGCCACTTTAGTGGCCATGTAAAGACATTGCTTTCTGCTTTCAGTGAATTAGACCAAGACATCCCAGGAAATAGGGACAAGGCTGTGAAAGACTGACCCAGGGCTGAGACACGTGGGGGCTGAGGGCCAGTGCTTGGATACAGAGAGCAGTTTATCCAGGCCTGGCCTGGATTCTCAACTGGGTGAGAGAAACCGACTCACCCAAGGAAATAAGTCCTAGAATGAGGGTCAGCACAGAGGTAGCTCCACGTTCAAGAACTCTCCCCTGGGACCACGGGGACAGTTACTCTGACCAGTGGGGGATGCGGGGGGATTACCAATTCTGGGCTAGCGAGAGCGGCTCTCCATGTGATAGCTGGGGTAAGATGCAAACCTGCAGAGTTTCTAAATCTGAGTCATGGCACCATATGATGTGTTTATCAAGATAAAGAGAGAAGGAATATGTTCTACGGGAGTGTGGTGAGGTATGGGGGAAGGGCTGTCTCAGAGGGCCATGCCAAGGCATCCCTTCCCCCTGAGGGACCAGACATATAGAATAGAGTTTATTCAGGGCGTGGGGAGGGGAGTTAAGAGGGTGGTAGAGGCAGAGAAAGACAGAAGAGGTAGAGGAGAAGAGAAGTAGAGGCCGGCCATGAGCATGTGGACAGAGGGGGGAGAAGGGAATGGGGAGGGGGGAGTAAGGAGGGAAGAACAAGAGTAAGAGAGGGAGGACGGGGCTAGCAGTCTTTTTTATAGTGGGTCAGGCCTACCTAGCTGTTGCCAGGTAACTGTGGGGTGAAGCTTAGACAGAATGCTAACATACACCATCTTTGACTATGCCTTGCTAAAAACTTACCCAGATACTCTAAAACATCACTTCTGCCTTTTGGTGGGCAGGTTCCGAGATTGGTACTGGCATACTGGAGACTGAACAAGGCAGAGGTCTAGCCGTCACAACAGGGCAGAAGAGGCAGCCTGTACAAGACAGAGTCCCATATCTTCTAGGGACACCGAGCAGGGGGCTGGGACCTTGTCTCTCAGCCCAAGAAATGAGTGCGTTTCCTGTGTGCATGCCTCTCAGAGATCCCATAAGACCAATCTTGGGCCTCCTGCATCTAGACAAGCATGGGGGAAGTCGAGAGGCTGCCCTTGCATCAGATCTTGCTTTTTTGTTGTTGTTGTTTTGTTTTGTTTTTTCAAGACAGGGTTTCTCTGTGTAGCCCTGGCTGTCCTGGAACTCACTCTGTAGACCAGGCTGGCCTCGAACTCAGAAATCCGCCTGCCTCTGACTCCCAGAGTGCTGGGATTACAGGCGTGTGCCACCACCGCCCGGCAAAGATAGTTTTTAAAATTACATAAGGTAGGGTTTCTTCGTGACCCCAAGGAATGTTTCCTATGGTCTTGATGTCCCTGATAGAACTTATACCAAAATTCCATCTCCACTGTGACATGTGGAAAGAGACAATTGCATCCTGGGAGCAGAATCTTCATGAATGGATTAATGAGCAATTAAGAAAGTGGCTTGGTTAGGGCTGGAGAGATGGCTCAGTGGTTAAGAGCGCCAAATGCTCTTCCCAAGGTCCTGAGTTCAAGTCCCAGCAACCACATGGTGGCTCACAACCATCTGTCATGAGATCCAATGCCCTCTTCTTGGGTATATGAAGACAGCTACAGTGTACTTACATATAATAAATAAATAAGTAAATAAATAAATAAATAAATCTTTAAAAAAAAAAAAAGAAAGAAAGTGGCTTGGTTATTGCACATGTAATGACCTCCAGCATGATGTTATCCAGCATGAAGGTCCTCACCAGAGGTCACACAAATCTTCTTAGACTCTTCATAAATTAACTAGCCTCGGGTAGTTAACAACGGAAAAGGGATTGAGACAGTTCTAATACAAAAATCACTTCCCTTCCCTGTTAAAAGTCAACCACAGGGTCCTACTATCTAGAAGATAAACTCATGCCTAGAATCTAGGGTGCCAGGATTGATGTAACAAGTCATGTTGACACACATCTGTAACTCTTAATGCTGGGGGGTCAAGGATAGAGACAGGTGGAGCCCTGGAGTATGAATTTCAGGTTCTGTGAGAAACTCTGTCTCAAAAGACAGTTTTAAGGAAGATATCTGATATTGACTTCTGACCAACACACACCCATTTCTGCACCTCTGTAGTTGCAGGTCTTTTGCACTGAGTTTGGCCAGAGTCAGAGTTTGCAAGTGTTTGCTGATTGAACACACACGTTGCTGGTGATCTACAAAGTCACCCTCCTTTTCTCAAGCTAGCAGCCGGCTCTGGCCAGCTTCTCATTCAAGCCCCGTTTGCAACATCATCATGGGGGTGGGGGAGCAGGGCCCCACCCTAGAACACCAAGCCTGTGGTTGTTTATTCAGGACATTATTGAGGGCCAAGATGACAGATAACTCTATCGCTTGGCCAACAGTCGGGTGTTGCGGTGTTAGGTTATTTCTGTGTCTGCAGAAAACAGTGCAATTTGGACAAAAGAAATAAATGATATCATTTTTCATCCAGGCAACTAGATCCCGTGGTACAAAAGGCTCCCTGGGGAACGAGGCCTGGACAGCGCGGCTCCTGAGAAGCTATTTCCGTCTGTCAGCTTCTCTAATCTCTTGATTTCCTCCCTCTGTCTGTTTCCTTCCTCGTGCTGGGGCCCAGCGGAGCCAGGACTCACAGGGAGGAGGGTGGCAGGACCCTGGTCCTCTACGGGCTGGGGGCGGGGGACGCTGGCGGCCCAGTGACTTTTTTCCCTCTTTTCTTTTTCTTAGAAACCAGTCTCAATTTAAGATAATGAGTCTCCCCATTCACAAGTGCGGCACGATTCTATTCATAGGGCCCTATCCGCCCCCGCCCTGTCAATCTGGCTAACTAAGACAAGTCAAATCTAAAAGGGAACATTTTTCTAAAACTGGGGCTGGACCGTTTGCCAGCACTAAACCAGGGATGATGGTCCAGGTTACACGCTCCCTGACAGCCCGGGGGCTTTTCTTCAGAAAGGAGACCGGGAGGTGAGACGAAGCTGTATACCTGGGATAATGGAGGCTCTTCAGGAAGCCTCCCTTCAGGAGAGGATTCCACTTCCGGTCCAGTTAGCTTCCGCCTGGTCTCCTCTCCGCTGTCTCTGTCCGCTAGTCCTCACCCATCCGGTTTCCACCCTCATCCACCCTGCCCTTTTAGTTCCTAGAAAGCAGCACCATAGTCTTGGCAGGTGGGCCACTGGTCACTCCGCTACCGCTGTTACCATGGCCACCAAGGTGTCATTTAAATATGAGCTCACAGTCTAGCGGATGGCTTGGTTGGTAAGACGCTTGCTGCAAACTCGTGAGAACCCATGCACAACTCCCAGCACATGTTAAAAGCTGGGTGTAATTCCAGCACCCGGAACGCAGGGACCAGAGATCCTAGACCTCGTGGCCAGACAGCCCAGCCTAATGAGAAATCAGAGAGAGACCTTGTCTCAAGAAACGAGATGGGTAGCTCCTGAGGACCATCAAAGGTCATCCTCTGGCCTCCACACACACAAATATGCACAGGCATACATATCTACCCAGACACATGCATCCATACATAAAAAATTACACGCATGCACACATACATACATATGCCAACATTCTCTCTCCTTAGTCTCCTGGCTATGCTCCGCTCCACCCCTCGTGCGACCAGTTTATTTGCACATCTACCCCTGCTGCTGCTCATCCAGCGAGCTAAGTATTCCAACCTCTCTGGTGTTCTAGCCTGGACCCTGACATCCCCATGGCTCTTCCAGGCTACCCAGCCCCGCATACCTCCCCAGCCTCCTGTCCTCCGACCACCACAGGCCCAGTCTGGCTTCTGTACAACCACCAGTCTCTTGGAAATCTCTTTCATTCTCTCCGTTTCCCTCCTGACTCTACCACCTTCTCCTTTCTCCCGACCTCTAATGTCTTGGTCAAAGGATTACTAGGAAGCCATGGGATTAGCAGTGTGGGGTGCCTCGGAGTCAGCAGGGGAGCTGGGAGGAATTCACAGTCCCAGGCCTTTGCTCTGTTCCCGGGATTCTGACAGGAAGCTGAATTTGGAATCACACACTAGCCGGGTTCTGAGGCAGCCCTACCACACCAGCTGGCCCTGAGGGAGCTGCGTCTTGAGTGGCAGTGGAGGTGGTGGCAGCGGTGGAGGTGGTGGCAGCAGTGGAGGTGGTGGTGGCAGAGGTTGGTGATGGCGGTGGAGGTGGTGGCAGCGGTGGTGGCAGTGGTGGAGGTGGTGGCAGTGGTGGTGGCAATGGTGGTGGTGTTTTCTGGTTTTACAAAGCTTTTCTAATTCTTGTACAAAGGAAAAAATCTGCCTCATCTAGGCAGAAAGATGACTGACTTTTATGCCATTTATTAGCAATAGTTACTGTCGAAAGTAATTCTATTTATACACCCTTATACGTGGAATTGCTTTTGTTGGAGACTCTAGTGTCCAGATTACGGAATTAAAAAAAAGAAATCCACAGTCCTTAAAAGGTAAAGAGAGGACCTAGATGGAAGGTCAGGGCATAAGTATGGAGTTTTGAGTGTGGAATCCTGCCAATGGTCTGGACAGAAGCATCCAGAGAGGGCCCAAGACAAAGGCCTTGCCTCCTACGGGACACTAGCAGTCCTGATGGGGTACCAGAGATTGCTAAGAGGAGGAATACGAGATCAGACCCATGGATGGGCGTAAAGATGGGTGTAGGAGCCCTTCACTGAGGGGCTCCAGGTGGGCGCCACATGAGAGGAGGTGTCCTGGAGTCACCATTGTTGGTTACCATTGTTTAGGGAGGTGGGGATTTGTGGGGTGGGGACAGGCAGCCTCGAGGATGCTTTTCAACAATGGTGGTAAGCTGGGACTAAAGCGGGCCCCTCGCACTGGCTCCCATAGCCCTGGGCTTGCCAGCTTCCTCACCTGCCGCTGTCTGGGACCAGCTCAAGTCCTGCAGTTCTGCACTGCAGGAAGAGTAGAAGAGGAAGAGTAGTGGATTGGGCGCCAGTGCTTCTGGACCGTCAGGTGAGAGTGTAGCAGACCCTAGGGTGGAGGCTGCTGGATGGATGCTCAGTTATCTCCTGAACCAGAACGATTTTAGTAACAAGGATTATGTCCTGCCTGGCCAGTGCCCTGCAAGCCAGTGCTTGTGTAATAGCGAGTGCTGTTGTTTTATCTAAAAACAGCTGTGGACCCACCCACAGTACAAGCACTGCTTCCATTTAGGTATAATTCTTACTAGTCTTGGTTGGTTGGTGTGTGTGTGTGTGTGTGTGTGTGTGTGTGTACACATCTGTTTCATATATCTGAAAAGTGACACAACCATTTTTCACATTGCAGCATCTTCCTAACTCCCATTCTTTTTTTTTTTTTTTTTTTTAAGATTTATTTATTATAAGCTAAGTACACTGTAGCTGTCTTCAGACACACTGGAAGAGGGCATCGGATCTCATTATGGATGGTTGTGAGCCACCATGTGGTTGCTGGGATTTGAACTCTGGACCTTCAGAAGAGCAGTCAATGCTCTTAACCACTGAGCCATCTCTCCAACCCTCTAACCCCCATTCTTTTGTTTGTTTGTTTGTTTGTTTGTTTGTTTCAAGACAGGGTTTCTCTGTGTAGCCCTGGCTGTCCTGGAACTCACTCTGTAGACCAGGCTGGCCTCGAACTCAGAAATCCACCTGCCTCTGCCTCTGCCTCCCAAGTGCTGGGATTACAGGCGTGCGCCACCACCGCCCGGCTCTAACCCCCGTTCTTAATAGTGGCCCAGTGGTTGAAATTCCAGGCCACACACATGCCCATTAAGGACTGGCTGCTGTCTCCTGACCTACCTGTTACAATCTTTTCCCCGGGGCCTGTGCTCCTGACCCCTGACTGAGGCCCCCGCTCAAGTCTGTTTCCTAGCCCAGCCTGTTCTTACACTCTTCTTGCTCTGGACTTGTTGCTTTCTTTACCCAAGTTGTCTGCCACAGTCCCCGAGTCACCCCTGTACGACAACTAAGACAAGACTTCCTTCAAGCACAGAAACTCCTGAGTTACCACCCAATGCTTCAGGTGTGTGTATACATTTCACGTGCGTGGTTGCACTTACATATGTGTGCGCATGCACATAGAGGATGGAGGTTGATTCTGGGTATTTTCTTCCATTGCTTCCCACTTTACTTTTGCTTCATTTTAAGGCAGGGGCTCTAACTGAGCCTGAAGCTCTCCTGCCCAGCACTGAGATTATGGCTGTGTGCTGGCGGTGCCTGGCTTTTCCCGTCGGTGCTAGCGATCAAATTCCGACCCACATGCATAAGCAGCCGTCTCCCCAGCCCTGCCATTCATTTCTGAAGTTTCCCAGAATACTACAGAATGAAGTATTAAACACTCAAGGTTGCCTGCTGTGTAACGTTTACACTGAGCGGAGTAAGAAGTGGGGACCTCCTCCAGCACGCTTCTGTGACCGCAGTGAGGAGCTTGTGAGTGACAAGGAGTTGGTCCCAGGGATGGGGACAGTGAGTGCCCCCTAGTTTTTCCAGTTTGCAAGTCACAGGCCAAATGTCATGTGTTCTTTGGACGTCGTTAAGAGGTGTTCTTTGGGACGCAGTATACAACTTTCCAGTCGCACAACCCAAGCCAGACCAAGTGAGGAGCGCATTCTCTGGAACACATGAGGACGTGTGAATGTATAGTGGCAGGATGGATGGCCACGCTTCCGGGCTGGAGAACAGCAAATCTTCTGCCTTACAGGGAGAGCTGCAGCTCTAATCCCTGCAGCCCGCTTCAGGAGCGTTTACGAGGGACTCGAGGGTCATCAGTAGATATTTCTGAGCCACAGGACCCAGGCATGGAGTGAAAGCCTAGAAGCAGAAAATCACTTGGGTCCCTTTGTCCAAATGCTAAAACAGACCTTCTCTCTATAAGCTACGGTTTTCTTCACATTCAGCTTCCTGAGGATATGAGGTAGCTGGGGACCCCGGACCCCACAGCCTATCAGGATTATGAGGAACAGAAGAGCGGTCATTTGCTCATGGAAAAACTATGTTGTGAGTAAAGGCAACTGCTAGCACTGGCCTGGCTGCATTTCAACTTCAAGGGTCGCTAGGCGTCAGGGCTGCTTAGCAAGTATGGGGCTCACCGAGGCTGGCCCTTTAAAGGCTGTGAGCTGAACACAGCTTTTATAGGCGGATGATAACCGTCTAGTTGATAGTAGAAAATCTGAACTTAGAATTCCTGTAAGATGACATACCACCAAAAAATACCTCTCTTCTCACAGTAAACTTGCACTTTACAAAAATCATTATTCAAATTATTACGGTTACACTTAAAATTTTGTCAGTAACAATTTTCGTGGATTTTTAAAAAACCTATTCTAGTATATACGTAAGTGATGGTTAGCGTTGATTACCAATTTGACAAGATCTAGCTAGAATCATCTAAGAGACAAATCTCTGGGCCTGTCTGTGAGGGGTTGTCTCCATTCGGGCTAACTGGGAGGACTCAGTCCAGTTATCAGGCAGCACTGTCTCATGGGCTGGAGTGGAGAAGGAAGAGACTACCACGCTTCCCACTTCTCGGCCAAGGGTGCCATGTGGCCGACCGCTTCATAGTCCTGCCACCGTGACGTCCGTGCCAGGGTCGACCATTCCTTTATAAAAAGCCTCCTTAGGTCGCTTGTGCCCGGCATTTTATCACAGCAATAAAAGACAAGTAGCTAATCCTCAGTTTGTCTCTAGGCCTGCAAACCCAACATCTTTACTAGCTACCTCTTGCCATCATCCCCCAGCCTCTACTCAGGGCGGGCCTGACTGCGGTAATCTTCCCACTCCAGCCCCACGAAGGCTGATGTTGCTGCTGATGTGAGCGACCGAGCTTGGCACTAGCTGGCTCTTCACAACAGGAGTTCACTGCTCCATTCTCAGACTTGGGACTAGGCTCACCTACAAGGCTGAGAGAGAGAGAGAGAGAGAGAGAAGAGAGAGAGACATGCTGGAGAAGTCATTCAGTAGCTCTCGCAGAAGACTGAATTTGCTTCTCAGCACCTGCATGGAGCTTACAACCATCTGTAACTCCAGCTCCAGGGATCTGAGCCCTCTTCTGGCCTTCTTGGGCCCCAGGCATATACAGGCACATGATACACATACATACACTCAGGCATGCACACATATACATGTACATGTGAAGTTATAGGTGCTACCCAATGTGGGGCCTGAACCCACAACCCTGAGATTAAGAAATCTTAAAGGGTTTAAGAACTGTCTTAATCAGGATCTCTATTCCTGCACAAACATAACCACGAAGCAAGTTGGGGAGGAAAGGGTTTATTCAACTTACACTTCCACACTGCTGGTCATCACTAAAGGAAGTCAGGACTGGAACTCAAGCAGGTCAGGAAGCAGGAGCTGATGCAGAGGCCATGGAGGGGTGTTTCTTACTGACTTGCTTCCCCTGGCTTGCTCAGCCTGCTTTCTTATAGAACCCAGGACTACCAGTCCAGGGATGGCACCACCCACAAGGGGCCCTCCCCACTTGATCACTAATTGAGAAAACGCCCCATAGTAGGATCTCATGGAGGCATTTCCCCCAACTGAAGCTCCTTTCTCTGTAATAACTCCAGCCTGAGTCAAGTTGACACACAAAACCAGACAGCACAAGAACCATCATTAAAAATAAGATTTGAAAAAAATCAAAGTTAATACATATTAATTAATATTGATTGATTGATTGATTGATTGATTGACTGATTAAAAGAAAGAGCACACCTTCTCCCAAGACTCAGGGATCTTGTGGAAGATGGGGTAGAAAGAGTGTAAAAAATCAGAGAAAATAAATGACTTCAGGGAAGTAGTGTTTGCTCACCCCTCCCCCACAAGCTGGGAACCCTCCCTTCCCCATTGCCCTCCTGTCCCTCCTCTGGTCTGATCTCCTTCCTCTGCCCTGCCTACACAGGGAAAACTCCTGCCTACACAGGGAAAACTCCAGGCCAACACATCATGGCCCCTTGCCTCTGAAGTACCAGCAACCTGTCCAAGAGTGCCCACCTAGGTGCTCAGCTTTTGACCATATATGGGCACAATCCTAGCTCCTAGCTGACATGTCACCACCCCTCCTCTAAGGCCTATAGGACCCCCTTGCCTTAGCCAGAGTGAACAATTTCCCTGGCCCTGTTCCTTGGGAGCGATCAATCCACCTGGGAGCAGATCTAATAAACCTGCCTTTATCCGCTTTTAATCTGGTCTAATCTGGCCTATATTACGTTGGTGGAAAACCTATTAGTGGACAGCTGCGTACATGAGCTCACAGCAGCTGTGGCAGCATGCACAGGACCCATGCAGGTTCAAGTCAGACCAAGTCGCAGCGTGGAGAGGGGGTCAGCATAAAGCCCCACCCCAGCCTAGGAACAATGGGTAACATCCGAGAGAGAGAGAGAGAGAGAGAGAGAGAGAGAGAGAGAGAGAGAGAGAATTGGTTTTCTTTAGGTGCATAGCCCCTAGTAAGTCCACCACTCCCCAGCAGAAGGACACACACCCAAGAGTATTTGGGCAGCACAAATTAGACTTGATAGGTGCTGGGTGGGTAGGGAAGGAAATGGATCCAGGAGGAGTTAGCGGAGGTGATGAATGTAAGCAAAAAATATTGCTCAAAATGCAAACTTCTCAAAGGAGTAACAAATTAGAACAAAGACTGAGAGTCAGACAGACACACAGACTGACTGACAGATGGACTGACTGACACAGACAGGCAGGCAGGCAGGCAGACAGGTAGACTGACACAGACAGATAGACTGACACAAACAGATAGACAAGACAGACAGACTGACGGACAAACTTGGGGCCTAGCTCTAGAGATCTAACTCAAAGGTAAAAATACAAATTTATTGAATGATCTATTTCACTCCAGGTATATTCTCAAGGTTCTGAAAACATAAGTCCATACAAAACCTTCTTCTACCCCAGCATTGCTAGCAGCGTCACTCATACATTTGAAAGCAACCTAAAATTAATCATTGATGGATTTATGCCTTCCATGTGGAGTGTCTACACAGTGAGAAATTATGCAACCGGAAGATGAGGTCAAGTACCGACGTACCCCAGCACACAGGTGAACCTTGAAAACATATACTAAGCAAAAGAAGCTTGTCTCTAATGGTTGGATCACATGTAGTGCCCGTAGAGACAGAGCCAGACTAGTCATTTCCAGGGGCTGTAAGCCAAGGGGATAAGAGACCAGTTGTGGATGTGTGTGGCGTTTCTTTGTGAGTAGAGGCTGGCTATGAGCACATGGAGAGAGACGGGGGAGGGGAATGGGGGGGAAGAGGATAAGGAATAGGAGCAAGAGGAGAGAGCAAGAGAGAGAGGAGGGGGCAAGCGTCCCGTTTATAGTGAGTCAGGCACACCTGGCTGTTGCCAGGTAACTGTGGGGCGGAGCCTGGACTAAATGCCAACAGGTAGTGATGGTTGTACAATCATGTATTAGTCAGGGTTTCTGTTGCTTTGACAAAACACCATGACTAAGGCAACTTATAAAAGAAAGCATTCAGTCAGTCACATTTACAGTTTGGTTAGAGGCCACGATTGGAGGAGCAGAAGGACAGCAGCGGCAACCGCTGAGAGCTCACGCCTCGATCCACAAGTTGCAGGCAGACGGAGAACACTGCAGATGGCACAGGTCTTCCGAAACCTCAAAGCCTGTCCTAGTGGCACGCCTCCTCCAAGGCCACACCTCCTAATCCTTCCCAAACAGTCCCACCAATTGGGGACAATGGATTCAACCATAGGAGCCTATGTGGGGCCATCCCCA
Source organism: Apodemus agrarius (assembly GCA_964023405.1). Taxonomy (NCBI): domain Eukaryota; kingdom Metazoa; phylum Chordata; class Mammalia; order Rodentia; family Muridae; genus Apodemus; species Apodemus agrarius. The sequence goes on along the minus strand of OZ030015.1, from coordinate 88,775,848 downwards.
TTCAAACCACCGCATTTGTGAAGACACTAAACCCACCAAATTACACACCCTATGTATGAGACGCATTGCTAAGTATGTTAGTGTAAAAAAAAAAAAATTAGGAAAATCCAGTGATGGGTACGATGATCTCAGGCATCATCTCTTACAGTCAATAAGGAGTTTTCCTGGGAGACGTGAAAGGGCGGTGGACTCAGCGTGTGAATTCTATCAAATAAGAAAATGAACAATGAGCAGAGCAGGTGACATGTGCCTGTAATGCCAGCAACAGGGACGCCAAGGCCGGAGGATGGGCAGTTCAAGAGCATCCTTGACTACATACAGAGTTCAAGACCCGCCTGATCCTATTTCTATGCCCCTGCACCTTAAAAAAAAGGGGGGGGGATGTGCACTTTATGTTGTCAGAATATCTGACATTCTGGCTCAAGTTCTCAGAATGTCTAATGTAGAGTTTCCTCCCTTCTCCTCCCCTCCCCCATCCTGCCTCCCCCTTTATTGTGCTGTGTACTGAACTAAAGTCTCAGAGTATGCCAAGCATGCCTTCTTCCTCGGGACTCCTCCAGCCCGTCCGATGGTGCCCTTCCCACAAGCTCCCGGACAATGTCCCTATCGCTACTCTAGAAAGAGTATGCCAAGATGTCTTGCTGTTCTGATTATCTCTAGATTATACAATTGCTCTCCTTCTCTTTTTAAAAACCTAATGTAATGTAATTACATTTATCTGGGGATGGGGAGATGACTGGCAGTTAACAGCACTGGCAGTTCTTTCAGAGGGTCCAGGTTTGGTTCTTAACACCTACATAATGACTTTCAATGGTCTGTAACAGCAGTTCCAAGGGATTTGATGTCTTCTTTTGTCCTCTAAGGGCACCAGGCATATATAAAGTACACATGCAGGCAAAACACACACACACACACACACACACACACAAATAAATAAATATACAAATAAAAATGTAAAGGAAGCCGGGCGGTGGTGGTGCACGCCTTTAATCCCAGCACTTGGGAGGCAGAGGCAGGCAGATTTCTGAGTTCGAGGCCAACCTGGTCTACAGAGTGAGTTCCAGGACAGCCAGAGCTACACAGAGAAACCCTGTCTGAAAAAAAAAAATCAAAACAAAAAAAATGTAAGGGAAATTATAAGGAATGCTAAATGCCAATCCCTCATGGTTAGCAGGCGCTGGCAAGAGGCTAGCTGGGAAACACAGAAGGTTTTGGAAACAGGTTCCTGCAGGGTCCAAAAGGTCTTTCCTGAAACAGAGAAATGCCCATCAAGAGAAAGAGTTCTCTAGAACCCCAGCCAGACCACAGCCCAACAAGGTTTTTTCCTTGGCCGCAGTCATCCCACACCAGAAGGCCACCTGCAGAGCTGCTGGCTGCGAACAGAAAGTCAGCATGAGCCCAGCCCCCACCCGGGGCCTCTCAGTGGGTATCCCAGGACCTGCCAGGCTTTAGGCTTCTGACTAATGAATGGGAAGCTCTTCCTTCCTTCCTTCCCTCCCTCCTCTCTAGGCACCCCAGGCTTTTCCAGTGGCCACCCAGAACTTAAATAAGCACTCAATGGGCATGGCGAGACTCCATCACAAAAATAAACCTAAATAATATCCCAGAAAATTGTAAATTGTGTATTTAGAAATCGGAATGTATGAGATGAGTTGTCTCGTCCTGTATTATAGCTTTCATGAAACAAATAAGAACGCTTCCTTGGGCTAAAGTTAGAGCCGACATATAGTTTTCACCAGAAAGCACCCAGTCAGGCATCAATTTGTAGCATGCCTACTTCCAGGGGGACGTCTCTCTGGGACCCACAAGGTGCTCACAGCCCACAGCCAACTCAGGAGGGCCTCAGTGTGGGCTGAAGGCTCAGGAGAGGAACACAGTGCAGGCTGAGTGCCTACCATCCAGCTAACCACAGCGCACACGTGCGTACAACTTCACACCACAGCACCCCGGGACAGAGCTTCCAGGTGGGGACGGATATTTGGGATATTCGGGGTGCACAGGCCTTGTGTCCAGAAGCATGGCGAAGCAGAACTATCAACCTGAAGTCAACTCATCTAAGAAATCATTTGTCTAATATTTGCTTTTTTATGTGTGTGTGTGTTGGTGTGTGTGTGTGTGTGTGTGTGTGTGTGTGTGTGTGTACACATTCGTGTGGAAGCCAAATCTCAACATCGGATAGCCTTCCCCAGGGTCAGCCCAACTTGGTTTTGAAAACAGTCTCTTTCATGGACCGTGGGCCTTTTAGATTAGGTGAGACTGGCTGGACAGCCCCAGGGACTCACCTCCTCTTCCTGTCCCCAGAGCTGGGATCACACCTGTGTGCTACCACATTGGACGTTTAATAGGATGGGGGACAAAGCCAGGTCCTCATGTTTGTGTGGCAAACATTTTGTCTGTTGTGTTCTTTCCAACCCCTATTTTTTTTTTTAAAGTTTTCTTTGATGGTGTTAGGGATCATAATTAGGGCCTTTTTAGGTATTCTAAGGACTTTTTTTTAAAGGCTCGGTTAAGGAGTTGAGCATGGTAGCACATCCTTGTCATCCCATTTGGGAACTGGGGCAGATTGGCAGTTCAAGGGCATCTTGCCTATATAGCAATTTCAAGGTTAGCTTTTGTTACATGATGTCTTATCTAAATAAAATAAAACAGTAAAATAAAATAGCATCTTAGATAAGAAATTTTTCCTTTATGTATATGTTTTTTTCTTAGTTTGTTTTGCTTTGCTTTGCCTTAAGACAGGATCTTACTATGTAGGCCAGGCTGGCCTTGAACAAGTGATCCTTCTAACTTGGCCTTTTGAGTGGTGGTATATAGGCATGAACCTCTAGATCCTATTGTTCTGGTTTGCTTTGGTTGAGACAAGGTCTGCTATGTAGCCTGAGCTTCCCTGGTACTCACAGCAACTCTCCTGCCTGCTGTAACCTCCCAAATTCCAGAATTATAGTGTGTGTCACCACGCCCAGCAGCTCCCTCATATACCTGTGTCCATGGCTCATGATGAGACTAAATCAGAGTGCCAACCCCAACAGCTCCCAACTAGACAGGGTCCGCTATCTACCTAAAACCCCTAAGGGCAGTAGCCCTGCTCCATCCTGGAAACTAAGGTCAAAGAAGCCACCAGGGCCTGAAGTAATGAGGGGTCAAAGAGGTCAGGCAGAAGATGCCAGGCAAGACCCAGTGGCCGAGGGGGCACTGTGTGTAGAGTCAGAAGAACAGCCTGGGAAAGGCTGGGTTCATCCAATGTGGACAAGGTGAATGCAGGGTGGGGTTGGGGGGCAGGACTGCTCCCAGAGGCTAAGGAAGACAGATCGCTGTGACTATGGCTGGCTGACCTCATCTTTCTGCTCCTTCCTCTGTGCCCAGAAGGACCTGGAACTACAGAGCTGCTCTGAGAGTCAAATCCAGAAGAGCTCATGTTCACATCTGTAATTACGAGGTTCAGCTGCAATTGATTAACTTGAGTTTGCTGCAGCTGGGCAAAATAGGGTCTCAAGGAGACACCAGGAAGAGAATTTGTATTTCCTACACACATACACACAAAGAGAGGGGGGAAGGGGGAGGAGGGGGAGGAGGGGGAGAGGGAGGGAGGAAAGAAAGGAGGGAGGGAGGGAGAAGGAGATTGCAGACCGTTTATTTCTTGTTTCTGTTCTGTCATTAGCTGACTGAGATGTACAGCCCTTCTGGCTGTGATCCCTTGGGCTTCCTGCAGCAGCCCATGTCCTACTGACGTTGAAGGGACAGCAAGAGTGCATGCAGGAAGGACATGCAGTGGATCATGGCCCTGAAGTGCAGTTTGCCCCAAGCCCTTCAGAAGACAATTTGATAAATAAAAAAATAAATAAATAAAAAATAAAAAATAGATAGCTGGGCGGTGGTGGTGCATGCCTTTAATTCCAGCACTTGGGAGGCAGAGGCAGGTGGATTTCTGAGTTCGAGGCCAGCCTGGTCTACAGAGTGAGTTCCAGGATAGCCAGGGCTACACAGAGAAACTCTGTCTCGAAAAAAACAAAAAATAATTTTTTTTTATTCCCCGCCCCCAAAAATAATTTTTTTAAAAAAATAGATAGGCCGGACGGTGGTGGCACACGCCTTTAATCCCAGCACTTGGGAGGCAGAGGCAGGCAGATTTCTGAGTTCGAGACCAGCCTGGTCTACAGAGTGAGTTCCAGGACAGCCAGGGCTACACAAAGAAACCCTGTCTCGGGGAAAAAAAATAGATAGATGATAGATAGATAACCACTACAGATAGCCTAGGGACTGGGTAGATTGTCCTGGGGACTTCAGAGGAGTAGATCCTGTCCTCTTCAGCAAGCGATTTACAGTCTTTGGCAAGTTAGAAACAGCAGACACCCAGGCTCCTTCCAGGAATTAAGCATGGCACCTGTTAACAGGACACATTGGGGTGCGGCTGAGTTGAGTGGGTGCCTGTTAGTGCTCATGGGGACCCGAGTTCAGTCCTCAGCATGGCATAAACCTGATAAGGCAGCAATGCCTATAATCCCAGCACTTGGGAGACAGACGGAGGGAGGATTCTGTTGAGTTCAAGACCGTCCTGAGCTGTACAGCAAGACCTTGCCTTTAAAAAGCAAGCAAAGAGAAAAAATACAAAGACACCAAGTGCATCTCTGGCTAATCAGTCGGTACGTATTTATTGAATATTTATTTATTATCTCTATTGAACCCCTACTATGTATTTGGTTTTTGTTTTGTTTTGTTTTTTTGAGACAGGGTTTCTCTGTGTAGCCCTGGCTATCCTGGAACTCACTCTGTAGACCAGGCTGGCCTCGAACTCAGAAATCCATCTGCCTCTGCCTCCCAAGTGCGGGGTGTGTGTGTGTGTGTGTGTGTGTGTGCGCGCGCGCGAGAATTAAAGGCGTGGCCACCACCGTCCGGCTCCCTACTGTGTATTAAATAACTACTATGTGTTTTGAACACCTGCTCTGGGTATAGTATACCTAATGTGTGTATCTAACACCCACTGTGTGCCAGGCTATTTTAGGCAGTTAGGAAATTTCAGTGAATTCGATGTAAACATAACAAATGGGCCTTGAGGATCTGTTTTTGTCTCTGCTCACATCAGTCCTGAGGAAACAGGTGTCCATGCTTCAAGCTGAGCAGACGGGTGATAAATTTAATTACAAGGCATTTCCTACCCACCCACCCCGACTCTCCTCCCCCTCCATTCTCCAGTCAAGGCCAACTTCAAAATCCCTCAGTCCTAGCGGAGAGCTCAGCAATCCCAGCCTGTCCTTCTGCAGCTTGTGGGGATGTCCCTAGAGGAACGAGCTTTGATTTTTTTTTTTTCTTTTATGAAATGCAGGACGTTTAATCATCCCATGACTGTAGAGGTAGTTTTCATTTGTCAGAATTCAGAGTAGCAGAGAGATCCTGAGAAGACCCTTGTGTTAGGCCGAGGCTGCCCTGGTGGCTCTCTGGGCTGGCCCCCAGGTGTGAACAGTAAGAATTCTTTGAAAGCCTCCACTGCATGTGGCCTTCGGGATTGCCACTGGCCTCTGTGGGCAATTTAATTAATAAATGTCCATTGCTTGTCATTTGCCATTAGCAAACCAGGAGGGGTTGGACGTGAGGGCCCGAGAGGCCAGGAAAGCCGGCTCTAAGCACAGTGCATGGGCGAATTAAAATCCTACGTATCAATCCCAAGCGCGGATCACACCAGACTGTGCCTGGCAGCCCCACACCATACCCCTCTGGCCCAGACACCATGCCCACAGACTTTTGGGAAGGCTGGGAAACCATTCTTACAACTTCGATCTCAGGCCAGCCCCACAAGATCACGTGAACACCTCTCCTCTATGAACTCTTTGGAAGGGCAGCACCCACCTCCAGCACCAGAGGAAACGGACAGTGTATGTCAAGACGCCGCAGGGAGTCTGGGGCACAGTCAGAGCTCAATAAACCCTCCCAGTTAATGTAATACACTTCAACTCTCAAGGGATGCTCTTGGGCCTGTGGAGACAGTGCCTAGAAAGAGAGGCAGAGGCTGGAAAAGCCACGAATGGCTAGTTTATGCTGCACCGTTGGTCTACTGAGTCCAGGACTCAGAAGCCCAAGAACTGCTGTCAGGTTTACGGTGTATCTGTTGGCTCCTGCCTGGCTCTGTAACCTTTGTTCTTGCTTGGGGCTGGTGGGATGTTTGTGGCTGGGTAACCTCCATGAGAAAAAGGAAAGAGGAAAAAGAGATAAGACTGGATGAACCATCCTTTGCACTGGAAACTTCTACGGGGCAGGGAGGCACCTAGGATGGGGACTCACACTGACTAGAGCAAGTCACACTGTTCCCCCCGCCCCCCAGGCTAAGGGAGGCAATGGGCCAGAGAAGTAATATTCTTCTAAAGAGAGGAGCAGGCGTTTTGAGACTTTGGCTCAATGAAGTTTGCATATGTCTGTGGATAACGAGACAGCCCCTTATCAGTGCAAGTGCTAAGACGTTAAAGGGCAAGGGTCAGAAGTCAGGGAGGGTCTCCTGGGGAGGTGGCAGGGAGCTTCTTGCAGAAGGAATAAGAGTTCACTAGGTGGAGAAAAGAAGGGCCATCCGGTGAAGGCAGGGACGAAGCTGTAGAGATGGCAGGGTAGCTGGGGGCGTCTGAGCTGGGTGTGTCCGGGACTAGCTAGCTTGGGATACTGCTGGCTGTGTAGGACAAGCTAAGGATTCTTACAACTCTCCAAGAGAGACAGGTCAAGGTTCTGAATAGTCAGTGTCTTAAAGCAGGGGGCGATGGAATGGAGGACTGTTTCTTTCAAAATGCCAAGAAAAAGGCACGGCTAGGGGTTAATCAGGGAGAATCCACAGGTGGGGTTTCCAGCATTGCAGCGGGGATGGGGGGGGTGGGGGTGGGAGGAATCCAAGCAGTCCTCATGGGGTGCCAGGAGGGTCACACTTCAGGGCACAGGACTGAGCCTGGATCCCTGACAAACCAGGAGGACCCGCGCGCCCCCTCCCCCCGGCCCCCGGCCCCCTCCCCCCAACTCTACCCCGTGTGGCATCCAGTGCCTCCTCGGGCCCCCGCAGGCCAAGCCCGGCGGCTATTTGTGTGGGATCCGATTGTAATTTGGGCCCCTGTGGGCCGCAGTCAATTGTCGCGTTTGCACAGCGCCAGGCTGAAATAGCCCGGCGCGCGGCCCAGGAAATGAGCTCAGGCCCCGGCCGCGGCCAGCGCTGGGCTCCGGCTCCCCTGCCCGGCGCCCGGCCGCGACCGCCCGGCGCGGCTATTTTTTTCATTTGACCGACTTCAACAGGCAATTTGAATTATGAGCATGAAAACGTGCCTCGGGCTCTGTCTGCCACCAAAGGCTCGGAGAGAGTGGGAGTCGCTGGCATGGGTCCCCGAGAGGCTCCTCTGGGGTCGGGGTGGGGACGAAGCGAGGCCACTTTCAAGGAAGCAACAAAGAAAGTCATTATCCCCTGGGAACAGGTGACAGTTTTACAGAGTGGAGTCTCACTGTTAGGACTCTTGAACATTTGAAAGACAGTGTATCCATTTTGGCACCTTTTCCCCACACAAGTATAATATACATTTACACACACATACACACACACACACACACACTTGCATATATATATGTCAATATTGAAACTATCACAGAGCATACAGAATTCTGGGCCTGAAATTTGAAATAAATATATTAATATTTTTATTAATTCTTTGAGAATTTTATATCGCATTTTGATCATATCAGCCCCCAACTCCTTCCCATCAGTGCCTCCCAGATCCAACCCCATCTCCCTACCTCCCAAAACTTCATGTTTATTTTTTAATTAATACCAATCAATTCCAATTTGCGCCATCCACATATTTCGGGTGTGGGGACCACCCACTTAAGTGGGGGAAACCGGTGAAGATAGATGATCAACCTCTCCGGAGGACATCCTTAAAGAAAACAGACTCTCCCCCCTGCAGAAGCTGACAGCTGCCCATAAGTCCTCAGGGAGGAGGGGAGACTGTGAACCCTCCCACTTAGGGCTAGAATATCAACTGGCTTGATCCTGTGCCTGGTCTCCTGCAGGCAACTGTGCCCACTGTGAGGTCATGTGTGCCCTGATCTTGTCATGTCCAGAAGACGTTGATTGCTCTGGTCCCCTCTGACCTCTGGCTATTACAACTTTTCTGCCCCCTTCTGTGACTAGATCTGAATTTATTTATTTATTTCAGAACATCTTCCTTGTTTCTTTTTGAGACAGAGTGTCCTGTAGCCTAGGCTGGTCTCAGACTCCGTGGAGCCAAACACGACACTGAACCTCCGTTCTTCCTGCTCCTGCCTCCGAAATGCTGGATTGGAACTACGCACCATTACACCAAGAGTGTGTTGGTCCTGGGCCTCCAGCTCAGGTCTTGCACACGCCAGGCAAGCCCTTTACCAGCTGAGCTATGTTCCCCACTGCTCTGAACGCTCTATGTCATCGCTAGACAATTTTCGATCTACCTTTGGGTAGGGTTTCATTTGGATGAATGCATCATAATTTATAGGCCCAACCCCCTCTTGTCGGGTAGGGGAAGGCCTCTCTGGTTCCCCCCACCCCTATCATAAATAACACCCCAATAAATGTCTCTGTAGATACCAAAATTGTTCTGTCTTCCTTGTGAATTATTTCCTCGGGATTCATTCCCAGGAGGAAGATGACAAGGCCAAAGGTTGGGAACATTTTTATGACACTTGGTATTGTGACCAAATTGCTTTCCAAAGGGTTTGTGTCTGATAATTTACTGTCTTAAAACAAGGAAGAAACCAAGTATGTATAGAGCGTTTCCTTACACATACAAGGAGGGCATGGCCTTGGGGACAAGGGGAGCAGGGGCCTCCCAAAGTTCCAAGTGGTGGCACAGTAGAGACCTGGCTAAAAAAGGAGGGTTTGGGAAAACATAGGAACTTTCCAGAAGCAAGGACTGCTAGGAGTGTTGGACTCCATCTCTCAGCGTCTCTTCTGCTCCCACCAGGAGTTTAGACCCATCCCGTCCTGCTCTGCGTCTTCCTTCTATACCTCGGAATCCTGGGCTGCCTCAGAGCTGGTCTCTCTGGGCTGCAAATCTCGCGGCTCGTGAGCAGAACGCGAGTAGTTTGCACCTGGGAGTTCTCGTTGTCTTGGTCTTTTCTCCCATGCAGAGTTAACCTCTGAGTGACAGTTCCAGGCTCTGGTGGAACCGCCTGTAAGTTTGTTTGTTAGGTTGGGTGTTGTTTGTTTGAGGCAGTATCTCTCTCTACAGCCCTGCCTGTCCTAGAAGTCACTCTGTAGACCAGGCTGGCTCGAAATCACAGGGCTCCACCTGCCTCTGCCTCCTGAGTGCTGGGAAAGCTGCCTGTATTTTATGCAGATGGAGCTGAAGACTAGATGTGTGCTCTCCACACCCGGCCCCCATCCGATGTGCTCATGTCCTTCCTCCCGTAGTTGTTTTGTATTAAGGAGTTGGCATCATGGACTCTCTCTCTCTCTCTCTCTCTCTCTCTCTCTCTCTCTCTCTCTCTCTCTGTGTGTGTGTGTGTGTGTGTGTGTGTGTATTCTGGCAACATTGTAGGAAGAAAGAACCCTTTCAGAGGAAACTCAAAGGGAAGGCAGAGTTGGTCTCTCCTCTGTATTAGTCTTTACTAGTGAGCCACTTAAGACCATGACTCCCAACTTTATGACTTGATCATCACCATCCCAAGGGCCCCAAAGCCCTTGGTAGAGTCTCATTTGTGTCCCCATGTTCTCCTGTCATGGCCGTACTGTGGAGAAGTGGAACAGAGGCAGCTCTTGCAGAAGGGGCTCTGAGAGCCGGATAGGGAAGCCAGGGCTTAGCTGGGAAAGACTTGAATCCAATAGCAGAAGAAAGACAGGATGGGGTGCTGAAGACAGCTGGGGTAAATTGCACGTTGGGGCTCCTATCTCCAGCAGAGCAGCTGCTTTCTGGAGCTTTGGGGCTCCATGTTGTTGGAGGATGTGACGCAATCGCCTCTTCTACGTTAGTCAGGGTTCTCTAGAGAACCATAACTGATAAAATGAATATATGTATCCCATATATGCATAAATAGATGAATGCACATATATTAATACATGAACTATTCACATATTCCATATTATACATTCTATATACATACAGAGATATATACACATATATATACACAGATGCACATATTCATATATGCATATGTATATATACAAATTATACATGCATATATGCACATATACATATATGCATATATAATATATATACACATATATGCATATACACATATACATCAGATCTAAATACATCATCCAAATCACAACTGCTTATACCTCCAGGTCCCCTAGAAGAAGAGGGGAGGACTCCCTGCTGTCCTGCTGAAGCCTGAAGCCTCTCTACTGCATGGCTTCCTTATGGCGTCTTCCTTGGGGCTCCACAGCCTACCTATAGATAAAGCCCGCATGTGGAGCATCGGTCTAGATTGATAACATGTACACCCTGGTCCCTGCTAGATGAGGAGAGATGTAACCCCAGGGACCCAGCTGCTTGCTCTTGGCTTAAACCTTTCCTATGTTAGTTCATAGGCCTTCTCAGCAGTCCTGCCTGATGGTAACTGGGTTCCCCCCTCACCTCAGCCTCCTTAGTTCAAGCTTAAATCTAAAATGGTATCTGGATACTTCCATTTTCATACGATCCCTTGTCATGGCCCCATCCAATGGACACTGTCATTTCCCCCGGGGTGCCGGTAAACATCACAAAGTTTGGGCGTGTCCACCTTGCAGCCTGATGGTCACATGAAGCCAGGAGATATCTATGAACGCCAATCAGCACAAATTGTAAACATACCTAAAGCATGAATTTCGGGGCTGGGGAGATGGCTCAGTGCCCACCTGCTGCGAGCATGAAGATCCAAGTTCTAATCTCTTGCACCCCCTGAAAACGCGACATGGTGGCTCTCACCTGTCGCCCCAGCACTGGGAGGCAGAGACAGGTAGAGCTCACTGGTCAGCCAGGCTTGCCAATTAGTCAGTTCCAGGTTCAAAAGGAAAGCCTGCCTGAGTGGTGGCGAAGGTCTGAATGACCTGGAAAAATAGCTGATGTTGACCTCCGGCCTACACACACACACACACACACACACACACACACACACACACGATCATGTGCACACCCATAGGCATACGTATGCACACACAACCATGACGAGATTTGAGGGCTTATTTTTTTTTTGCAGCTCGCTTGTGTGTCTCTTAAGCACGGATGCGGTAGATGAGAGCATCCTGCTGCAATGTCAAAAGGTTGGATGTCTCTGATTCACGTGCTGCCTTGGCTGGGTCTCTCCAGCAGACCGCTGGTATCTCAAGCATCATTTGAATAATGTGCCTGGCCCAGAGCCTTATGTGTCAGCACGTGCTCAACAATACATATCCACCAACTTCTGGGTCCCTCCAGCCCTTCCCGCTCCTGACCAGGCTCTTGGTAGCGAGGCGAGGTGTGGATGGTAAGGTCTTCAGCTAGCTGTCCACCAGGGTAGGGGTGTGTAGGGGGGCCAGTGACATAGCCATTCATCTCCTCCCCTCATGGGGCTGGGGCTTCCCAGGCACAGTCCCTTAGCAGCCACTGTCACCAGATTACTGCCTATCATGAGCTCTGGGCAGGGTGGGAGGACATGTCGTTAATTGGTCGGCCCGGATCACATGTCCAGCTGTGGATGCTGGTGGGAGGTTATAGCCTCTCTAGCTTCCACCTGGGGAGCTCAGACTGTCCCCTGCCTCTAAAGTCTGATTCCACAAGGGAGCCTCCCCCAACCCCAATGTGGGATGCTGAGCAGATCTGGGGTGATAAATGTCTACGAGTGACCCAGCATGCATCCACTGAGTGCCAGGTGGTACCCAAGGTGCTGGCATGCGGAGTCAACTTGCCCCAGGCCCCACAGCTGGTAAGTTATTAGATGCAGGTCTTGAACCAAAGAAGAGAGAGGCCTGGGTGATGGTGCCACACACCTTTAATCCCAGCACTCGAAAGACAGAGCTCTGGGGATTCGAGGCCAGCCTGGTCTACAGAGTGAGTTTTAGTATAGTTAGCCAACCAGAGCTACATGGAAACCATGTCTCAAAAAACCAGGAGGAGGAGGAGGAAGAGGAGGAAGAGGAGGAAGAGAAGGAAGTCTTCCCCTGGTCTTTATTGCCTGCTTGAGCCAGGATTCACTAAGGCTTCCGTCTCTGCCTCTTGCTCCCCTGGACAGTGACCTCCGCTTAGTACTAAGCTGTCTTACAGCAAGCTATGAGAGTCTCCACGCCCAGAGCCCTCCTCTCCCACAGAGACTGATCCCCAGGGAGTAAGGGGAGGAGCTAAGAGTCAGTGTGGCACGTGGAGTGAGTACCCAAACCACCCCCCCACACACACACAGCAGTTTGCGGAGGTGAAAGGTGGTTGATTCATTTAGCAACCACCCTACAACTGTCCCCTGGACCCGCACTGTGCCCTGGTGGTGCTTAGGAAAGCAGGGCCCAGGTCAGGACAGCAGGAACTGAGGCTCACAGGAAGGAGAAGCCTGACCCCTGACTCCCCGAGTGGGGCTCAGGAAGGCTTCTAAGATAAAGTGGAATTTGGATCCGGCTTCAAAGAATGTGGAATTCTTTAGAGAGGGGGAGGGGGGCCATGATTCTATCGGAGAAAGAACAGAAGCCTGTCCCCAGGCTCAAAACGCATGACAGTTTCTGAGTTCTTCAGGGTCATAAGGCCCTATTCCTACCCGGTGCATCGGGACAGTTAGACCTACTGTTGCTGTACCCCTAGCTTTGTTGTCGCTGGTCCCTGGAGTTGGGAGCTTGCAACCCCGGTGCTGATGCCTGACCCTACCCTAGAAAAGCTGAGGTTGAGACAAGGTGGACTTGAATCTCAGCTCTGCCTCTTAATGGTTGTGTGGATTTCAGAAAGTGCTTGCTGCAACTGACCCTTGGTCACCTGGTCTAGACACAGGGGTAATAAAGAATATGCACCCAGGATAAAGCACCCAGTTTCCATCTCCCAGCACCCTAACTTCTTGCCGCTCACTAACTTTATTTATTTATTTATTTATTTATTTATTTAAGAGGACTCATGTAGCTCAGGCTAGACCAAAATTTATTATGTAGATGAGGATGACTTTGAGCTTCTGACTTTCCTACCTGTACCTCCCAATGCTAGTGTTACAGGAGTGTCACCACCCTTATGCTTCGGATCATGCGTCACGGGGACCAGAGCTTCTTGCATGGTGGGCAAGCTCTGTGCCAGTTGAGTTACACCCTCAACCCCTGTATCATTTTGGAAAAATAGGAACTTCTAGTGTCTGCCCTTTGGGTAGACTTTCCTCCTTCCGTCTCATGGAAGTGATGAGGCAGGCTTGTGACCACATCAGGTCCTGAGGCCAAGGACTCTAGGCCGGGAATATCACCGGGAGCTTGTTTATTCTAAGGGCTGCCCAGGATAAGCAGAGCCACCCGGGCCTGTGGATGCTCACCAAGACTGTCCTCCTCCTCCCGGCACAAGCAAGTGGGCTAGAGTAGGGATCCGCAGCTGCTGCTCCAGCACTGTCCACACAGAGCTCTGCCTGGGGCACGCGCTCAGCACCCACCGTGCAGACGGCTGCGCTTCACGGGTGCCGCAGACCTCTCCCTCCCTTCACTGTTCTCATTCCGAGTCTTCACGGAGAATAACACTTATGTGAGGCATGTGCTGTCGCCATCTAACAGATGAGGAGACAGAGGCTGGGAGAAGTCAAATGAGCCAGGCCTGGTGTCACAGATTATAATCCCAAGACCTGAGGATGCCAAGGCACAGTACTGACAAACACAGTCTCCCTGGGCAGCTCAATGAGACCTTGTCTCAAAACAAAGTGAGGCGAGTGCCAATAGATGATAGATAAATAGACAGACAGACAGACAGACAGACGACAGACAGAGGCAGATACATAGATGAAAGCAATAAAGATAGATAGATAGATAGATAGATAGATAGATAGGACTGGCTTGTTTTGTGTGTCAACTTGACACAGGCTGGAGTTGTCACAGAGGAAGGAGCTTCAATTGGGAAGTGCCTCCATGAGATCCAGCTGTGGGGCATTGTCTCAATTATTGATCAAGGGGGGAGGGTCCCTTGTGGTGGTGCCATCTCTGGGCTGGTAGTCTTGGGTTCTATAAGAGAGCAAGTTGAGCAAGCCAGGGGAAGCAAGCCAGTAAGTAACATCCCTCCATGGCCTCTGCATCAGCTCCTGCTTCCTGACCTGCTTGAGTTCCAGTCCTGACTTCCTTTGGTAATGAACAGCTGTGTGGAAGTGTAAGCTGAGTAAACCCTTTCCTCCCAAACCTGCTTCTTAGTTATGATGTTTGTTTGGAATAGAAACCCTGACTAAGACAGACAGACAGACAGACAGACAGACAGACAGACAGGCAGACAGACAGACAGATGACAGATGACAGATGACAGATATAGAGATATGTGGGTCTGCATTTCGCTTCACCACTGCGGGTCTCACAGAGGCGCTATGTTCCTTTCTCGTTGCTGGGGTGCCAGGCTCATGGGACACTGACAGATCACTCAGGAGAATCAAAATGCAGCCTAAGATAGGAGTCCCAGCCCATGTTTCTCTGAGTGAGAAACGGCGGGGGCTGGGACTGAGGCTGTGGTTCCCAGACTCCTGTGTACCCATGCATTGCTGGGAACCACAAGGAGTTGGGCTCCCCTCGGACCTGAGATGAGCCTGGGGTGGAGGGGGTGGTGGTGGAATCTGCCTTAGCTCAGGATGAGTGCCCGGAGTGCAGAGGGGCCTTCTGCAGAAGACTTAGTGTAACTCAGCATGACCAAGGCTTCCCCCACAGCAGTCCTGAATGAAGGAGACAGTCCTTGCTCATCCAAACTATTCATGGCGGAAAAGGATGCATACGACTTACTCGGGGTGAACCGGAGATTAAATACCTTTTGTTGGAAAGGATGCCAGGGAAGGGAAGCTTATTGACTAAACCCCTGGAGCCTGTCTAGACACTTCATTAGCATGGAGAACGCTGCGTTTCTAGACACTTCATTAGCATGGAGAACGCTGCGTTTCTGTGCTACACAGCCAGTTGTCGTGGTCCTCTTAGTGGGGCACCATGGTCATGTGCTCCAGGACAGGTAGATTTAACAGCTTTTCATTCTCAATTACAAGAATGGACAGTTCCTTAATCTTACCAGTTTTTTTTGTTTGTTTGTTTGTTTTGTTTTGTTTTGAGACAGGGTTTATCTGTGTAGTCCTGGCTGTCCTGGAACTCACTCTGTAGACCAGGCTGGCCTCGAACTCAGAAATCCGCCTGCCTCTGCCTCCCAAGTGCTGGGATTACAGGCATGCGCCACCACGCCCGGCTAATCTTACCAGTTTTAATGTCTGGTGGCAGGGTTAACTGCCCCACAGAGAGAGATAGAGATAGAGATAGACAGAGGCAGATACATAGATGATAGCAATATAGATAGATAGATAGATAGATAGATAGATAGATAGATAGACAGAGGTAGATACATAGATGATAGCAAGATAGCAAGATAGCAAGATAGATAGATAGATAGATAGATAGATAGATAAGATGATAGATAGATGCTAGGTAGATATACAGATACATAGATGATAGAGATAGAAATACAGAGACAGATAGAAGATAGATAAAGAGATAGATATAGAGATAGATGGATAGATAGATATAGAGATGGATGGATGGATAGATAGATAGATAGATAGATAGATAGATAGATGATAGATAAATGGATAAATAGACATAGGGTACCCCTCCCTGGGCCACTCACTAAGTGGCAGAGCAGAGTCAGGCCCAGCCTTGTTCAATGGCAGTGTCCCCAAGCCTCACATGTCACTCATGACCCCAGGGCTGCTTCCCCTTGTTGAGGCTTGTGGTCAGCTGTCACCCATCGGCTGGACTCTCAGTCTTTTCCTGGACACCTCTTGAAGCTTAGGGTCAGGGCCAGCCAGGCCAAGCAGGCTCTAGGAACTGTGTGCTCTGTGATGCCCACCCCCAACACGAGTGCCCTGTAGGTCAGTTTGTCCCTTGTCCCGATGTCCCAGATAAAAAACCTCAACCCAACTGGTCATTACCACCTGGCACAGGGACCTTGTGGTTTCCGGGTGGCTTGTATTGACTCGTGAAGTCTTCATAGGACATGAGACTGGGCTAAATTTAAGCCCTGTCATAGACAATTTAACGGTTTTCAACTGGGGGGGGGTTAATTGAATGCTAAACCATAATTACCAATACTACTGATCCTTTAATTCCCCAAACAATGTGTGGAGGTGTGCAGAACCCAAACCCGTCCAGTTTGAATTCTATCTCATAATAAAATGCAGCCCGAGGCAGATTGCTTTCCCGGCTCACAATATTTTAAGGCAGGAAAGGTTGGTTTTATTTTTTAATTTGGCTTTTATTTTCAAGTGTTTGCTTGAAATTTGAGGGAGGTCACATCCCCTAAGAGGGAAAAGATCTGGGTCTCTGGCCTGGGGGATTCTGTGAACTCCCAGGGTTGCTTCCCCCTTTGGTTACAGCAAGAGGCAGAAGACGGGCCATCTGTGCCTGGACAGGGGTGGGGTGCGGGGGTGGGGTGGGGCATGGGGAGGTCTGGAGGCGTCAGTGTCCCCGAAAATCTCTGTCCACCTACCACAGAGCATTTTGGAGCCTATAGTGCCTGGAATTTAAAGTGCGAATGTAGGATCTGGGGCTTTCCGTGACTCTATTTGTTGGCCTGTAAAATGGTTGTATCTTCGGACAGAGTCGCATATAGCACAAACTGGCTTCAAACTCTCTGGGTAGTCAAGGATGATCTTGAACTGATTCTCCTGCCTCCGCATCCCAACAGCTGGGATTACAGTCCTATTCAGGCATAGGAACGGAACCCCGGTCTTTGTGTGTGATAGGCAAATGTTCTAGCAATGAAGACTCCATCCTTGGTGCTTGGTTTCAGGGTGCAGGGGAGGGGGGTTGGTTTTAGTTGGGGGAATGGCTACTGTTATCACAGCTTCACTCATCTGTGTAGACGGATCTAGTCTACACAGAACACACGTCAAGCATCCTTTGCCCAAAGTACCGGGGATCCAGAAGCATTTTTTAATTTATAGCTTTTCTGATTTACAGGGACTTTGGTCTCATTTGGGTTGGTGTTTATTTGCTTTGTTTTGAGACAAGGTCTCTGTAGTACAGGCTGACCTGAAATTCAGCCTGGAGCTGAGGATAGACCGTCACATCCCATTCAAAAATGTCTTTTGATTTCAGAGCACTGTGGATTTCGGACTGTTTGGTTGAGGGACGCTGCCCTTGGACTGCTTGTGGCAGGCGCGGTTTTAAGTGCTGAGGCCAGCAGAGGGCGCCACCCCTCTGGAGGTGCGCGTGCGCGCTTCCCTAGGGAGCTAAGAAATGACTGACTCCCAGGAGGTCACCAGGTGCGCCCGGGTGAGCTCTCAGCGGAGGCGGCACCCTGCAAGATTGTATACAGAAAGACTCTGAGGCCAGAGGCTTCGCCCTGGGGCACACACAGCAGTCTGCGACAATGACGTCGTCGTAGGGGAGCCACTCAGGGGGTCATGGGGTGACTGAGAAGGAGAAAGCATGAGAATCTGCCTACAGGACCCCTGTTCCATCACTTTAGACTGTAGGGGTTCTTGTAATCACTCAGACGTGGTGGCAGCCTAGGAAGAAAGGTCTACCCAAGAGGCCTAGCTTCGGCCCCCGCCCCAGATCTCCCTCCCAGGTTGCCTGGGTCAACTGGGAATGGGAAGATTGAGGTCACGGGGTCATTATCACAGCCTGTGTCAGATCAGGCATTTCAAGGCCAGAACACACGCTGGGCCTGCGGCAAGTGCTGAGCCAGCTTGCCCTCCGGTACAGAGGCCATGAGAAGAGCGGCTTGCCCGGAGGCCGCACAGCGGAGCCCACAGCTTTTGATCTCCGCCCTTGAGGGCTAAGACCTGGTTCTCTTCAGCAGCTAAGTGGTGGTCTTTGCCTGACAGCTGCTGACAGGCAGCAGGTAGAGAAGTCTAGAGGTTGGGGGGGGCGGTCGGGGGTGGGGGGTGGGAGTGGGGGTTGGGGGGATGAAAGTCAAGCTAAGAAGCGTCTCAACTTGCCAGGTACCCGAGTTAGCGCTCCAGTCCCAGATTCAGGCATCTGTGGCTAGGCACGCCGGTGGCTCCCCCTACACGCTGTAGAGTAGCTTTGAGGTCAGGGGAGGTTAGAGGGATGGGGCGCTGCTCCAGGGATACCCGCTTTGTGTTGGAATGAGCTCTGACATTCGCAGACAGGCCCTCCCTCCCATTTTGACAAATCCCACTTCCCAGCTGGTATCTGAGGGGTCTCCGAGATTAAAAACCTGGTCACCCACTGCTTACAGGGCAAACGGTCACCATTACAAGGGGCTCGAGGGGCCTGGGAACCCAGCAAGGGGCGAACAGGTGCCTGCTGACACCCTTTTACCCAGGGTGGGCCCATTCAGTTCCCACTTAGAAATGGCAATGTAGGGGGGGTTTGGGGGACTCGCTGAGCTCCCCGCAAGTCCCTAGTAATTAACGCTCTTGGCTGGCAGCTGCCCAGGCCACCCCAGTGATGGGAACCTGGTCTCAGGGGAGCAGGGCTTGGCAGGCAGCTCAGGACCAAGTCCAGGGTACAGTGTGGGGGAGGGGCACGGGGAGGAGGACATAAAAGATGGCGGAGCTGGGGAATACTACCGAAAGTCTGGGCAGGCGTACAGGAGCCAGAGGACCCTGCTGCGCCCCCCGGCGGTTGGGTGACACTTTAGATACACTCATTCCCTTACCTCTAACTCCTATTAGGGCAGATGTTGCCTCCAAAAAGATCAAGTGTGACTCCAGCATCGCAGGCCACATTTTGGTTTTTTTGGGTTTTGTTGTTGTTGTTGTTTTGTTTTGTTTTGTTTTGTTTTTGATCAGATAGAGTCACGCTACTGGTGATTTTTAAACCAAGAGGTCTCAAATAAAAGCCCACAGTAGCTCCTCATTTAAAGGACTCTGTCTCATAGCAGACTGACTAAGGGTGCTCTCCCCAGCACTTTGAGGACGCCACCTTTGCGTCCTTCCCCATCGGCAACCCCGAAACAGGCTTAGCCAGAGGGCTTGCCACAGGGATGGAAGGCCGCAGGTCTCCAGGGGGGCCTCGGGCTCTCTAGTGTCACAAGACGACAGCCCTGAGCAGTGACCCCTTTCCTGCTTCCTCTCTCGCCTTGGCCGCCTCCGCAGCCCTGTATCTGGCCCTCCTCCCTCCTCTCTGCCGAGGCTGTGGTGAGCTTGGAGGGTGTTGGTGTCGCCACAGACCACGGTCAACACAAATTGCCTTGCTGTGAGAAACAAGCACATTTATAATCGATAAAACCAGGGTGGGGGGGCGAGAACCAAGATTCTTAGTAAACAGAGCCCTGGTCTTTGGGTAGGGGCACAGGATGCAGAAGACCCTGCATGGTGACGCAGGGCTCTGTTTTCTGGCGGGGACGCTAAGGGTCTCAGCCACCAGTTTTTTTTGTTTGTTTGTTTTGTTAAGTTGTGTGGGTATGGTGCATGTGTAGTGTGTGTGTGATGTGTGTCTATGATATATGTGTAGTGTGTGGGTAGTATATGTGTGTATATGGTGTGTGTGGCGTGTGCATATGGTGTATATGTGTGTATGGTCTATGTGCATATGGTGTGTGTATGGTGTGTATGTGTATGTGTCTGTATATGGAGTGTGTGCTATTATATGTGTGTGTGTGTGTGTGTGTGTGTGTATGATGTGTGTTTGATGTTTGTGTGTATGGTGTGTATGTGTATGTTGTGTATGTGTATGGAGTGTGTGCTTATTGCTTATTATATGTGTTGTGGTGTGTGTGTGTGTGTGTGTGTGTGTGTGTGATTGCCCTCTCCTCCCCCCTGGTGGGGACGGGGTCTGTTTGTCGTCTGTGCTACATGGCTAGCTGACAAGCCGGCTTCCAGGGAGTCTTTTGTCTCCGCCTCCCATGAAAGCCCTGAGACTGCAGACACAGGGAACTGCGTCTGGCTTCGTGTGCTTCTGAGGATCCCGACTCCGGCCCTTATGCTTTGCCCACAGAGCCGTCTCTGCAGCTCTAGTTTGGGTTTAAACTTATTTAGAAGTTACAATTGTAGGGAGAGTTACAGGAATACAAGCGCCTGTCTCCTAGATTCCTGCTAGCCTCGTGCCCCAGGGCCTTAGCTTCTCCCTGGGTGCAGGTGTGTGCGGCTGACTGCACCTTACCATCCCCAGAACCTCCTCCTTGTAAGTTGCACAAAGTTGTAAGTCACAACTTTCCTCACTCCGCCAAGCTACCCAAGGCCGTCTCCTCAGGGTACGTTATGGTCAACGACATATGACAACACAGACCCTTTGCAAGTCTCACCGACTGGCTTCATAGTCACATCTTCACAGTGCAGCCTGGCCAGCCCAACAGCCAGGGCTCCCGGTAACTGTGTCCCTGGCGCCTGTAATAGGACTCGAGTTGGCTAAAACCCGCGCTCAGGCCGGGGCAGTGAAACACAGTGGTCAGGTTACAAAGCGAAATCTAGCTTGAGTCCCCGAGACCCCTAGTGGCTGCTTCTGGGAGTACAGGCGAGCAGGGTGACATGAGGCATTTGAGCTTAAGATCTCAAGGG
This sequence comes from Apodemus agrarius, assembly GCA_964023405.1. NCBI lineage: Eukaryota > Metazoa > Chordata > Mammalia > Rodentia > Muridae > Apodemus > Apodemus agrarius. The sequence goes on along the minus strand of OZ030015.1, from coordinate 88,755,250 downwards.
AGCAAGGGAGACAGGCCTTTCCCTGACCAATCCACGGGCTTGCCACCGTGAAAAGCCAATGAACGCTTGGTGTTCGGGGCCTTTGAACCTCCAGGGTGGTTGTTACACAGCGTTGTTTCAGTCTCGGCTGACTAAGCGGGGCGGGCAGAGTATTAACTAGCCCACTGGAAGAGAAGCCCGAGTAGGGCAAAGATTCCGATGCGTGTAGCTGCAGATAGACCACAAACGCGCTAAGGCTGAGCCCTTTCCCGGAAGCACGGATCCGGAAGCCAGGAACTGAGTCAGACCTTTATCCCTGTTATTCTCGGCTGGGCATTTCTGGCAGGGGAGACAGCCAGTGCAAAGATCCTGAGGGAGCGTGTGTGTGTGTGTGTGTGTGTGTGTGTGTGTGTGTGTGCGCGTGAGCATGTGTGGCCAGAGCAGGCTCCAGCAGGGGGCTGGGTAAAGGTACCGGGCACGTCCATCAACTGATCCTGTGGGAAGGACTTGGAACTTTCTTAGAAGAACCCATTGCTGCCAGAGGAAAGAGCCAGATTGTGTGAGAAAAGCTTTGGCCGCCGCCGCCAGGATTGGGATCTTTTCCCAGAGTGCCGGTGTTAGCCACATTCGGGCTCACGGCCGAGGGCCTTTCTTCCCATTCTCATTCATTTCCTGCTTTCCCTCCCTTATCTCTGGGAATTGTCTGGACTCCTCACCACCTCCCTGACACCCCAGCTCTGCGTCCACTCAGCTCACCTGCTCGGAGCCGCCCCAGCATCAGCTCTGCTCTCCCAGCCCTTCCTCGGGTCCCCTCGACGGCCTCAGAGCTCAGACACTTTGTCCTTGGCTGCTTCTGAAGACCCCCTGCTGCAGGTATCAGCTACCTTTCCCCAACTCCTGAAGACCCTCCCTCCTGCCAACCAGGACCCACCTCCGCCCTGGCCTTGGCTTCATTCTGTGTCTCTGCTAAAATGAAGCCCTTTAAAAAAATTTTTTGTTTGTTTGTTTGTTTATATGGGTACACTGTAGCATCTTCAGACACCAGAAGAGGGCATCAGATCCCATTACAGATGGTTATGAGTCAGCATGTATGTGGTTGCTGGGAACTGAACTCAGGACCTCTGGAGGAGCAGTCCGTGCTCTTAACCGCTGAGCCATCTCTCCAAGTGAAGCCTTTCAATCTAGAGTTCTGTACTTCAGGACTTGATGGTACACATCTGTAGTCTCCCCATACTTGGTGGGAAATGCAGGAGGATTGTGTGTTCAAGGCTAGCCTGGGCTATATAGCAAGACCCTGTTTCAAACAATAAAGTAATGAGGGCTGGGTATAATGGCACATGCCTTTAATATCAACCCCCAGGGGGGGTGGCGGGGGCAGAGAGAGAGAGTCAGATCTCTGTGAGTCCTAGCCAGCTAGAGCTACATAGTGAGACCTTGACTGAAATAATAAATAAAAATAAACGGGGCAGGCTATGTGCAAAGCCCTGTCCAGGGTGCTAAGGGTCAGAGGGACAGTCCCTGAAGTCCCCTGGGGCCCCTTCACCCTCTCTGTCTCCATCCCTCCCTGCCCCACCTCAAGGATGGGCCACTTAGGACTCAGTGACTTGAATATCTTGCTTTGTGCTTCTGTTTGTCTTCTTGTCTTTGAGATAGGATCTTATGTAGCCCAGACTGGCCTCGGGGCTTCGAACTCTAAGTAGCTAAGGATGGCCTGGACCTTCTAATGCCCCGGTCTCCACTTGCTGAGTGCTGGGATTTCAGGTGTGTGCTTCATCCCTTCGAGTCTGGTGCTGGAGATCAAACCTGGAGCAGCCCCCCCCCCCACTCCTCATACTCTCCAGTCAAGACCCCCTACCAACTGAACTGTATCCCCAGTCAAAGGGGATTTCTTTTTTCTTTTTTTAAGATTTATTTTTTGTTACATGTAAGTACACTGTAGCTATCTTCAGATGCACCAGAAGAGGGCGTGAGATCTCATTACAGATGGTTGTGAGTCACCATGTGATTGTTGGGATTTGAACTCAGGATCTTCAGAAGACCAGTCAGTGCTCTTAACCACTGAGCCATCTCCTCAGCCCAGATGATTTATTTTTTTTTAAATATTTCTTTGTTATATGTAAGTACACTGTAGCTGTCTACAGACACTCCAGAAGAGGGAGTCAGATCTCATTACGGATGGTTGTGAGCCACCATGTGGTTGCTGGGCTTTGAACTCAGGACCTTTGGAAGAGCAGTCAGTGCTCTTAACCACTGAGCCATCTCTCCAGCCTGAGGATTTATTTTTAATAATAAAAATGGCTAAATAAAAAATAATAACTAGGCATTTAAAATTCCCCCTTTATTGAAAAAATGCAATTTCCACTGTGTCCGTGTATATGTGTGTGTGTGTGTGTGTGTCCGTGTCCCTGTGTGCGTGTGCGTGTGTGTGTGTGTGTGTGTGTGTGTGTGTGTGGACTGCGGTGGAGGTCAGAAACCAACATTATGGAGTCCGTTCTCCCGTTCCCCCGTGGTTCCACAGAGTGAGCAGTGAGCGCAGGTTACCTCGGGCTCCCAAAGAAAGTGCCTTTATTGGCTGAGCCATTTCTCCAGTTGAAAGGACAGTTGTTGTTGGAGGTGGTTATAGTTTTGTCTGTCTGTTTGAGACTGGCCTAGCTTTGGCTGTCCTGAAACTCACTCTGTAGACCAGGCTGGCCTCAAACTCAAAAATCCACCTTCCTCCACCTCCCAAGGGCTGGATTAAAGGCGTGTGCCGAGAAGGCAGATCTTAATGGTCAGACTCAGAGTTGTGAGGTCTGAGAGAGCAAGTCAGAATGGGGAGCTGAACCCTGGGGGAGGGGCCAGGAAGCCCAGCCCTTTCCCAGCTGACTGTGTGACCTTGCACAGCCTCCTGGCATTCCTGATGTGCGCCGTTTTCTTGAGGGAAGAAGCATTGCACATTTGTCCCTCAAAAAAACCACAGGGGACCTCTAGATGCTGTTGCATTTGTACCCAGCAGTGTGTCCCATAGTTTGTGGGTAGCCTGCTGCTATCCCTGGGGCCTGCCTCATCTGCACCCTGGATCCCAGCCTGGGACAGAGTATCTGGAAAGGGAAGGCCATATGTATTCCTGCTTTCCCCTTGGATGCACCAGCACTGAGCAGGATGGGAAGACAGACCCATTTATTATGTGCCTGCTGCTCGGTAGACAGTACTGGGGCCTCATACATGTGGCCGGAGACATGTGGAACTTACATCTGCCCAATGTACAGACAGGGAAAATCAAGGCTGGCCATGGTGACTTGACCCTCCAAGGAACAGGTGAGGGAAACATGAATGAACCAAGACGGGGCAGTAGCCCCCACAACCATGAGCTGATCCCATTATGAGGCTTGACCTTAACCGAGCTTGTACTGATGCATCATGGGGTCCTGGAAGCAGCAGGAGGCAGCCCCTGATGTCCCCCAGACCCAGCTTGGCTCCCTGCTCCTAGAGCCTCATTCTTCCCCAGGCCACAGGATGCCACTCCTGGGCACAGCGCTGGCCCAGTTTCTTAGCATGCCTCTCTAGGATGGCAGCATCCCAATGCTCTATAAATAGTCTCTCCCGAGCCCCAGACGGCCAGTTGGCAAACATTGTAATTTGCTGAAAAGTTTGGAATGTGTCTAAAAATGAAGACAACAAATGAGACCAGGCTTGGGTGGGGTGGGGGGCAGGGCGCAAGTGGCAGATCCATTTCAGAGGACAGCTGAGGGCCCCTGTTCGGGCCGGTGTCCCCATGAGGGCACCCGTGCCAAGAGGGCTTGATGAATGTGAACGTGGGGGTAAATATTATCCTGCCCTCGCAGTGGCTGCCTCCCATGCTGGCCTCCTCTCCGACGACGCGACGCTCTCGGCCAAAGCTGACAGAAACACACAGGCATCCTGGGAGCCAGAAGAACATTCCAAATAATTCCATTTAATTCCTTTTATTTGCAAACGAGGAAGAGATTTCTCAAAACCCCTAACAGCATCTAGAAACAGAGCCCAGTGCTGAGTCGCCCCCATCCCAGCTTGGAGGGAAGTGTTAGAGCTTTGCAGAGCTGCTCCCTGTGTGGTAGCTGATCTCCTGGCTCTCCTGTCCCCCAGAGGGCTGAGGCTGGACTAGCTGCTCTCCTGATGTTCCAGCCTGACCCCATCTGGCTGCCTAGAGGCGAAGACCATGGCTCAGGGTAGACCTGTATCCTCGCCTGCGAAGCCAGTGAAAGGCTCTCATTAGGACCTCTGAGGCCAGGCCAACAGCACACTCTCCACCCTCGGGGAGAGCTCACTGCAAAGAAAACTATTTGCTCTTGTCTTCTAGAATTTTGATTTTTCCCTATAGGGAAACAAACAAACAAAAGCAGAACAGTGAACAGAAGAGCGGGACTGGGAGATAGGTCAGCCACCAAGTGCTTGCCTTGGCGGCAGGAGGGCTTGAGCTCCGCCCTAGCACCCAAGGAAAGATCTGGAACCGGAAGCTTTCACTTTTATTCTCAGCCCTAGGGAGGTGGAGACAGGAGGATTCCTGGGGTGCACTGGCCAGTCCGCTGAGCCCGATTGGTGAGATCAGGTCCCGGTGAACAGTCCCATCTCAAAAACAAGGCAGAGGCTGAGGGGATAGCTCAGTGAGCAGAGGTGTTGTTCTGGCCTGACGACCTGAGTGTGGACGCCCAGGACCCACGTAGGGGCTGGGCTCGGAGGCCACCCTGAAGGGAGATGGGAAAAGGAGATATCTCAGGGTCACTAACCAGCGTGTGCAGCAGTAAAAAGACTCCGTCTCAAACAAGAGGGGAGGCAAGGACGGACTTCTGAAGTCCTCCAACCCCACGCTTATATGCATGTTCCCACACACATACAAACACACACATAAGAAACAAACAAAAAAACAAGATTAACGGCTTCTGAGGAACAACACCTGAACTTGACTTCTGGCCTCCACAGAAATGCACACACACACACACACACACACACACACACACACACTGGAAGGTTGAGGGTCAGGGAACAGGAAATGAGGCCCTCATCCAGCACTCTCTCTGTGTGACTTGGGCAAGCCACTTGGCCTCACCCAGTCTGCTTGCTTCTGTGTAAAACTGAACAGTGGCACAAACTTGTACCAAACATCTGTTACAGTACGTGTCTCTTTAACAGCCGCACAAGCAAGGCGGTTAGTTTTTTTTTTTTTTTTTCCAAGACAGGGTTTCTCTGTGTAGCCCTGGCTGTCCTGGAACTCACTCTGTAGACCAGGCTGGCCTGGAACTCAGAAATCTGCCTGCCTCTGCCTCCCAAGTGCTGGGATTAAAGGCGTGCGCCACCACCGCCCAGCCAAGCAGGCATTCTTATCTCATTTTAGATGAAGACATTGAGGCAGAGAGGTTAGGGAGCTTGTCCAAGATCACACTTTTTTTTTTTTTTTTTTTTTTAATTTGAGACTCACAGTGCCCAATCTTCTGAAGTCCCTTTTGGCGCTGATAATTGGATTGCAGACACAGTAGTAACTAGTACTCTAGTACTACTTAGTTTTAGTTGGTACTGGTTTAGTTGGTAGCTCCCAGCTTTGGGCTGCTGAAAGGCTTGGCGACAGAGAGCTGAGTGAGGGTGTGGAGCCAGGATGTGAAATACTGGCTCTCTAGAACAAGCCACTACCACAGAGGGCACAAACCCTCCTTTGTGAGAACCATGGCTGACGATCGCCACCTCGTGGCCGTTTGTGGAACTGCACAGTAGCGCTTGGGCCCTAATTCTTAAGAGAGAATGAAGAAATTTTGACTAGTTAGCCTTGGATACTGTCTACATTGTGTGTTAGGTATCAGCACACAAAGCTGCCAGGCCTGATCCCCGACATAGAGCATTAGGACCTCAAAGACATAGGAGGTCTGTGTTTTTAGGCCAAAACAATTCCACCATAGCCAGTAGGGTAGCCTCTCTCTGCCTCCCTTCCTGCCTCTACTCCCCACTCACCCCTCTCTGGGTGGGGGTGGAGTGGAAGTCGGTGCTGCTGTCTCTCCATGGAGCCCCACTGTGAGCAGAATGAGGGTGGCCAACTAGCCTCCTTCCTCCTGCCTCCCTGGGTGCCGAGCAAGAAGACAGAAATCACCATTGGTGGGCAGAGGTGGCTCAGAGGGTAAAGGTGCCTACTTCTAAGCCTGATGCCATGCATGGCGGGAACAGAAAACCAAGACCTTCACATGTATGTGTAGCACCCATGTGTCTATCTACTCCCGTGCTCTTGCATATGTGTCCACAGAATAAACAAAATGAAATTAGCCTTTAATCGTGAGAACGGACGAGATCACTTCAGCTACTGTGACCTACAGATACACTCTGCACTACAAAGTCCCCATGTGAGCTCCAAGATCTTCCCCATGGCCATCAAGTCTCCCAGGACGAATAGTCCATCCTTAGTCTGGTCCCACTTTGCCCCTTTGCATGCTCAGGGCCAGGCATGCAGGGGTGGGGTGCAGTGGGTGCTGCTTCTACTGTGCTTGACTGCTGTAAATCACAGACCAGGCGTCACTCAGAAGCCTGGGGTTTTCCTTGGCTGCTAGTGAGCTGTGGTGATATTAGAAGTCCCCCTCAGGCCGGGCAATGGTGGCACACGCCTTTAATCCCAGCACTTGGGAGGCAGAGGCAGGCGGATTTCTGAGGTCAAGGCCAGCCTGGTCTACAGAGTGAGTTCCAGGACAGCCACGGCTACAGAGAAACCCTGTCTGGGGGAGGGGGCGGGAAGAAGTCCCCCTCAGCCTGTAGTGGTGGCTCATACCTTTAATCCCAACACCCAGAGGAAGCAGAGACAGGCAGCTCTCTGAGTTTGGGGTCAGCCTGGTCTACAGAACAAGTTCTAGGACAGCCAGGGCTACACAGAGATACTCTGTCTTGAAAAGACCAAACGGAGGAGGAGGAGGAGGAGGAGGAGGAGGAGGAGGAGGAGGAGGAGGAGAGGGAACGTGTTAGAGTCCGCACCAGGCTCTCTGCCTTTCACGCCTGAACCTGGTCTTAGAATCCCTGGTGGACCCCAAGAACCCAAGTCTGAGTCTAGGTCCCTCAGTGAGTGTCTATGTAACCAGGGGGAAAACAGAGACCCCTGGCTGGGGTAGCATTTTGCAAGCTGGCCAGTGGGACCTTTGGGTCACCACATGGCTTAGTTTCCATCGTGTCTGTGGAGGGGGCACGGCGGCGCCCTGAGCGGAGGAGTCGCCGCCGCGCCCCAGTTCTTGCCCACCGGCACGCTTGTCTCTACTTACTGTGGAGTTTGTTGTGCTGTTTGGGTTGTGTTCTGTGATTTTGGAGACAGACTCTCACAGAGCCCGGGCTGGCTTGGAACTTGCAATCTAGCTGGAGATGACCTTGAGCTCCTGGTCCCTTTTCCCTACGCTTTCTAAGCACTGGGACTATAACAGCCTGCAACACCATGCCCGGCTTTCCTTTCGGGGACTCGCTATGTCACCCAAGCCTGTATCAAACACACGCTCTGCAGGAGGTCTTGATCCTCCTGCCTCCGCCTCCACGGTGCTGGGACGGCAGATGTGTGTCATCACACCGGCTCGTTATGCTTTGGTTTGAGTCTAGCCCTCTGCAGCCCTGAACAGCCTATTTTCTTTCTTTGTGATTCTCACGTTTTATTCTGTTGCCCTGTTCCCTCTGCCCAGGCGTCTACACACACACACACACACACACACACACACACAGAGAGAGAGAGAGAGAGAGAGAGAGGCTGAGATCTTCATCCTTGATGTTTTCTGCATCCCAAGCACCAAGTGACATGTACTAGTGATAGACCTTGTGGAATGAGTGAATGAATGAATGAGTGAATGAATGAATGTATCTGGTACCCCGGTCAGGCACTAATCAACATGGCTGGTTGATTGCCACCATTTCTGCTCTGCTTCTGACCTGCCCTCTTCTACCCAAGCTGCTCACCTGCTGAGCTGCTTGCAGACCTAGTCAGGCCCCCCAAAGTCAAGTGGAAGCACCCTTGGTCTCTCTCTTGGGCCACCTCATCCCTTAGAGGCACAGCGTTGGGACGCTGGCAGGGAAGGCGTGCTAATGTCTCACGATTTCGTTTGGAATTCTTTTCAGATGAAATGTCAGAAATATTAGCGAGGCAGAGTCGTAAATCTGATCCTAATACAGCATAGAGCTTATTAATGAAGAATAAATCACGCGGGAAGCCTCAGAGGAGTGCTCTCGGGGCCCAGGGGAAGGTGGCATATTTATGAGGCCGCACGCTTTCTCAGATAGATGGCCAAGGCAGGATCCGTCAGGGCAGTAGCCTTAACATCGGCCAATTATATATTTTTTCCTAGTAAAAATTAATCTGTTCTATAGAAATTTCCTAAGCATTTATTGGATTAGGAACTCATCCAAAATATAGAAGATTAAATACACACTCCACATGCACAGGGAACCCACACCACTTGGCTAAGATAGGATCAAAACTTCCCCACTACCCTGAGATGCCCTCCCACGAAGAAACGGTTGATGTGAGACAGGATCCCCCAAAAGATGCCCACAACCTTAAGGTTGTGACTTAAGGTAAGTCTGATACCTTAGGTTGCAAAAAGAGGCCTTCTCGGTGTGAGTCAGAGAAGCCTACAGAGCCAGGCGAGACAGAGCGCACCTGTAATCCCGGCACTCGGGGAGCGGAGGCAGAAGGCTTGTGAGCTCAGGGCCAGCTTGGGCTCATACTGAGGCTTTGTCTCAAAACTATGACTATTAAGAGAGATGACTCGGGCTGGAGAGATGGCTCAGTGTAGGGCCGTGAAAGGCAGTCTGTGGCCTGGTTGAGTGAGGTTTACTCTGGAAACCCAGTAAAATATATACTACGGAACCGTGAGCCATGCTCCCAGACACTTAGGCTCCTGACACGAGGCCCTCAACTCCAAAATTCTGTGGCCATCAGTCACATAGGGCAATGCCCCTAAGCTCCTGGTATGCTGGCTGGACTCCACCCCCACAGTCACCTGGCAACTGCCAGGCATGCCCCGCCCCATGGTTACCTGGCAACTGCCAGGTAGGCTGGCCCACTATATATAAGAGGGTCCCTTTGCCGCCTCCCCACTCTCTTTACACCCTTACTCTCTTACTTTCTTGTCTCTTGTCCCCCTTGCTCCCCCTGTCTCCCCATTCCCTTCCCCTCTCTCCACGTGGCCATGGCCGGCTTCTACTGGCCTACTTTCTCTACTTCTCTATAATAAACGCTAAAACCAATGGACAGCCTCTTCTCATCTGGACTCGCCTTGCTGGGGCAGTGGAATACGCCTTCCCCTAAAGAGCCTCTCCTGGAATTCCAGCCATGATCTGCACCAAGTCCAGCTGCCAGCAGCCGCCAGACAAGACCAAGGACTCACCCGCGAGAACGCCCCCAGTGCATCTCCCGGACCCCTTTCTGAGCCGCCCCTGGGGCCCCCACTTTGTCCTCAGTTCTTTTGCGGTATCCAGCGGCGTCCTGGATGCCCGCTGCCCGCTGCCCGCTGCCCGAGTGCTAGAACTTGTCGTTCCTGGCCTCCGCGAGCCCCAGGGACCCCTGAGACTGTGCGCGTTCCTCACCACCACCGCCACCCCGCGGGGTTCAGTGGCCTCTCAGAGCCCGATGCCCTTCCCGAGGTGGCCCGTGGGGTCACGTGACAGTCTCTCTTGTCCGTCTGTCCAGTGTCTGCGAGCTCTGGCGGGACGCGGGTTCCCCAGCTCCTTACTTCCCCACACCCTGCGCCCTACAGCTCAGAAGTTAGGAGCACCGACGGCTCTTCTGGAGGTCCTGAGTTCAAATCCCAGCAACCACTGGGTGGCTCACAACCATCCGTAATGAGATCTGATGCCCTCTCTTCTGGTGTGTCTGAAGACAGCTACAGTGTAATAAACAAACAAGTCTTTTAAAAAGAAGCGAGATTACTCAAGATAATCAAAGAGATCATAGAGAAGACAGGGGGAGTCAAAGGGAAGCCAGTTAAGAGACCCTGAGTAATGGGCACAGTGTGGGGCCCAAGCCAAGAAGGGAGGTCGGAGGCCGGAGGTCGGAGGCCGGAGGAGGCAGGAGGCAGGAGGCAGGAGGCAGGAGGCAGGAGGCAGGAGGCAGGAGGCAGGAGGCAGGCTCCCCTCTGAAGTCAGGAAGGCGGCATATCACTCCCTGCCCTGTCTGTAGATCCAGCTGCCTCTAGATTTGCGAGATTTGTTGCTTTAAAATCTGTGGTCTTCTGTTACTGCAGTAGTAAGAAATTAATAGAGTGCTTGGGAGGGAAACTGAGCCATAGAAAGCCACAACTGACAGATCTGGCTTGTTTATACTTAGGGCTAAAGAAGGACCCTTCTCCTTAGGGTTAGCCCAGGCTATTCCTGGCTTCAGGAGGCTCATCCAGACCAGAGCACGGAAGCCCGTGGTCCCCTACCTGCCTACGGCTCTCTCTCAGCTCCTCTTGGGGTATAGGGCCTTCTCTGGGCTCCTTGGTCTCTGAGGCCCCCCCAAACCATTCTGAGGCCTGACCTGCCTGTCTCAGGGAGAAACCTACCCTGCTCCCCAGGGGTTCTCATTGCTCCTTGTCTAAGGAAACAGGATGCTATGTCCCAGGCATGTCCCTACCAGGGTCTCCTTGGGACTAAGGCCATGACAAGCCACTTTTTGTGGTCCAGGAAGCCATAACACAGGTCTCTTAAAAAAAAAAAAAAAAGATTTATTTTGTTTGTATGAGTACACTGTCACTGTCTTCAGACAGCACCAGAAGAGGGCATCAGATCTCATTACAGATGGTTGTGAGCCACCATGTGGTTGCTGGGATTTGAACTCAGGACCTCTGGAAGTGCAGTCAATGCTCTTAACCACTGAGCCATCTCTCCAGCCTACAGGCCTCTTCTTAATCAAGTCTGCTTTGGGCCTTGTAGAATCTTTTTTCCTTTGCTGGGTTCTTGGGGACAGTGATAATACTCAGGGAGGCCCAGGGTGGCCCAGGGGCGGGGCTCCTTGATGTCTGGCCACTGGGCATGCTTAGGCCACCCGGCCGTTCCAATCATACACTCCTAGGTCCACATCTCCAATCAATCGGCTCGAGTGTGCCCCAGAACCTGGAGCCTCAAGAGCTCCCTCACTGTACATATATACACACTGTACTCATGGACTTAGGAAGGCCATCCAGGAGCCGGGAATCCATCCCAAAGTCGGGCTGTTCTGGGCTGACCCGCTACTTTTCCCAACCCCCTTGGCTGTTATACAAACGTTCCAGGCCTTGGTCTTTCTCTTTGGTGAATCGGAGGCTCTAATCCACGCGTGGGAGAAATCTAGCGGGTTAGTGTCCGTTCTGTCACCCATACAGTCATGCGCTGTGTGTCTTATCCGTATCACCCATGGCTTCACCATCTTAGAGTCCCCCCACCCCGGACCTCATTTTTGACCCACTGTGGACCCCTAAAAGTGTCAGGGAGTTTACACCCCCTCACCTGCAGCCTCTATCAATGACTTTTGTGATCACTCTGGAGTGTGGACTCCACACTGGGTCCTGAGCGCCTGTCCACCACATGGCTCACCCACCTCTCTCTTCCTGCCTCCCACTTCTTCTGGGGTGACAAGAATCCATCAGCCAATGACACCCCCCTGGTTCCTTTCTCAGGCCGGATTCGGGGGACCTAGTGCAGACAGCAGGCTGGTACGGATTAGGCAAAGCTACCACCGGACTTTAGGCAGCGCTGAGGTTTGAAGGGGTAGGTACACGGCCATGGCTGTCTAAGGGAGCAAGATGGCAGCCCAGAAGACGAGGCTACCACAGCCTCAGAGACACCAAACCCCGCTTCCCATGCATAGGTCCCCAACATCCGCTCGCTCCGGGGAGTTATCTGTATGAACATCTCCAAGACACCTACTCCTAAAATTTCCCAACTACCACCTTATCCCCCCAACTCCCTTTTCCTAATTTAAACACAGAGCAGACCACAGACTCCTTGGATACCCCAGGGTGAGTCCCGACTGGCCAAGCCAAGCCCCATCTGGCTTGGCTTACCCCCCACACCCCCCCACAGCCACATGAATTCTAGTCTCTGGGGACACTGAAGTCACCTCTCAGGGGAAAAAAAAAACTCTATGATTTCATCTTCTATTTAATCTTTATTTCTCCTCATACTTTTTAGAACTTCAAATAATTTCTCATTTGTACTAACTAGGAAGGCATAAATCGTCCCTTTATGTCTAAGGAAAATCAATTGTTATTTGACATTTTACCTTAATATTCCTGACTTCCTTCGACTGTAATAAAGCTTCCATCTGCCTTTTATTTTACAGGCAATTAGTAAGTCACCTTTTAAAAATTTCTCCACATTTTCTGTCAGATGGGTGCTGGGATGGAGAGGGAACGCTGTTTTATGGGACTGAACTCTCGGGAGAGAGGGAATTTATCTGTAGCCTCTGAGGTACCAACACTCATTAACGGGTTTTATTGATTGGGAGGCTTTTTAACCCTTAGCAATAATACAGGTGTCACCTGCGTGTGGCAGTCGGGAGCGGGCGGGGGCTGGGAGAGGTGGACTCTGGGCTCTGGGCCCAAGAGAAGAAACAAGGAGAATGTCTAACCCTTGGGGACACTATCACCCGTGGGTGGCCCAACCACAGCGCTGGGTGGACCCCAGCCCACGAACACACCCAAACTTTCTCTGGAAAGAAAATTTAAGACCGAGGCTTTGATTTCTCTCAAATTCCAGGGGTGTGGGGGGAGACTAGAACGGAGCCCCACCCCCAGCCCCCTGCTATGGAATCCGAGAAAGGCCTATTCTTAGGGCCTGAAGACCTGGGCCTGGGCTGCCTCTGTTGGCTCTAGGCTCTTGGGAAGGGCTCTCTAAGGCTCAGTTTGCAGGTCTGTGAAAAGGGCAGAAGGAACTGCCACCTTCCAGGTCTCTTGGCTATTTCCAAGTTATGTCCAGGGCATTGCCTCTCAGTCACAGTGTCATCACAGATGTCCCAGTGTTCGCATTATATTTAAAAAAAAATCTGCACAGGAACAGCCCAAACTATGACCTGACTGGCCTGTCCCCGAGGAGGGCTGAAAAAGGCCATGCATTCCCTCGCAGGGGCTCCTAGGACAGGCGCCCCGACACCCGCACACCACCCACCTAGTGGTTGTGGGTGGAATTGCAGGCTGGGCGTCCTAGAGGGACAACTCAGGTTCCTCCGCGTAAATGGACCAGGAGAGAATTCCTGAGCCCCACAGTCCTATACCTCTCAGCCTGAATTTGTCCCAACGACTAATTTCTCTATTCCTATCTTTGGCTCAGATTTCCTCACACACAAAGCTAATAGCTGTTTCCTGATTCCCATTCTAAGTCATGAAGCCCCGCCCGCCCCTCCCCAGTCCAGAAGGTACCAAGGTGTGGTCATTGCGGGTGGCGGGAGGAGGGCTCTGCTGGAGATCGTGGATGACCCCTAGGGAGGAGGCTGCTGGGTGGGGCTGGCCGGGGAGACCGTCAGAGAGCGGAGACCGAAGCGGAGCCACAACTTGCAAGACAGAACGCGAGGGCACACACACCCTGTGATAATTTCACTTCGCCCCAAGCCACCTTGCCAGGGAGACACGGGTGCCTGTGTGCGCGCATGCGTGTCGGTGCGCTTCCCGCAAAGGTGGCTGGTCCTGGCAGTGCCGAGCTCTCCCTGCAGGCCAAGGCTGTGGTGAGATGGAGATTTACAACGGCCGTGGCCTTCGTGACTTAATGGTCAGCAATTGCGCTATTTCATCTCATCAGGCGCTTCTGCCTAGAAACAGCCGCCGAGGTTCATCCGGGATGGCGCCCAGTCACGAGGGGCTGACCTGTGTATCTCCTAAATCACGGTAACACTCAGGACCAGCCCGGGGCTTGTTCTCTGGGCGGTATCTCTTACCACCGAATGGCCTCGTTCTTCTTGTAAGAAACTTCAAGAACGGGGCCAGAGGGGCGTCAGGACGCAGAGGACTGGCATGAGGGCAGCTCTGGTGTGGCGTGTCTTGGGCCTGTCTACACCTCCACAGAACTGTAAAGTTCCCTCCTCCTCGTCCTCCCTTTCCTACCCCCTCATCCAGCTGCTCCCTTCATTCCTACAGCCTGGGGGTGGGGGTGGGGGTGGGGGTGGGGGAGCACTCTTGCTCAGCAGCAGGGATGAAGGTGGTTCTGAGTTTTATTCAGTCCCTGTATGAAACTCTCCAGAAGTCCCAGAAAGAACTGTCACTAGGCTGGGGGTCCTTTGAGCCCTCCTCTAAATACAAGTGTGGGGTCTCTTTCTCAGGCTTTCCTGGGCATCCCAGGAAAAATGAGATGCCTGGTGAGAGTAGACTGTCCCTTTCTGGCTGACAAAAACAATCCGCCTCCAGCACAGACCTTGATCTGGCTCAGTCCTGGCTTGTGGTGGGTGACTCTGGTACCCGGTCTTCCCTGTGCACTCACCTGCCCTTCCTGGGGTAGGTCCCCAGACCTGATCCCTGAATCGGGGACACAGGGACCACACACACACACACACACACACACACACACGCGCGCGCGCGCGCGCGCGCACCCTGTCCCATTCTCTCCCCCCAGGTCCCAGTTCACCCCAGTCCGGTCATTCTTTCTCTTTCTTCCTGACATAGCCTGCTGGTCTGTTACAAGCTGAGCTCAAATCAGCAGCAGTGGAAGCCGCACACCCTCAGGTTTGAGGGGGTCTGTGTGGGGGTCACGGGTCTCCTAGTACATACTGTTAAACTCACCACAAAGGTAGGGCTTTGAGCTCGCCCAAGGTCGCACTCTCAGTGACAAAGCAGCCCTTCGAGTTTCCCCGTAGTTTCTCACGCCCATGGGTGTCGGTCCGCGGGAGCTGGGGTAGCTAGAGTAGCTGAGGCAGCTGGAGCAGCTGGGGTAGCTGAGTGAAGGGTAGTGCATCAGAGGCCCGGCGAAGGTGTCATGCTAATATTGAACAGCAGGGGGCACCCGTGAGCCACAGAGGTCCCAGCAGGAAGAAGCGGTGCGGCGCTAGCTCCTGGACAGCACAGCTTATTTCTTACAAACTACAAAAGCCTGCCTGTGGGCATTCGGGGCAAAACTCTACCCAGACGTTGGTTCCTTTTGCATCCGGAAACTGAGCTTGGCTTACATAGTCAGGGCTGCCCTCAATCCCCTTGGCTGATCTTAGGCTTGCTCCTAGAAAGGGGGTTTGGGGGTGGCTCTCTCAGCTACAGGGTCCTAGTCCCAGTTCCACGCAGGAATATCGAAGCTTTGGATGCTTTGGTCTCCACTGGGAAACCAAGAATAGTGACCCCGGGGCTCATCAAGAGGCGGGGTCTTTCCCAAAAAGCTAAAAACAAACAAACAAACAACAAAAACCCTAAGGAGACCATACCTACAGTACTGTCCACAGTAGCCAGTGTCAAGGACAGCCACCCTGCAGACACTGGCCATGTCTGGTGGATCCAGAATTCAGGAGTATCTCTGATGGACCATGTGGAAAGAGCTGAAAGCTATACACCCAGATTCTTCTATTTTTTTTAATTAGATTTATTCATTTTATTTTATGTGTGACTACTTTGCCTGTGTGTACGTATGTATATAGACCACATGTGCCCTTGGTATCCGTGAAGGTGAGACGTGGGCGTCAAATCCCCTGGAACGCGGGTCAGCCATGGTTTAAGCCGCCGTGTGGGTAGTGAGAGTTGAATCTGGGTCCTCTGCAAAAGCAATAGGATCTCTTAACCACCCGAGCTGCCGCTCCAGCCCATACTCAGATTCTTTAGAAAAATAAAACCATCAAACCAAAGCCTGTTACCTGTGATTGGGCTCCGGGTGCAGCAGAGTCCGGGGCCCCCACTGTGGGGTCTCCCTCGGATCTCTAAAGCTTGCAGTCTTTTCTCCCTTGGCTTTCTTTACATCGCCGAAACTCTCCCGTGCTGAAGGGTCCTCCGGTCCCTCCACTGCCAAAGCCACAATTCAGAGGCAGATGACCAGACTCCAAAGTCGGTGGACTTTGAAGACGCTTGGGACTCAGAAGTGGCTGCTACAGTAGTCTCCTTTAGTAGAGGGCACATATAAGCCTTTGGGTCACCCCAGCTTCCCCCACTTGGCCCCTGGATGACCTCTCCACCTCCAAGGTGGCCCACCCCTGAAAAGCAGCAGCAAGCTGACTGATGACCTTGAACCTCTATAACGAGTGTGGCTATCGGCTCCTGTACAGTTCCTCCGCTCCCCGGCGTGGTGACGGCTATGCTCAGGTTGGGGGTTTCCAGGACTTTGGGACTCCCAGGTGTCATGGAGCTTGACTAAGCCAATAAGGGGCCGAGCCAGATCTTGATGCTTCTCACAGTGTGTCCAGAAAGAAAGGTGGCAGGCTGGAGAGATGGCTCAGTGGTTAAGAGCACCGTCTGCTCTTCCAGAGGCCTTGAATTCAATTCCCAGCACCCACATGGTGGCTCACAACCATCTGTAATGGGATCTGATGCCCTCTTCTGGGGTGTCTGAAGACAGCGAGTGTACTCATATACATACACAAAAGTAAACAAATCTTTAAAACAAACAACAACAACAAAGAAAGGAAGAAAGATAGAAAGAAACAAAGAGAGAAACAAAGAAAGAAACAAAGAGACAAAGAAGGGGGGCTGCCACCTGTTACCTCAGCCCTCCAGAGGCTGAGGCAGGAGGATTCCCACCAGTTCAAGGCCAGCCTGGGCTACACAGTGAGTTCTAAATTAAAGAAGGGAGGGAAGACAGAACTGAGTGTGTGTATGAGACACAGAGATAGAGAGACAGAGGCAGAGACAAAGACACCGAGACAGAAAGACAGAGGGACAAAGAGGAAACCAGTAAGATGTCTTAAAGGCCACTGCCTGGAGACCCAGCAGTCGAGACAGCCTTCCTCAGGGGAGGGGAGGGGGTTTCTGCCTGCAGCTTGTCCTTCTGCCCTGGGGCTGACTGCTCTGTCAGTGATCCCCGCAGTGACAATACTCACACACACACACACACACACACACACACACACACACCGCTGCTGGCCCAGATGAGTGTGCCCTTCTGCTTGGGTTTGGGAGACCCTAGACCTACAGGGCGCTGTGCCAGTGACTCACAGAGACCTATGGAACCCATGGCCACGGCAGCAGCGCTCCCCAGGGAGCTGTAGAAGGAGGCAGCCTGTCCCGGACTCTCCCTCTGTCCAGTTTGCTCCCTCCCACGACTGCCGTCCAGCCCACCCCAGGACACTTCTCTCGAACGCCTTCCTCCCGCCCCCTCCCCAAGGCTGGCCGTCCCCAGCCCTCACTGTGGCAGCCCCGCTCCCAATGTAGATGTCATCGCCCTTCGTCCCAGAGTCCCTGTGGGACCCCGGAACTAGCATTCTGTCACCTGCCTCTTTGTGGTCCTTTCTGTGCTCTCTGCTTTTATACACGTACACACAGTCATATACACACAGACATACATACACACATACAATACATACCTACTACACACATGTGCAAACATACATACACATATACATATACATACATGCACAGACATACACACAGATATACACAGAGACACACAGACATACACACATATACATACCTACACACATACACAAACATACATACACATGTACACACATACATACAATCACACATACACACATACACATATACTCACATACACACATACATACACTCACACATGCATACACACATACACACACACACACACGCACACACGCACGCACGCACGCACGCACGCACACACACACACACACACACACAGAACTTTCCTCCCCCTCGCGACTCCCAGGCCTTGCCTCCCAGTTCCATCACTAGGCCTGCGCAGGCCAGCCTAGAAGAGGACTGGGTCCCCCTGAACAACAGCCCCCCACCCACACCTTGTTCTTTTCCTGTAGAGCTGGCTGGGCTCCCAAAGCAGACCCCACACCATGGGGTATACCGCTGGTACTTCAGAGTCACTCTGGGAGAGCCTCGGGTGGCCTGGCCTGCCCCAGTCCCCTTCCCTCATCTTGTCTCCGAAGCAACTTGGAATGTCAGCCTGCAGAGAATGCCCCTCACTTTCCTCTGTCTGGACTGTCACCCTCAGGGCTACCGATGAGCTACTATTCTACGATACCCACAGTGACACCTCACTGAGAGCCCCCCCATGTGTGTTACCAGTATCATCTGCCTGAAGGCTCAGGTCAGAGACGTTTAGAAACTCTCTCAAGGTTACCAAGGCAGGAACTGGCTCAGTGAGGATTTGACCCCAGGTCTGTAAAAAAAAAAAAAAAAAAGATGTCCTGGTCATCCATGGCCCAGGCTGTATTTCGTAGCTTGCATTACGAATGAACAGTAAAAGTGTTTGCAAAAGCGAGCTGGCCCTAAAGGGTTCAGCAGGAGAGTTGGCTTAAAGTGGGGTATGAGGGTCCCGGGGACCCCAGCACAGAGCTGAGAAAGTGCCCTCGAAGTCACGCAGATGGCTCCTAGAGAAGCCCCGCCTGCAACCCCGCCCCTTCCCTCTTCTCGGCCGTCTGAGGCTTTGGGAGGGAGCTGCTGGTTACCCGGTTCTGTGTTTCTATACTCTCTTACTTTTCCGTTGCTCTAATGAAATACCCTGACTAGAGTTAGGAAAAGGAGAAAGAGTTTAAAATCATCTACAACTCAAGACACAACCCCTGATGGGGACGTTAAGGCCTTGAGAGGCGGAAGCAGCTGGCCATGCGCCAGCCCAACCAGTCAGTGACGAATGGGTCCTAGCGCTCTGGGACGGCCAGGACCCCCCCCCCCACAGAATGGTGCCCACAGATAAGATGGATCCTCCCGCGTCAATTTACCTAACTAAGGTAATCCTTCACACACATTCTCAGGAGCTAACCTTAATCTAGATAATCCCTGTGCAGGGAGGCCTGTCTCCTAGGTGATTCTAGATACTGGCAAGTGACAGTTTAACCACTTCATCACCTCAGTGTGCGATCTGGCAGCAGAGCCCTTGTGACCAAGGTACAACATAGGTTAGGGGGAAATGATACGCCTCAGCAGCACTCCCCCCCCCCCAAGCAGCAGTTTCGTAGTCCCGAGAATGCCCGCTCCCCAAGTAGACAGGGTACCCCTCAAACAGCTTCCCAGGCAGACCCAGAGCAAGTCTGCAAAGGGTGGGTGTGGAAGGCCATGCTGCGTTGACTGGGTCTGACTATTGAGTTCAGGGGGTGCCTGTGGACTCCCAGACACAGTTGGGGTAACATTTTCCCCTGGGCTTGTGCGACAAATGGGGGTAAAATCTGAAAAATGGGAGCAGGGGATCAGCTGTTAATAATTGCTTTGGCCCCTCCCACCAGCTGATAGGATAGACGCCGTCTCTTAAAAGGAATAAATAAGTGCGTTAAAAATAGCCCCTGGTCTGCCTCTGTGACTCCAGTCCCTCAGCCTAGCCAGACTGACCACATTAGCCGCTCTAAGGACAGACGGACGGGTGGACGGCGCTTGTCAGGCTGTGTGCTGAGCGGAAGACCCATACCTGGTCACCCCCCAAGCTTAGTGTAAAAGGGGCAACAGTCTGGAAACTGCTGTACAAGGACCTGGGTTTGATCCCCAGAACCCATGGTACAAAGTCCAGCATGGTCTGCCTAGAATCCCAGAACTGGGGAGACAGTGACAGGTGGGTCCCTGGAGCTTGCTGGAGAGGCAGAGTACCCTAAACTGGACCAGCAGTGTAGCTTGAGCACTGAGCCCTAAGACTCGGTGAAAAGAGACCATACCTAAAATAAAAACAAAAACAAACAAAAATATAAAAACAAACGAACAAAAATATAAAAACAAACAAACCAAACCCAAACCAAACCAAAAAAAAAACCTCAAAGGCGTACTGCTCTTAAGGAATGACACCCAAAGTGGGAGGAGCTCGAAAACGCGCGCGCACACACACACACACACACACACACACACACACACTGGATAACGCAGTTATCCACACACTGGGGCGCAGGCCAACCTGGATTCAGTGGCTGCTCAAAACCATCACCAGGGTAGATGGGAAGACACTGCCCTTGAAGCCCACCCCCTCCTTACATCGAAACATTTACGATGGTCAAATCTGTTACCAGGTTCCATCCTCAGACCCAAGCCTTGTGCTCTTTCTGTGTTTAGAGACACCTGTCTAAGATGCTCTCTGAGGCCGTGTGTGTGTGTGTGTGTGTGTGTGTGTGTGAGAGAGAGAGAGAGAGAGAGAGAGAGAGAGAGAAGATTCAAGCCTTGTCTTCCAACCTTGGGCTCATAGGGGTGGGGCGGGAGAGGAAACCATCGGCTAGCTCTCTGGAGTCTTGCTTATCTTCCACCGAGGCTCTTCTGGAGGGAGGGGCAGGGTTCAGTATGCTGCTGGTCACTCTATTTTCTGCCCTGTGCGTGTGAGCAGAGGTGAGACCATAAGATCAGTAAAGGCTTACATAACACCTCGACTAACCCCCTTCCATAAGATGGAACCATTCTAGAATCAGAACAGTTCCATAGTCGGGGAAAGAGCTCTGACCTGGGCTCGGTGGAGACCTGTTGTGGTTCTGATTATTACCACCAGGTGGCGCCACCAGACTCACTCACCGGACTTCATAGCTAAAATGTTCCAGCACACAGGGATGCAAGGTTCTCCTCCTCCTCCTCCTCCTCCTCCTCCTCCTCCTCCTCCTCCTCCTCCTCCTCCTCCTCCTCCTCCTCCTCCTCTCCTCACTGGAATAAGTTACAGCTTCTACAGCGACCCTAAATCAGGACCTTTGACCAGAACAGGCGATGCTTTGAAGGTATAAGAACTAGAAAATTAACTGTATAGGTACCGAAAATGGGAGTTAGGGTATGGATTAAGCTGACAAGACAGTCCAACGCCATGGTTTAAAAATAAAAATAGGTGGAGTGGCCCACACTCCTGTAACATCAGCGCTTGGGAGGCTGAGGCAGGAGGATCTCGAGTTCGAGGCTAGTAGAAATTATACCATAAGACTGTCTCAGAACACCAAGGTCAGAGGTAGAGTGCCATTACAGAGCACTCAAAATACCCAGGTTTGATCTCAGAACCGAAGGGAAGGCGCAAAGAAAATACAAGTACACACATTTGGCACCAGAAATAACCCCAGACTAAAGACAGCAGAGGGTGAGAATCGCGTGCTAATGCTCTGCACCTGTGGTATTCCGATTCGTGTGGCTTGTGGTCCATGTATGTGAGCTATATGCAGGACTTACAGGGTTACAGGAGGGGGCCCTCAGCTGTGGACCTGGCGTGTGTATCCATGCCCCTCCTCTCCAGGCTCGAGCAAGGCGGGCTCCCGCTCCTCCACAGACAATCTGCCCCGCACAAAGTCCTTCTAGGCTGCTGTTCTCCCCAGCAGATAGCCCACGCGCTTCTGTCCTAGGCTAACCATGCCTTAGGGTAGATTGTTTATTTCTTCAATTAGAACAAGATGGACTCCGGGAGGCTGCAAGCTGGAAGTAACCACATTTTTTATCACTCCGACACTCATGAAACCATAAACCCCACGTGGGGTCTCAGCTGCCCCGACTCTTCCTTCTCTACCCTGAACTGAAGGGCTCCCTCCTGCCTCCCACTCCCCAGGCTGGGAGATCAGATCTGCACTCTGTAGCCAAAGGCCTGAATATCTATCGTGTACGTGATGGTTTGTGGGTCAAGTTCCCCCTGAATCTTTTTTTTTTTTTTTTCTGCTTCCATGTGGGACTCCAAGAAAAAAAAAAAACAGGAAACTAGAAACTCAAATTTTTACAACCTGTCTCTTAGACAAAGCCTTAACCTCTCTGGGCCTCAGATTTCTCCACGATCGAATGAATCTCCAACCTGCTGTGATTCCTGCTACTCTGATGCTGGAAGCCCGAGGCCATTCAGTTACAGGCGCTCGGATGGTGAGCACAGAAGCAGCTGTGAAAGAGATGGAGCTTGTTAGCGTTGACTGCCCCAGCCCTCCCTGGCTGCTGGCTTCCTTTTCTTTTCTTTTTTTTAAAGATGTGTTTATTTCATTTATATGAGTACACTGTCGCTGTCTTTAGACACACCAGAAGAGGGTGTTGGATCCCATTACAGATGGCTGTGAGCCACCATGTGGTTGCTGGGATTTGAACTCAGGACCCTCAGAAGAGCAGCCAGTGCTCTTAACCACTGAGCCATCTCTCCAACCCTGCTGATTTTCTTATAACACTGCTCTGCAGTGGACAGAGACAGTGTGGAAACGCCGGAACCTTACTGCTCTCAGCTTCTCGCACCTCTTTGCAGCCAGCCTGCACTAGCCTCCCAGTGCAATAGGATAACAGAAGGCAGACAGGCTCATTCCAGTGCCCCCAGAGCATCCTCCCAGCCCTCCAGACCCAGCAGAGCGCCATGGAGCCGTGCTCAGTATCACCGCCCTAGCAAACACCTTCTACCCCGTCAAGAACTGATAACCTGTGGATTTTCAACTAACTTTAAATTACAAAGAATATGCTGTCTACCGAGTATTCCATCCATTTACAGGTCCCATTGGAAATTTTGATTTGGTTCAGGCTGTGTCCTCCCAAGGAGCCCGGCTTTTTTTAATGGGATAACACAGTTTGTGTGCAGAACAGCCTAGATCTGGAATTCGGGGTCCTAGCCTCGACCCTTTCGAAGGCTGGAACTTTATAACCAAATGGCTTGAGCCTTGAACCTTCATGTCCTTACCAGTAAAAAAGAGGATTCCAGGGGGCTGGTGAGATGACTCAGTGGTTAAGAGCACTGACTGCTCTTCCAGAGGTTCTGAGTTCAAATCCCAGCAACCACATGGTGGCTCACAACAATCAGTAATGAAATCTGATGCCCTCTTCTGGCGTGTCTGAAGACAGCTACAGTGTACTTAACATATAATAAATCTTAGAAAAAAGAAAAAGAAAAAGAAAAAAAAAAAGAGAATTCCAGCCAGCTTTGCTTCTCAGGGTCAATTCCAGAAACAAAGTGGGTTATTTGGCGTTTGTGAAGGTCACATTTATGCGAGTGAGAGTCACTTGGGAGCCTGGAGAAGTGTTTGGTGAGACCCATCGAGAGAGAGAACATGGGACAGAGGTAGCTTCTTCGACCTACAGTTTTCCCCGTGCTCAGTGGGTGGCTGTAGGGAGCAGGGAGACAGACGACACTAGGGATTATAACTTCATGGTTCACACACACACACACACACACACACCACACACACACCACACACACACACACACACACCACACACACACACCCCACACACACACCACACACACACCACACACACACACACACACACACACACACACACACACACGGTTTTTGCTTTGTTTGTTTGAGACAGGCTCTGCTATGTACCCCAGGCTTACCCACAGCTCACAGTCCTCCTGCCTCGGCTTCCTAAGTATTAAGATCATAGCCATGCACCACCATGCCCTGCCAGCCCCACAAGCCTCTTCGTTTGCTTACGGTTTGGTTTTGTTTGTTTCCAAGTATCACTATGTAGCCCTGCCTGGTCTGGGACTCGATATGTAGACCAGGCTGGTCTGAAACTCACAGAGCTCTGCCTGCTACTGCCTCCCGAGTGCTGGGACTAAAGGTGTACTCCACTTGCTATTCCCGGCCCCTCAGAGGCCTCTTACCCAAAAAGTGGTGTCGTAAAATCACTCTCAGGATCTAAGCTTGAGGCTGACAAGACGGCTTTGCAGGCTCAGGTGCTTGTATCGAGCGGCACAGCCTGCGTCTGGTTCTTGGAGACCACAAGGAGAAAGGAGAGAACAGAGAGAGTTATCCTCCTGTGGTCGCATGTGCTCTGGGGCATGCGTGCATATGCACGAATGCTTGTGTGCACGCGTGCATGCACATAACAAACAAACAAGTAAGGAATGTAAAGACATCTAGAGGATGCAAAGACATTGAGAAGATGCTGGATTAAATCCTGGGAATCTGTTTACATTAAAAGTCCGGAACTCTGGCTTCCTTTGAAAGACCCGGTAAAACTCAGTGTGTGTTCACGCAATGGCAAGTGGTGGAGGGCTCCAGTCTCCCATATCTCCTGCTTCAACATCCTCACAGAACGACCATTACAGCTTTCACCAAAACCCAGGGACACCAGCCTTGCTCAGAGGACCAGCCCAGGGCCACCTTTTCCACCTGGACAGAGCTGAGCCGGGGCGGACCTGCGGGCAGCACTCTGGAAGAGGTGCCCTCGTGACCCCCCAAGCCAGAGCCCATAACTCACAGCTGCGGCTCTCCGCATGCTGATTTCTGCTTTAAAATATACTGCTGGGTAAACAGCGAGGGAAAGCAGAGCCGTTCCCACACCACATAAATCGTGGGCTTGCTGTCCTATCTGCTTAGCCAGTTCCCTGACATAATGGCCCTGCAGCCTGGAAAGAAACAGTTGAGATGGGGGCCCGAAGGGAGCGGCTGGTACCCCAGGCTCCCACCGAGGCTTGGGGGCCCAGCTCCTTCCCCTTCAGAGTTCCCTGACCAGGGTGCTCAGAGGGGCCTTACTCCCGCCAATCGGGACAGATTTCCTCTCACCTCCCCCTGGATGATCTCATTGAAGGTCTCCTTCTAGAGCCTTCTGCCCAAGTGCAATGTCCTACCTCAAGAGCCAAAGCTAGAGCCTGTGAAACAGGAGTGTGGTCTCAGCACGAATGGGAAGATTAAGTAGAAAAAGAAAGGCTTAGCCGGGCATGGTGGAGCACACCTTTAATCCCAGCACTTGGAAGGCAGAGGCAGATGGATTTCTAAGTTCAAGGCTAGCCTGGTCTACAGAGTGTGTTCCAGGACAGCCAGGGCTGCACAGAGAAACCCTGTCTCAAAACAAAAAACAAACAAACAAAAGGCTCTCATTTAAACGTGAATTTCAGACACACAACTAGCTTTTTTTTCTCTCTCCTTGAATATCCCAAGTATTTGACTGCACATAATTATTGGGGTGCTCATTCTTTTTTTAAAAATGTTTTTATTGGACATATTCTATATTTACATTTCATTTCCCTTTTTCTGATTCCCTGCCCCCCAAAGGTCCCACATGCCCTTTTCCCTCCCCCTGCTCCCTCATCCACCCCTTCCCACTTCCCTGTTCTGGTATTCCCCTACACTGCTGCTTTGATCCTTTCCAGCACCAGTGTCCACTCCTTTCTTCTTGTCAGACATCATTTGGTATTCTTCTTTTTTTGTAAAGATTTATTTACTTTATGTATATGTGAGTACACTGTCGCTGTCTTCATGCTCACCAGAAGAGGGCATCAGATTCCATTACAGATGGTTGTGAGCCATCATGTGGTTGCTGGGATTTGATCTCAGGACCTTCAGAAGAGCAGCCAGTGTTCTTAACCTCCGAGCCATCCCTCCAGCCCCGGTGCTCATTCTTTAATGGGGTGCTCTATATTCTATTTGGCAGCTCATCATACCCCCTTTCTTCAGGAACGGTCCTGGTGAGGAAGAAGGGAGGCTTGTTGGGGTCCAGGCCTGCCCACTACCCTTGTACTAGTCTGGTTAATGAAACAAAATAGTAAGTTTAAACAAGACTTCCAGAAAGGCTCCTTCCAGTAGAGGGAAGAAGAGGGTGCCAGACTCGCCCCCTTCCTCAGGGCACTCAGAATATGGCCAGAGTGTGAACAGTCAACTGGACATAGAGAGCACAGGTCCAGAGCTGGGCAGAAAGGCACATGGAGTTGGAGAGATGGCTCCGCGGTTAAGAACGCTTCTGGCTCTTGCAGAGGACCCGGGCTCGGTTCCCAGCACCTTCATGGTGGCTCGCAACCACTATAACTCGAGTTCCAGAGGATTCGCTGCCCACTTCTGACCTCTCCAAGCACCAGGCACACACGTGGTACACAGACATACATGCAGGCTCAAAGGCAGGACAAATGGCTAACTGAGGTGTCCATGAGGGCCCTCCTGGCTGACAAGTGCCCCCTAACCTAAACTTCTCTGGCCCAGGGGTTAGGCTGCCCTTCCCTATGTAATCTAGCCATTTTGGTATGCTGATCCCTTTCGCCTTATGGTCTACCCTTTAGTCTCTTGGCCCAGTCCAAGCTCCGTGTTGTGTGTGTGTGTGTGTTAGTGTGTGTGTGTGTTGGGGGAGTGGGGTCTCCTCTCCTGCTCTCCTCTCCCTCCCCCCCCAAAAGAAACAGCTCAGTCAGGCCACGCCCGCTCTGGACTCGCTTAGATGTGTCTGCCTCCCGCTAGGCTCGCCCTTGTCTCGGTAAACTTTCTCCTCCACCATCCCTAGGAACCATCAAGGTCTTTCTATTCTTATTGCTTTCTTTCACTCACAGGCAAAACACATATATAATCAATAAATCTAAAAACAAACAAACAAACAACAAAAGGACACAGGACCCAGTCACCAAGACTAGGACAGTGGTGGGCAGCCTCTGGTGAGCAAACCCCATCTCCAAAAATTATTTCCATTATGGTTCATAACTAGCCAAGTTACCATTGTGAAGTAGCAACAAAAGATAATTTTATGGTCGGGGGCACATATAATGTGTAATGTGTAATATAAACACAACACGAGTTTATATTACAAAACTTGTTATTATATTCAAGACATAGATTCTTATTTAATAAAAATTTTATTTTAATACAAAATCAAGATTTTCATTAATATAAATAATAAAAATATAAAATACAAGATTTACATCCAGTCATTCTTTGCTGTTATTGTTACAGATCTAAGATATTTAAGCCTATAAGTTTAAAATCAAATAAAATATAAGGCTCTGAGTTTATTATTAAAATGTTTACTATGCTTTAATCAAAAATAGCTAAAAATAGTTTAACAGACAACAGTCACAGTTCACATTACTTTACATAAAACGTTAAGTTTTAAAAATTGTCAAAAGTGGGGTTGGGGATTTAGCTCAGTGGTAGAGCGCTTGCCTAGCAAGCGCAAGGCCCTGGGTTCGGTCCTCAGCTCTGCTAAAAAAAAAAAAAAAAAAGAAAAAAAAAAGACAAAATAACAAAAATTGTCAAAAGTACATAAAATATAATATTTAATGTTATTTATTTCTATTATAAAGAGTAGTCTGCTCCTGACAGCTTCCCTTTCTTAAAAAAACAACATATATAAAGTTACTTCTATTATAAAAAAAAGAGCCACAAGATTGCCTCTCTTCATCTACAGACAAACTTAATATGTCCATAAATTATTATATAACTTAATTCCTAATTCTTTAAATCTGTCAGGTGTTCTTGTGCCAAAAGGCTAAAGACCGATGCGCTAACATTTTAAAGTATAAACTGTTCGAGTGTTCAGCAGTGTCTATCATTTGACTAAAATAAATAAAGTCATACAAGGGGCGACTGAACCCCCTTCAGTCTTTCTAAAAAAACTCATAGAGGCTTACAAAAAATATACTCCTTTTGACCCTACGTCTAAAGGACAACAAGCCTCTATGATAAGGAAGTCTCCAGTTGAATGCTTTCTTTTACAAGAGTTGCCTTGGTCATGGTGTCTCTTCACAGCAACCGAACAGTGACTTAGACAAGGTGCCACTCTCATGTCATAAGTTCTTATATGCGACCTCACTCTGCCAGTCAGTGAGGAAGACAGAAAATTTAATCCCATGCTACAGAAAGGGAAAACGAAGCTCGTGCGATCAAATGAGGGGCTCAGTGCCACTTACTAACGTAGAGCTGGGATTAGAACCCATACACTCCTGATTCCCCAAACCATGCTTGTGTTATATGTGCTGTGTGGCCATAGAAGAAGGAGTCTGGGTGCTGGGGAGGTGGCCCAATGGGGACAGCACATACAGCTGCAAGTACAAAACACTGAGTTTGATTCCAGAACCCGTATACAAAGCTGAATGTGGTGGCGTGTCTTCACAATCCAGCTGCTGGGGAGGTAAAGGCAAATGCATCCTGGGGCTGGTTGTCCAGTCTGCTTAGCTGAGCTAGTGAGTTCCTGGTCAGTGAGAGACCTGGTTCAAAAAGCAAGCTGGTATCCTGAGGAGTGACACCAGAGGTCGGCTTTCATCTGCACACACATTCATCCACACATTAACACACACACACACACACACACACACACACAAACACAGAGGGGGACAGTAATATCATTAGTAACAACAACAACTATTATTATTATTATTATTATTATTATTATTATTTGGGGCTAAGATGGGCATCTTTTGGTCAGATGGGGTTCCGCATAGTTGAGGAAAAAGGCCTTGTGCTTTCCTTACGCCTGGTTTTCTCTGTCAGCCGGCCCTTGCTGCAGGGATCAGCTCACATGCACAGCCCTAGGAAGCTGAATCTACTTAATTTCACCACTGAGAAAACCAGAAAAACTATGATTTTTTTTTCCCCCAGAGATCACAGTGCCCAAGGGACAGCAAGAATAGATTCCCTGAACGGGGACCTCCCACCTCCAGCCCCTCCCTGAACCTTCAGCGTCTTCACCAGACACAGGTGGCTGAGGTGACCAGCTCAGAAACAGGCCTGTCTGGTCAAGGAAGGCCTGTTGTCTGTCTCGAGCAATGGAGGAAATTCCCAGCATTCTGTAGGACGGCTCAGGTGTGGCCCAGCTGGAAGCCCTCCGGGGCCCTTGGAACTTGTGTCTTTCCTCTTCTTCTCTGGGCTACCTCCAGCCACACCAGAAGCCAGGGGCCCCTCCCTTCCGGACCACTCCCCGCTGTAGCCAAGAGCTCTCCTCTGCAAACAGCCCCCTCCATCCATCTTTGTCTCCTGGCCCCACAGGGCCTTGACAGGGAACTGCTGACTTTGAGGAGGTTAAAGGTGCAGGGCCAGCCTTCAGCTGACAAATGGGTTGCCGTAGGAGGGGGCTGTTGTTTTTTCCTGGCCTTAGAAGAGGGGCCTGTCAGGAAGATGTAGAGGTGGCGGCCTTGTGGTGCCCCCCAGGGGGATTGACAGACGCCAGCAGCTGCTGGGGCACCGGGGTGCCAGGCCCTAAGTTCCCAGCACATAGCACCCCGCTGTGCCCCCGCCTCATGCCCTTTCTGACCTCCCCACCCACCCCACCGTGACCCGGTGCCCACCCTTTCCCAGGGCAAAGGGCCAAGGAGGCCTCCCTGGGATGGGGACCCTGAGCCAGATGTGAGAGGGACGGCCCAACGGGGATCTGGTTACAGCTTGCCGGTCAGGCCCCAAGGGCTTCCTAAGGGGCTGACAGCCCCATCTTCCCTTTAGCCCACCCCTCCCGTGGGCGCCTTCCGATCCCGCAGAGCCGCACAGGCTGCTCCTATGGAAATCTCTGTGCGTGCTTTCTCCCGTACCTTCGCCACGCAGCATCATCGGGTTAATAAGAAGTAGTCACGGGACCCTCGTTCGTCCTCAGCCTGCTCTGCCGTTCATAAACACGGTTTTATTCAAAGTTCCAGGTGACCCAGCCCGGTGGTGCACAACATTCTAAGTGCTGAGACAGATGGACCCGATCCGTGGTCAGCCTGGGCTACCAAGTGAATTCTGGGTTAACTCGAGCTACATAATG
This sequence comes from Apodemus agrarius, assembly GCA_964023405.1. Lineage (NCBI taxonomy): Eukaryota > Metazoa > Chordata > Mammalia > Rodentia > Muridae > Apodemus > Apodemus agrarius. The sequence continues at coordinate 88,725,918 of OZ030015.1, read as the reverse complement.
CACCTCTTTCTCTGGCGTGGGGGAAGGCGCAGTGGGTAAAGTGCGTGCTACGCGCGAGCACGAGGACCCAGCACTCGTGGGAAAGCTGGGCTGGGAGCCCGCAGCACGCGTCTCACACCCCTGCCTTAGCAAGGAGGCAGAGACAGGTCAGTCTTAAGGACTTGCGGACCATCAGCTTAGCCAAATAAACGGAGAGCTCCAGGTTCGGTGAGAGACCTTCCCCTTCCCCCCACCCCCTCCCAAGAAGACGTGGAGGGCAGGGCATGGTGGTTCACATCTTTATTCTCAGCACTCGGGAAACAGAGGCAAGTGGATCTCTGTGAGTTCGAGGCCAGCCTGATCTGCAGAGGGAGTTCCAGAGCAGCTAGAGCTGCTACTCAGGGAGACTCCGTCTCAAAAGTAAATAAAATAAAATAAGGTGGAAAGCACTCAAAGAAGACATCTACATGCAGATGCAAAGATATGCATGTGTGGGTACACGTGTGCACAATCACGCACGCGCACGCGCATGCATGCATACATACTCGCATACATGCATGAGAACACACACAAAAATACACACTAATTACAAATAAATAAAGTAAAATTCCCAGATAGGTACACTGGTACAGTCAGCATAAGCTGCCTGGCCTGAAGCCTTCCCTATAATGTAGCCTGGTATAAGTTTCTCAATTTCTCTATGCTTCAAGCTCTGAGAGACGTTCAGATGGTTAGAACAGCATTTGCTGCTGAGGACCTGGCAGTGGGTGGGGGGAGGGGCTGAATCATCTGAGGCCAGGAGAGCCGAGGTGTGATGTCCCAGTTCACCTGCTGCTCCTCTCCTGGACCCCTGGTGTCTGGGACCAGTCAGCAGAGTTCACAGGGCCTTGCCTCTGAGGCTCCAAGCTGGTGGTGGAAACCTCTATGAAGCAAGGTTAACCCCTCCAGAGGCTGAGAAGCTAGCCAGGTACAGGTGCAGTGTAGACCAGAGTTTCTCAGTTTGTGGGTGTCGACTCCTTTGAAGTATACCCACCCTTTCACAGGAGGTGCGGAAAACCATTTTTAAAAACACAGGTATTTGCCTCGAGATTCATAACTAGCAAAATTACAATTATGACGTAGTCATGAAAGTAATTTTATGGTTGGGGGGGGTCACCACAACATGAGGACCCTTATCACAGGACGAGGAAGGTTGAGAGCCACTGAACTGTAGACAAGCCATGTGAAATGCCACCTGGGCTGGCCACTCTGTCACACAACACATACACAGGCTAGAAAGACGCATGGGAACTCTTTTGGGGACAAACTCTCAGGGGATGGAGGACCCTGAATTCCCGCCTCCGTGCCCAGGGCTCCTAAGATGCCGCCAGGGATTGAGAAAGGCTAGCAGGTGGGGGAGGATGAGGGTGGAGACGGGCGGGGTGGGAGACAGGTGGGAAGGACCCCTGGAAACTTCAAGGACTTTAAGAGCCTTGGCTTCAGAGACAAATTGCCCGGAGGCTCTCTAGAAAGAGTGCGGCTAACTGGCGTGGAAGTGGGGGTTAAAGGTGGAGTGGGGGGGATCAGGTGCTCTGTGTTGTTACTGAGAAGGTGAGAACAGCCATTTAGATAAAGAGATTTTTTTTTTCTGGAGTATATCTTTCTTTATACCCTAGACCACACCACTGGGCTGCCAAGATGAAACCTAGACAGACAGACAGACACACACACAGAGAGGGAGGGAGGGAGAGAGAGAGAGAGAGAGAGAGAGAGAGAGAGAGAGAGATTACTTTTAACCCCCCTCCCTTTTCTGTTCTCCCAGGGAGAAGTAGAAAGTCTTTAAATCAAAGCAATCACCAGGTTTGTTTTTATGTACAGACTTTCCCCCTCGCTCCCCAGAATTTGGCTTTTAGTGGATTCTGGATTCGACTGAAAGCTTTTCTAAATCCAAGACTTGGGGAATTTTGTTAACAAGGCAATAAAAATAACTTTATTGTGTTACCAGGACGTGCTCAAAAGATCTCGGATGTGTGAGTGTGTGTGTGTGTGTGTGTGTGTGTGTGTGCGCGCGCGCATTTGCGTGCTCTCTCTCTCTCCTTAAAAAAATAAAACAGACAATGTTTCTTTAAAAGTCTACGTCTGCAAATGCCATTAGATGTGGGTATAAGGTTTCTGATGATAATGCTGCCTGCTCGGGTTTTGGTTGGAGGGGACCTTGTGTCGGTGGGTTGACCCCTCCCTCTCCTCTCTCACATTTCACTCCAAAAATTTGTCACTCTCTCCCCACCGCAGGATTTAAAAGTCTGTCTCAGCACCGGGTCCAGCCCTCTGCAGGCATCCATTCACTCAGGGTCCCCAGGAAGGGCTTGTCAGCATGGGAGGGTCCGAGGTAGAGCAGTCAAACCGTTCGGCACAGTAGGAAACGACTCCGTGCACGAGGGACCCCAATAGTCAGCGTGTGTCGGGGGGAAGGAAGGCAGCCGTGAAACCTAGACAGGTGTGGGCACGCACATGTGTGTTCCTGGCCACGTGTGTGTAGATTTTGAGGCAAAATTTTTGTTTTGGTTCCTGGGGTAAAATTTCCGTTCAACATTTTTCTCTACTGTTTAATTTTTTTTTTTTTAATTACAAAACTCTGAATAGAAAAAAGTGCAACATCTTTGAAGGGACTGGGGCAGGCAGTGGACAACAGATGGATCCGGTGGCCAACAGCTGTGTGAGGAACCCCCAGCCCCCAGCCCCCGTCTGGGGCTGCCTTCGAAACCCCCACTCGGAAGGTAGCAGCACCTCAGGGCTGCCCCATTATCCCCCAACCCCGTTTTCCTTCCACCAAAAGTCAGATTTCCCAGCGACAGCAGCATACCCGGATTTCTCTGCTTCCTGCCTGGCAGCCACCCCACACAGCCTGCCCCGGGCTGAGCGAATCTTCAACGAGCAGCATCCTGCCTTTCCACAGACCCCTGACTGGCACTTTCCCATCTCGGAAGCCGGGCAGAGGCTCAACCTAGGCCCAGCTGGGAGCACCAGAGAGATGGGGGCAGGCAGCCCGGGCCTGGTGGATGGCACCGGAGGATTGGGGGAGGACTGCATGGTACTCGGGACCGTCGCCAATGAGACGGAGAAGAAATCATCCAGAAGGAAAAAAGAGAGATCAGGTAGGTGATGGAGAAACGTACTATTCCTTTACTGTGCAAGTTGTTAGCCCTCTCTGAATCTAGGGGCCCTTACGGTAAACTCCAAAAAGCGTTGTCTAACTTACTCAAACATGGAGGAAGGCATCTCTTGGAGGAGTTCTACAATATTGGGGGTGGCTTTTCCCCTCCTCAAGCGTTCGTGGGTCCCTGCAAAGAATGTGTGTGAGAAGTGACATTGGGTGTCAGGAAGGATTTGGAGGGTACAGTTAGGCTGCCTGACTCACACCACATTCCAGCAGGCTCCGAATGGTCCCAGGGCCATAGCTGGAGCTTGTCATGTAGCTGGGACAGAGGCTTGAGGGTTAAGGGCTGGGTCTGAGACTCTAGGTGTCCGCCCTGAGCCAAGACCCTAGATCAAGGGCCCAGAGGCAGAGGGGCAGGACTATGGCCAGGATGGGAGGGGTGAGGGGGAGAGGGATGAAAGGGGTGAGGGGAAAGTGAGAGTAGGGTCTGGGGCAAACTGCCCAAGGCGGTGCTCAGACTTAGGGGACAGCTCAGCTTGAAGTTCTAGTGGGGCCTCAGGGAAGCCTGTGCTGTAAGGAGAGTTCCTTTCAGGGACCACAGCAGCCTTGGGAAAGGCAGAGGGGCAGAGGAAAGTGCCATGACCAGCGGTGGCAGGAGCTATGGTAAAGATGGCTACTGAGACTGGAGAAAAGATCACAAAGTCTGTCTCTCCTCCTGGGGCTTCTCCTCATCCTCCCATAAGGCCCACCCACCACCCAGTCACCTTTCGTCTGGTCCCCTGTTTCCGGTCCCACCTTGCTCAGAAAAGGCACTGCCCCAGCCTCGCGCCACCCCCCACCCCCCACCCCCCACCCCTTATGCTCCTGATAGGGACTGCCCAGTGAACTTACAAAGGACCTTTCTGGGCCCAATCAGAAGAGGGCCTGGGGATAGAGGAGGACTTGCTAGACCTCTCTTCCTAAGCCCCTTTGACCTAGTGTGTGTATCGGAGTATCCACCTTTTGCCTGGGCACTAGTTCCTAGAAAAGAGGTCTTGTCTCTGGAGAGCTCGGGCTGAGGGTTGGGGGGACCTGCAGGCTGTGGATTGAGTTGGAGGAAGAAGTGGGGGGGGGGAGCTCGGAGTGGTGGGAGCTGCAGACGGCAGGTGTTTGGTGTCCCACAAGTCTGCAGTGGGACTACAGGCTTGTTGGCATCTCCATTCCGCACATGTGAAAAAGAACAGGGCGTCGTGGCACAAGACGGTAATGTCCATACTCAGAAGACCGAGGCAGAAACATCCTGAAGTCCAGGTCAAACTGAGTTTTTCTAGTGTGTGTGTGTGTGTAAGTCTCTTGTCTGGGAAAACAAGCAAAACAGATTTGGTCCTCTAAGCAGTGAAATGAACCCCGAGATTCCAAACTCCAAACCCCCGCACTTCTGGAAGATCCCTGCACTGTCCTCGTATGGTATTTCATGCCCAGGTTTGACGCTCCCTCTGGATGTACTGACCATGGGTGGTGATAACAAACAGCGTATCCTCAAGGCTAAATAAAGACAAGCCCTTCAGGCATCAATTCATTCAGACTAACTCAGCTGGAGCGCTGAGTGGGTCATGGAGACGGGGAGAGCAGGTGCTGCCCCCCCCCACGAGGCCACCGCTCTCTCCTTGGCAGTCGCTGCCACTCTTGCTCCCCCAGCTGCGTTGGCATCTTGCAGGGTCTAGCCTCTTTCCAGGACACTTAATGGAGGGCCAAGGGCCTGAGGACGGGATCCGGGAGGTTGCTGGGGTTCAGGCAAACTCTTCTACTATCCCAAGTCTCCGGAAAAACCCAAATGGGAAATCTTCCCTTTTGGCGAGAAGCCAATAGCAGAGCTTTGGGGACATGAGCGTGCACGTGGCTCATCAGAGAGCCAGTCTCTGACCTGGAAAGACTCCCACGCATGGGGGGTTGGGGGGGACCCCTGGGTCCTCTCACTCGGGGCCCCTCCAGTTCAGCAGTGGAAACAGACAGCAGGCGCGGGGCCCTCGAACTCACTTTCCCTCCATCCCATGCGGCCGGTCAGTGGGGAGATCTTTATGGCCCAGGTGCAATCGTGTATCTGCCATTTGGAATTTAACTGTGGAGGAAGGAGGAGGCAGGAGGGTCAGCTTCTAAGAGCCTCACCGGGGAGGCTCACCTCTCGCTGCAGAATCTGGAAAAGTCCTCACTACCCCAGGGTCTCTTGTCACTCCCGGATCCTCTAACACTTTTTGTTCCTTGTGGATTACCATGAGGGTTCCTGGGAACCCCGCCCAGGGCCTGGTCCACACCTGGCAGGGGCTCTACCACTGAGCCACCTCCCCACATCTCAATTTTTAATCTTGTCTTTTTATTTTTATTTTTATTTTTATTTTTGTTTTGTTTTGTTTTGCTTTGCTTTGTTTGAAGCAGGATCTCAAGGAGCCCAGGTTGGCCTCAAAGTCATTAAGTAGCCAAGGCTAGCCTTGAACTTCTCGATGTTCTTGAATGTTATCTTGATTGCTGGGATCTGGGTGCCTCATCCCAGGAAGGCTGACTAGCTGGGACCCCTGGACTTCACTGTTGGGGAGACGGAGGGGCAGGCCACTGCAGTTCTGGGGGTGTTGTTACCTTCTTGCAGCTTCTACTGCCCCAGCTGAAAAAATGGGGCTGTAACAATGTCGCTTACCACCTAGAGCATTCCGGAAGGTTAAGTACAGTAAATTGAAAATTTCACATTGCATCAGGTGCATTAATAAAGGTTTGGTAGCAGCTGCAACCAGTATTAAGTCTGTATTTCCTGAACGAGCCTTTAGAACAGCAGTTCTCAACCTGTAGGTCATGACCCTTTCACGGGGGTCCAACCTAAGACTGTTGGAAAACTAAGATATTTTACATTATAATTCATAACAGTACCAAATTGCAGTTATGAAGTAGCAACGGAAATAGCTTGATGGTTAGTGTGTCACTGCAGCATGAGGAATCGTATTAAAGGATGGTGGCGGTAGGAAGGTTAAGAACCGCTGCTGCTTTAGAACATAGAATGAGGGGAATCGGGGAGAGGGTAGCGGTAGAACTCAGAGGGCAGAGAGCACGATTGAAATCTCCGGGATCTGATCCTCAATACTTCATCAATAAGATGGTACAGTGAACGCCTGGAACCTCAACACCTAGGACGTGGAGGCAGGAGAATTAGAAATTCAAGATGACCAGGCGTGGTGGTGCACGCCTGTAATCCCAGCACTTGGGAGGTAGAGGCAGGTGGATTTCTGAGTTCCAGGCCAGCCTGGTCTACAGAGTGAGTTCCAGGACAGCCAGGACTACACAGAAACCCTGTCTCCAAAAACCAAAAAAGAAAAAAAGAAAAAGAAAGAAAGAAAGAAAGGGAAAGGAAAGGAAAGAAAAGAAAAGAAAAGAAAAGAAAAGAAAAGAAAAGAAAAGAAAAGAAAAGAAAAAGAAATTCAAGATGGTTTTTTGCTTGGTAGCATTCCAGGCCAACCTGGGGTACATAGGAAGGAGGACCCTGTTTAAAAAAAAAAAAAGAAAAGAAAAGAAAAAGAAAAGAAAAGAAAAGAAAAGAAAAGAAAAGAAAAGAAAAGAAAGAAAAAAGAAAGAAAGGCTAACATTCTGTATTGGTGGGAACAGTAGAATTGAATATTCCAGATATAGTGTCTCAGAAATTCCTGGGTGGGATATGTGAACTTCTTACAATCTCTTGGTCCTAAAATCCCGGAGTGACCAGCTAGCGCTTCAGTCGGAGCTGTGGCGATGGGCAGGGAGGGCGGGGAAGAGGCTGGCGCCGGAGGCTCCGGCCACGGACTCTGCACCCCTCTCCGTTACCAGTGCCCCCAGCCCCCAGCTTCCCACCTTGCTCTCCTTGGAAGCTGAAGTGGATTCTCCGCAGTAAAGGATCATAAAAGCCGTGCGCCCCTCCCCCACTCTGAGAGGTCCCGGGAGACCCGCGGCGCAATCTTATTTTGCCTACCCCCACCCCCAACCCCCGCCCTGGCCTAGGGTGTTGAAGACCCCTACTGGCAGGGACAGCTGCGAACCCACCTCTGTTTTCACCTAAACTGTCAGGCTACTACTGTAATCATCCTTAATTTATGGGAATGGGGGATTTGTCAGTGACTTCCTGATGGGGAGTTCAAGGGAAGGTTGCGTGTGACCAGCTCGGCTACTGGGAAGCTGCCCCGCTGCCTGGGAGTAGCACTGGGTACCCCGCGTCCCCGCGCCCCCATCCTCCATCAACCAAGCAGAGCCTTTGTCAGCCCCTGCATCTTTCAGCCTCCTTCAGCGCCTGGTCCTGAGTCTCTCCTGCCCCGAATTCTTCCCTCTGAGGTCTGATCTCCAGTGCCCTGCACAACTACCCAAACCGTCATTATTTCTATCTCTTCCCTCCTCCCTCTCTGTTCCCTCTTTCTCTCCCCCCTCCTCTCTTTCACTCTTAATCCTCCCCTCTCTTCCCTCTCCTCCCCACCCCCTTCCTACAGAGCCACACCCAGTACTGGCCTCCCCACACATTTTGCCTTTCTTCTTCCCTCCCTGACTTTGCCATTTTGCCTTTTGTTCCTTTCCCCCACAATCTACAGATTTTAATATCCAGGTCAAAAAAAACCACTTTTCTGATCATATTTTCTCCCTATTTAAAGCCCATGTCTATAATTGTACACTGCATCGTATCAATGATAGAGCTATGGTCAGGAACCTTCAACTCTGCTGAGTGTGGTGGGCACACCTCAAACCCCAGCAGAGGGGAGGGGGGCAAAGCTGAAGCCAGCCTGAGCTACTTAGAGCTATCTCAAAACAAACAGGGAATCTTCAGACTGTAGTATGGTTTTAGGATACTGAGCTGACTTTCTGGCTGTAGCTTGCAACTTCATAGAGACTTGACTAAGCTGTCTTAACGTGGTGGATCTATTGAAAAAGCTTGCTTCTTCTTGTGGTCCAAAACACAGAGCATAAAATCTGGCATCTTTACGGTTTTGAAATGACCTTTTACGGCAGCCAGCCACAGAGCGACTGTTGAAGGCAGATTTCCACAACTGTTTCATCTTGCAAAAACAGAGCTTCTCTTTGGAACAGGTCCCCAAACCCCTGGCAGCTGCCTGCAAATCAGTAAGATTGGGGTGTTCCAGGTATCTCTCTCATACACGGACTCCCAGAGCTGTTGTCTTGTTAGTGGCTTTTTCCACTCCGAGGCCAGCACTGGTATCAGGTCCATATTAGCCGAACCAGTCAATCCTCAGGTCTCATTGCTATTGTAGCACGCGATGGGGATTTCTTCCTTTTAAGGCTGAACCGTATTCCATTGTGTGTTTGCGCAGCATTTCCCCTACCTGTTCATCTGTTGGCTGCTGCTTCCGCCACCAGGCAGTTGTGAATCATTCCTCAGGAAATGGGTGGACACAAATCTCTTTGAGCTTGTCCTCACTTTTTTAATTTCAGATGTTTACCCACAACTGTAACTGTTGGATCATAGTCTATATTTAGTTAAAAGGTGTGTGTGTGTGTGTGTGTGTGTGTGTGTGCCTGTGTCTATGTGTAAAACAGCCAGAAGAGGGTGTCCGGTCTCGCACATCTAGAGTTCCAGGCATTTGCACGGTGCTTGTCTTGTCATTTGGAAGCTTGGATCCACGATCCACACTTCAGTCCTCGTGACTGCACAGCAAGTGCCCTTAACTGCCGAGCCGTCTCTCCGGCCCCTAGGTTTAATTTGCTGAGGACCCTCCATACTGTTTGTCATAGCAAGAGTTCCATTTTGACTTCCCCTGCGTAGTGTATCATGAGGGCTCCTGTGCCTTCACATCTTAGCCAGTCCCTTTTATTTTCTGTTTGTGATCATTTGGAGCCCTCCCTCCCTCCCTGGGCATGGAGTGGGGGTGGGGCACAGGCGTGTCACAGCCCTGTGGAAGCTGGAGCACAGCTGGCTGGAGTTAGTTCTCTCCTTGACCGTGTGAGCCCAGGGCTGGAAATGCCTGCACCCACTGAGCTGTCTCCCTTCCCCCATTTGATTTTGCTTTTGTTACCTGAGGCTATACCAAAAAAAGACATGGCCAAACCCAAAGGCCTAGAGAGCTGCCCTCTGCCTCCTTCCCTGGGGGACTATTACATTTCTAGCAGCTGCATTTAGGTCTTAACCTGTATAGTTCATTTTTATTCGGTGTGAGGAAAGGATTCAGCGTCCTAGGTACTCAGTACTCTGTGTGTGTGTGTGTGTGTGTGTGTGTGTGTACAGCCTCCCCAGCTCTATTTGTTGCAGAGTTGTCCATTTCCTGCTGTGTAGCCTTGGCCACCTATTGACAATTAACGTCTGGCCTCGCTGGCCCACTCAGCTGTCTTTTATTTCAGTTGATTACCATAGCTTTGCAGTATGTTTTGAAATCAGGAGGCCCAAGACTCCCAGTTTTGTTTCCTTCTGAAGATTAGCTTGGCTGTTTCGAGTCCTTTGATGTTCCATTTTCATAAAGATGTAAGATTCGCTTAAGGTCTGAAATATTGGGGTTTGGTGGGGGGCTATATTGAATTTGCTACGGTGTTCTGCATAGTGCTGACATCTCTAAGAACACTGTGCACACGGTATCTTAGTCCATCTCAAACCCAGAACCTCCAGCAAGAAAGAAGCCTTAGGGCCCTGGGTGGCCAGTGTTGGGGAGGAAGCAGCTCTCTATGTTACAGGGTCCCTCTGGGTGCCCCCTGCCTCTTAGTTACAGGTGCTGCCACTGTCCCTCCTCAGAAAAGCAGACTGGGGTCCAGAGAGGCCCTTTGGCCTCAACCTTGTCTCAACTCAGAGGCTTGAGTGCAAATCCTGCCCCTATCCAGACCCCTCACCACCACACCCACAAAGCTCTAGAAGGAGCGGGATTCTGCTGAGGCGCAGCAGATCCCGCTGAGTGTCTCTCTAAAGAGCGGGGAGACTTCTTCGAGAAGGCCAGCCAAGGGGCTGCCTTAGGGCCGCCTGCTGGCTTGGCAGGCTCGGGAACGGCCTACACACAGACTGTCATTCTGGCTTGAATAAACCGGGGACCCCTGGGTGCAGAGAGGTATGTCCGATTTAGAAACAGGTCTTACGTCCCTACAAGCCCCAGAGGCAGGTGGCCCCTCACCCTAGGTTTCCTCTTTGGCCACACACTGGCCCTACTTAGCCTTCTCTGTGCCTCTGGCCTGGACGCACCGTCCTTGACTGTTTGGTGGTATTTTCCTGCCTTCTTTGTTCTCAGGGTAGAGGAACTGTGTAGGCAGTGGCCCTTGGTCCTGAAGCCCACACTTCCTTTGGTGACAGCGAATGATGACATCTGAACTGTGAAGACACAAAGCCCAGAGGTGACTGTGCCTTCCCAGTTATCTCAAAGGCTGCTGTTCTCCAGACTGGGGATGTAGTTCAGCGTAAAAAAAAAAAAGGCTCACCTGGGTCTGCTCTCTAGAAACACACATGTGGGTGGGGTGGACACACACACACACACACACACACACCGGTGCTCTACCTCGGGCGCTCTCACCTCCTCCTCTTCAGCTCACTGCACCCCCCTTGGGCTCTTCCACAATCCCCACAGCCTCTCGTGACCTGGTCCTCCTCCATCCAACACTCTGCCCACACTCCCTACTCCACCCAGGCAGAGACTCTTGGCGAAGACTACCCTGGCACCCGCCATTTCCATTCCAGAAGGACCTGCTACCCTGTCGCTGCTGTAAATTCCCCGGGCCCCACCCCAGGGCTTCCTGTCTCTTCACACACCTGCAGAGCCAGTCTGGACATCGGGATGGTGTAGCACCTGGTCAAAGAGTCAAGTTAAGCCCAGGAAGGCAGGAAGGTCCCAGTTGTGGACAACCAACTAGCTTCTCCCTGCCTCTGTCTGATTCCTCCCTACCTCAGGGGACTTTCCACTCCTTCTCCAGGAAGGTGCGTAACAAAGTATCTGCTTCAAGTCAGCTCAGGAAACCACAGATTCCTCCTTCAGAGGGTTTGCCAAGGTTTTGCCCCAAATACACTCTTCCTCTCTCCTCCTTGGGGAGTCCCAGTGAGCCAGACCTAGATCCTGGCCCACATATTGTCTCCAGGGCAACGAGGTGCTACACCATCCCAATGTCCAGACCCCATCGTGGCCTCTATGCTCACCATTCCCTGGGGGATGGGGGGGGTCGGGGCAGTATGACGGATGGCTCTGTCTTAATCTAACTCTGAGCCTTACTCTTTTTATCTGTTCGATGGGCTCGTGTGTGCCTTTCCTGCCTTGTAGAATAACTAACAGGAGAGAGGCTGGAGCGTGACTCACTGGGACAGCACTTGCCTAGCATGTGTGAGCCCTGGCTTCTAACCATTGTATCACCACTAAGAGGCTATAACAGGAAGCCAGCTGATGGCTGTATCAAGGACACCTGAGTCCTGGGCTCTGCTCTCCCATCAAGTCGCTGTGTCCAGAGGCCGATCCCCTGCTGTCACTCGGCTCACCTGGCAAATCACCACGTTACATAAAATCATCCCCGAGTCCCTTTTCTTCCGGCTTCATCAGGGGTGAGCTCGATCCAGGGGTCCATATGAAAGCCCAACAAAGTCCCTGTCTGGGAGCGAACATCGCTCATCCACTGCCAGATGCTATTTGAACACAGAACATGTGTTCTCCCTGGTCGGTCAGAAATTATGGAAAATGGAACAGTAGAGTTGGGGAGCAGAGGCATCGCAGCACTCCAAAGAGGCGTGTTCTGCCCGGTCTGTCTGACCCTCTCCGTGGCCCCGATAAGGCTGTCTGCTAAGGTTAGGAAACCCCCGCCAAGTCTGGCAGCTACTTCTGAAATGATTTTCCCTGGGCTGAGGTAAAAGCTCGTGGTGGGAACCACAGTCACACCTACATCCTGTTTGCATTTCTCCGGGCAATATGGAGGGTTCCCTAGTGCTCCTGCTTGGTCTAAGGGCTGTGCAGGGCAGGGGGTGGGCAGCTCCTCACTAACCACAGGGGAAGCCAGCAGTGTCTCCTCCGTCCACAGTCCCGCCACAGGCACAGCGGAGGGTTACTCTAGCACAGCGACTGAAAGCGCTTCCCAGCATCAGCGACAGCAACTGATGGTGACCGTGACTGATAACCTGTCAAAAAGAAGCAGAGATGGGAAAGAGGCACTTCGAAGACCTGATTAAAAGACGTCCTTAGCTCATGCCTGTAATCCCTGTTCTTGGGAAACTGAGGCAGAAGGTTCAGTGTAAATGTAAGGACAGTTTGAAATACATAGTGAATTCTGGGACAGCCCCTCCGTCCCCTGTTAGGGAAGGAAGGATGGAGAAAGGAAGAAAAGGGAGGGAGGGAAGGAAGGAGGGTGGCTGAGTAGGTGGGCATGCATGCATGCATGCATGCATCCTCTGCACACAGGTCTGGGGGCGTGGTACCCTCTCACCACCTTCTCTAAGTCTGTGAGATCATCCTTCAGACATCACATCCAAAGGGCTGTTCTTTCAGTCAGGCTCAGCTGTGCCAAGCACCATCTAACAGGTTAACAGTCATCAATGTCCTTTTGCCCTTATGCTCATGGTAGGCTTAGCTGTTCTTGCTTTGCAAATGAGGAAAGTGGCAGGACTTGGGGAGCTGCAGGAAGACTCACCTGTGGGCAGGAAAGCTCCTCCCTAAGGGCCAGGACCTTGAAGGTGCCAAAGCTCAGGCTGTCCGGTGGGTTTTCAGAATGCCTCTGTCAATACACCTCCCCTCCTTCCCTTCTTCTCCTCTTCCCTCCCCTCCCCCCTTTCCTCCTTCCCCTCCCTTCTTCTTCCCTTCCCTTCTCCACCCTCCCCTCTTCCCTCCCCTTTCCCATCTCCCCTCCCTCCCCCTCTCTTGTCCCCTCCCCTTCTTTCTCCCTCTTCTCTCCCTTGAGCCAGAGATAGAAGAGAGACTCCCTGCTGTATTTCTGGTCTTTGAGCTAAGGGCTGTGGAAAGACGAGGGAGCTTTGAGATAAACAGTGGCTCAGGGGAGCGCGAGGGTTGACCAAGGGGAAGGGCCCCAGTGCCTCCAGGCCTGGTGAGGAAAAGCTACACGGGATTAGAGGAAGCCGAAGAAGGTGCTGGGCTCGTGGCTCTGGAGAGAGCCCTGACATCAATTCTTCATGGGACCGGGAATCCCATCCAATCCTGTTATTCCACACACAGGAGCCTGAGATGTGGAGAGGGAAGGGCAGGCTCTCAGCAAAGATAAACCGTGTTGGAGCTCAAGAGATGGAGGAGAGGCTGGGCGTGGTGGCGCATGCCTGTAATCCCAGCACTTGGGAGGCAGAGGCAGGCGGATTTCTGAGTTTGAGACCAGCCTGGTCTACAGAGTGAATTCCAGGACAGCCAGTGCTACACAGAGAAACCCTGTCTCGAAAAAAAAAACAAATCCAAAAAACAAAAAACAAAAAACAAACAAACAAAAAAGAGATGGAGGCAAGGCTAAAGCCCCGGCTGCTCCTCCAGAGGACCCTGTTTTCTTTCCTAGCTTGGATCCTTCCAGGGAATCTCCTGCCCAATTTGGCCCCTGTGGGCCCTGGGGCAGGCAAATGGTGCACAAACATACATGCATGGAAAAAGAAACCCCACATTATATGATGTTTTTAAAAACTTTAAAGATAGCCGGGCAGTGGTGGCGCATGCCTTTAATCCCAGCACTTGGGAGGCAGAGGCAGGCAGATTTCTGAGTTCGCGGCTAGCCTGGTCTACAGAGTTCCAGAACAGCCAGGGCTACACACAGAACCCTGTCTCGAGAAAAAAAAAAAAATAAGGATGAACTCTATTGTCAGGGTGCTTGAGTCCCTTGGACAGCAGTACTGTAAGCATGACCTGTCAGTCTGCGCCTGGAAAATTGTACACCTCGGGCTGGAAGAACAGGGAGTCCTCACAAGTCTCCATAAAATGTGACAGGCTTTTTTGTACTGTTGCAAGACAAACGCCCACCTCCACTTGCTGGCTCCTTCTCATACTCCAGGCCATCTCATCATTCAGGACAAGAGTTGATCTCCCTCTGGGAAGCTGATGGTAGACACATTCATCCTGGGATGAATGCAGATGTCAGAATCCAAGTCAGGACAGTGGGATGCAGAAGAGACCCGTCTCCGTGGCAGGGCGCAAGCAATCGGTCCACAGCCCGCTGCAAAGGGATCTCCCCTCTCTCCTCCTAGCTCTTCTTTCTAGGGAAGATTACATTCGGGACTCAGGGGCATTGGGAGTTGTTCTGTGGAATATGCCGTGCACACAGAGGTATGCCTAGAGGAGAGGAGGGTGGATGTGGATGGAAAGCCCTAGGTGGTGACCTGCATTCATCCCATGATGAGAAACCCTAGCAGTGAAGACAGGCTGTGTTCCAGTGCCGGGCCCTCAGACAGGGCACCCAGCCTGAAGGTGGAGAGTCTGACGTCAAGGTTGAGAGCCTTGGCTTTCGTCAGGTGGGTCTGGATTCAGATCTTTCTTCTCCTCCTTAAACACCGCTGGGTAAAGTCCTAGCCCCCCCACCCCCCCACCCCCGGAACAGCTTAACAAATACTACCCATCTGCCAGGTCTGAAGAGTGGTCCTAACCCAGGGGAGAGCATTAACCAGAGGATCCAGCCTAATCCACACAACCAGGAAACAGGGATGATCAGAGTAGCCACTGGCGGTGGCGTTTCCATGAGGACTGAACATGTGGAGACATCTGAGGGCAGAGAGAGCGTGCCCGCTGTTAGCTAGGGCGTGGTGGCACGTGTGATCGAAGCCCGGACAGGGCCGAAGCAAGCAGAGCATTCTAAGGCAACTGTGGGCAGCATAAACTGACCCTGTCTTTAAGGAAGAACAAAAGAGAGAAAGCCAGCTGTTATTAACGCCATCTTGGGTTTTTTTTCAACGGCATCTCATGGAATGGAAATATTGAAACAATTAATATCTTGATTTTTTCCCCTGTATTTTAGGTTTGAAGAGTGCTCCCACACTTATCCAGGTTAGCTTATCCAGGTCTTCCCGAAATCACGGAGACCATGGCTCTGGTGCTGTGCTTTGAGATTAGCCTAGGAAAGCCAGGCTGGGTGGTGCATGGACTGAAGACCCAGAATACTTGAAAAGTGGAGGCAGGGAGATGATAGTTCAGGGCTATCTTCCACTACCTATCACGCCTGAGGCCAGCCCAAAAGGCATGAAATTCTGTCTTTAAAAAAAAAAAATCAGTTTTGGAAGGAAGTGGTTTATTTTCTCCAATTTCTTGGAAAAGAGGAGAGTCGGGATTGAATCCGCAGTGTAAGTCTCCTGTCTAGCCACTCCCCGCAGCTGTGACAAGGAGGGGCTGGGAAGCCCCGTGGGCCCCCTGGGACAGGAGTTCGTGGATACCCTGAAACTCAGCGGTCACTGGGCTTCCTGGCCTCACCGGCTGGGATGTGCTCCGGGGAGGCCTTCGCATCCGCTGCGTGACCGACCCTCCCAGGCCCGCTGCCAGCAGGGTTAGCAGCCCTGGCAGCCACCAAGGCCGGAGGACTCCTGGGGGACCCACCCGGAGACTGCATGTCCTTCCCATCCAGCCCACGCTCAGGCATCTGGGAGAGGTCTGGGCCCCGCCTTCTCCAGCCAGGAGCCAGCGGCCACTGATCAAAGAAGGCAGTGGCTGGTTCCAGCTTCTGGCTGGACCCGCGATGGGGTGGGGCGTCCACCACCGGACCCCTTCGGGAGTTGAGCCCTGGCCCACCCCACTCCCTGTGCCTTTCGGCCACCTTCCTGAGCCCTTCTTCCCTTCCCTGGCAACCGGATGACGGGATGTCAGCTAAAGAAACTGAAGTACAAACAGATTGCCGCACAAAGGGAAGCGGCCAGCGCCAGAGCTACAAACTGGATCTCGGGGTTAAAGTGGGGGTCCCCAGCCATCTCCACAAGTTGGCTTCACAGCTAAGGGTGTGGTGTGGGCGGTTTCTTTTGCCTGACCCATCCCAGTCTGCTTTCTTCCACCCACCCTGTATGGAGGTGGTTTAGACCCCAGGCCTCTGAGGACCAACGGCGTCAGTCAGCTCTGTGTGGGCCAATTCTCTTGAGGGAACGAAAGTAGACAGGGTGCGCGCAGCTCACAGAAAGCATATACCCCTACCCAAGGTCTCCAAGATGAACAAGAGGCGTGAAAGAGAAAGTGCCCTGGTATGCCCCCCTCCCCAGGCGGGAAAGGTTCCTGTGACAGTTGGCCATCCAACTTTGTTAATTATACAAGTGTGTTAGTCTCCTGCCTGCGACCTCTCCACCACCATCGCTGCTAAGGGAGAGGCGGGGCCGCGTCCTCCTCATCCAAGATGCAGCCCCTCTGTCAACACCAGCTTCGCAGGTCTCGTGAGCTCTTCAAAGAGCGCTCCTACTGGAACAGTGCGAATTAAACCGCCTGGGTCTGAGTGCTGCGGTGACCACTTAGCGGTTAGGTGAACTCTGTGTTTGGAGCTTGGGTCTGTGAAATACGGTCACTGCTGAAAGCACTTGGTTAGATTGCTGTGGCAAGGGGGGAGGAAATGCGGGTATAGACACTGTTTCCTGGCCCTGTCAAGGGTTAGGACTGAGCCCCTGTGTCTAACAGAAGCCCAGTTCTCAGGGTTCCAGAAGGTTCTCCAGATTTGGCCTCCTGGGGCCGACTTCTGTGTGTGTGAGCAGCTCTCACCCCGTCATGGTGATGTCGCTGGGGTCTGGGGAACAGTCCAGCAATCTGGTCTTAAAGCAGCGGTGTATAAGCCGGGCGGTGGTGGCGCACGCCTTTAATCCCAGCACTTGGGAGGCAGAGGCAGGTGGATTTCTGAGTTCGAGGCCAGCCTGGTCTACAAAGGGAGTTCCAGGACAGCTGGGACTACACAGAGAAACCCTGTCTCGAAAAAAAAAAACAAAAAAACAAAAAACAAAAAACAAAAACAAAGCAGCGGTGTATAAACTTGACCAGAACAATCCAGAATCATCATCAGGAGGGCTTGTCAAAGCTGGTGGCTGGGCGCCTGGGGCTGTGAAGCTTCTGTTGATAAAGAGCAGGTTCCACAGGCCTGAGGACCTGAACTCAAGGCTGGAGCCCATGTTCAAACAAACAAACAAAAAAAATTCTGGGCATGGTGGTAAACGCCTGTATTCCTAGGAATGAGCAAGCAGAGACAGGAGGACCCCTGGGCGTGCTGGTCAACCAGTCTAGCCAAACCGGCCAGCTCCAGGTTCAGACCAACGAAGGACTTGGTCTCCAAAACTAAGGCGGAGGAGTCATTGAAATGGCTCAGTGGGCAGAGACTCTTACTGAAGAGCCTGTCACGCTGAGTTCAGTCTCTGGAACCTCAGTGAATGAAGAGAACCAACTCCCAGATGCTGTCCTCTGAGCCCCCTCCCTCCCTAAATGAATAAATAAAAATGTAAAAGCCTAGGTTAGAGGGTGACACAGAAAGACAGCCAACACTGACATCTGGCCGCCACTCACACACACACACACACACACACACACACACACGCATGCACGTATACACATCTTTGTGCGCACACACATTAACACGCACACACACACACACACACACACACACACGTACGTGCACACACCCACATTCGCGGCACACAGGTTGTTGGGTTTCCAATCCTACTCCAATGAACTTATGCCTCAACAGTGATTTCTACTTTGCACAAGTTGGCAGCCGACGCCCGTGCTGGCGGCTCTTCCTCTTTCCTGGTCTCCCTGCTAAATGCCTTCACCAGAGCAAGCATGGGCCCCAGGGCCAGAATACCAAAATACCCAAAATACCCCGGCAAGCCTGGAGGGTGCCATCAGCCACACCTCCCTTCCTAGGAACTTTGTCTTGGAGTGTGGAGACCCCGAGCTGCAGGCTACTGAGGCCTTCCCGGAGTCAGGCTGCGGCCACAGACTTTAAACAGCCGAGCAGAGCTTCGCCTGCCTTGGGAAGGGAAAATCTGGTGAGGGGAGGAGAAGCAAGAAGAGTGCACTTGAGACTGGGACTAAAAACGTTTCTTGACCGTCTTAGGGACGAGATGCCGGAAGGGATGAGGGACGCCATGGCTTCTCAGTGTACTTTTAGAATGAGACAGACCAGGAAATGCTGCCCAGCTGTGAGAATGAGCCCCCCTCATGTCCCCTCATGTCATGAGCTCACTCATGTCTCCCCCATCTGGGGCCTTCTTTTCACAGACAACCAGGAGAACGGAGGAGGCAAGCCAGAAGGCGGCAGCAAGGCCCGGAAGGAGAGGACGGCCTTCACCAAGGAGCAGCTACGGGAGCTGGAGGCTGAGTTCGCCCACCATAACTACCTGACCCGGCTCCGGAGATACGAGATCGCAGTCAACCTGGACCTTTCGGAGCGGCAGGTGGGGCCTGGGTGCTTGTGTTCCGTCTGCTAACCCCCCTTCCCAGTCACCCCTGGGTGGACCTCCTCCCTTTCCTCTTCTACCCAGCCACAGCTGTACAATCAACCACCCCAGGGAGAATTATCAGAGTTCCACTGATGGAGACTCTGTAATTGATCTGGGATGGAGCCTGCGCAGCCCCAGTTTTCCAACGGTCCCCCCGGTACTTCTCATGGAAACAAGAATTAGGACATCTGTGATCTGATTTCCCCCAAATTCGAATCAGCATTTGCCTCGGATTCACCGAGGCCGTTGTTTAAACGGAGATTCTGCGAGCCCGATGTTGTGACCCTCACCTTGGGATCTCAGCACTTGGGAGGCAGAGTCAGGAGGATTATGAGCTCAAGGCTACCCTGGGCTACACAGTGAGCTGAGGCTAGCCTAAGAAACTGTCTTGAAATAAATCAAAAGATGGGCTGGAGATGTAGCTCATTGGTAGAGTGTTTACCTAGCACGCAGGAATCCCTGGGTTTAATCTCCCACACCTCAAACAGGTGAGGGAGATTACACATACCTGTAATCTCAGTACACTGGGAGCCTGAGGTCAGAGGATCCGTTCAAGACCGTCTTTGGCTTCGTAGTGAGTTCAAGGCCAGCCTGAACTACATGAGATCCTATTAAAAACAAACAACAAACAAACAAACAAAAAGCTAAAAGAGAATCCAAATTCTAGGGAACAATTTTGAAGTAATAATGAGAGAGAATGGAAATATTCACTGGAAGAAAAAAAGTTTTCAGGCGACATAGATGTGGGGCTGGTCCTGGGGCACTGAAGAAATTGGGCAATCCCTTGAAGCACCACACCTGCTTTTGTGTGGCATAACAGTGGTAATAAAAAAAAACCCAATTAATAGCAGTCTTCAGATGCTACTCTGTGAGAGTGCAGGATTCTGAATCAGAAGACTTAGATTCAAATCTTGCCTCTGCCACATCCTGGCCCCTGTGATGTCTGGGTTTCCATCTTTGCAATAGGATAATAATCCCAGTGTCATGTGAGAATAACGGTTAGCTTTAGAGCCAGAGAAACTGAAAGGCGCTGCTTTATCAGTGTGAAGAAGGATGAGCTGGCAGTGATCTGCTCTCACGTAGAGCCTGAGAGACTGGAGGCCTGTTGTCAGGGAGGGGACAGGGCATGCGAAGGGGAGGGGCAGCGCAGAGTGATTGTCAGAGACATTCCACCCCTGCCCACATCCGGAGAGTGTGCAAGCTTCAGTGCATGGTCCCTGGATCCTTGGGGGATCAACAAGTGAGGGTCCCAGGTCTTGAGTGACACAACGAGGGGTGACCCTAGCCCTAGAGAGACCTGACCGATCCCTTTGCTTCCCCTTTCAGGTCAAAGTGTGGTTCCAGAACCGGAGGATGAAGTGGAAGCGAGTGAAGGGGGGTCAACCCGTGTCCCCACAGGAGCAGGATCGGGAGGATGGGGACTCTGCAGCTTCTCCAAGTTCAGAGTGAGATGCTCCAAAGGCCAAAACCAAGACAGACTGAGTGGACACCCTTTCCAGCTCCCACCACCCCGCCCCATCCTCTCACATCTTCTGGACCCACCCGGGCAGCCTGAGCTCACTCTTAGATGTGAAGTTGCCCAGTATGTGGGAGCCTTGAACTTCCCAGAAGGTTTAGCCAAGCATCATCCCATCTTAGCAGCCCCCCTTCCCCAGGGCTTCAACTCCACACTCTCTCTTGAACACCACAGGACCCCAGTGGACTGGGAAACTCTAGGAACAGAGCCTGGGACCCTCTTTTCTGGGTCTCTTGGCTGCTACCCACATCTACTATCCCCCACATACATCAAGGTCCCTTTTGGGTCTGGCCCCGTGCAGAATCCATTCCTGGTGCCAGGTGGTGACTTGTGAAAGCCAAACCCTCTCTAGATGTTCACACCGTTGAGTTGAAGGCTAGAAAGTGGCTCCTGTATCTAAGGATACAGAAGATGGCACAGGGGCTGATGGGTGAGGACCCAGACACGTGGGCCTCGGGAACAGAAAGATCTCAGCCTGCAGTATCCTGTGCTCTCCAAGGACTCTGCCTGCAGATGAGGAAAACCATCCATCCTCCTCCATGCAATGCATTCGGACCTATCCTGCATGTTCCTCAAGAGCTTTGTGGGAAGAACTCCCAGGCTCACACACATGCGCAGCTCAGACCTCAGACCCAACTTCTGAGGATGCTGCGGTGAGGACTGGTGGGCAAATAGTCTTGGGCAACAGTGTCCTTGGAAGAGACCCCTGTGTGCCTCAGTACGAGATGGTGGGGTCTCCCAGGTCCTGCTGATGTTGCAGAAGGAGATCAGCGAGTATTTGAATTTCTTGCACGGAGATCTGATTGTGTTTAGAAATACTCCCCAGTTCCCCATCCCTCCCCACCCCATCAGGACAGAAGCTTGGGAAATGACCGTCAAATGAAACGCAAGTTAGAGCATGTATCAGTTTTCCCCTACAGCAGACTTCATGGTTTTTTTTTCCCCTAAGATTACATCAAGTTAATTGTGCAAGGTCAAAATTCACTTTGTGAGAAAACTCTCTGAGAAATAAATCAACAGAAAAAAAAATGCAGTTTCCAGCCTTTTTCTTTATAGAATTCAGAGTCTTGGCTCACATGTATAACGCTGACTCTCATCTAATGATTATCTAGACAATGTCTAGAAGAAAAGAGAGAAAGGAGAGAAGTTGCCTAGACCAAAGTGCACTCCCACAGCTGCTTCACAAGGTGGGTACCAGGCTGGAGAGATGGCTCAGTGGTTAGGATGTTCCCAGAACAGACATCAGGTAGCACACAACTGCCTAGAACTCTGGCATGGGTGGGAGGAGTGGGGATGGGATCTGACATCATCTTGTGCTGTCTATGGGCATAGCACCGATATGTGTGTACATTCTCTCTCTCTCTCTCTCTCTCTCTCAGTATGTACAATTTTTAAAACTTGGAACTGGGGAGGGAGATCAACTGATAAAGCCCTAGCATACTTAGTTTCTGGTTAGTGAGAAACTTTGTTCCAAAAGTGTGTGTGTGTGTGTGTGTGTGTGTGTGTGAAGACTACTAATTAGGGGCTGGAGAGATAGTTCAGCAGTTAAGAGCACTGACTGCTCTTCCAGAGATCCTGAGTTCAATTCCCAGCAACCACGTGGTGGCTCACAACCATCTGTAATGGGATCTGATGCCCTCTTCTGGTGTGTCTGAAGATGGCTAAAGTGTACTCACATAAATAAAATAAATAAATCTTTAAAAAACAAACAGGGCTGGAGAGATGGCTCAGCGGTTAAGAGCACCAACTGCTCTTCTGAAGGTCCTGAGTTCAAATCCCAGCCACCACATGGTGGCTCACAACCATCCGTAACAAGGTCTGACGCCCTCTTCTGTAGTGTCTGAAGTGTACTTACATATAATAAATATATAAATATCTAAAAAAGCAAACAAAAAACAAAAAATAAAAACACTGACTGCTCTTCCAGAGGGCCCTGGTTCAATTCCCAGCACCCACATGGTGACTCACAACAGTCTGTAACTCCAGCCCCAGAGGACCTGACAACCTTCTCTGCTCCTCTGGTCCCCTTGAGTTCTGTGCACTCCTGTGGTGCACACATGTACTTACAGGCAAAACACCCATACACATAAAATGTGCATGTGCACCCACACATGTGCACATGAACACACCTGCACATACAAACAGAAGAATTAAAAAATGTATTGAAATAGGATATGAAATAGAACAGCAATATGGCTCCGTGACTGAGTATGTCAGCCCATGCCACCAAGCCTGACAACCTGAGTTTGGTCCCCAAGGCCCATATGTTGGAAAGTGTGATGGTTTGTATATGCTTTTCCCAGGGAGTGGAATGTGATGGTTTGCATATGATTGGCCCAGGAAGTGACCTTATTAGGAGGTGTGGCCTTGCTGGAGTAGGTGTGTCACTGTGGGTGTGGGCTTAAGACCCTCACCCTCGTTGCCTGGAAGTCAGTCTTCTACTAGCAGCCTTCAGATGAAGATGTAGAACTCTAAGCTCCTCCTGCACCATATCTGCCTGGATGCTGCCATGTTTCTGCCTTGATGACAATGGACTGAACCTCTGAGCCTGTAAGTCAGCCCCAATTAAATGTTGCCTTTTGTAAAACTTGCATTGGTCATGGTGTCTGTTGACAGCAGTAAAACCCTAACTAAGACAGAAAGGGACAGCTGACTCCTTCAAGTTGTCCTCTGACCTCTATATGTACACCATGGCTCATGCACCTACACACACACACACACACACACACACACACACAAATGAATTTTTTTAATTGTGTAAAGGTGGCCCAACTACTTTTTTTTTTTTTTTTTTTTTTGAAACAGGGTTTCTCTGTATAGCCCTGGCTGTCCTGGAACTCACGCTATAGACCAGGCTGGCCTCGAATTTAGAAATCCACCTGCCTCTACCTCCCAAGTGCTGGGACCACCACCCGGCCCAACTACTTTACAATTGGAGGACAATGCCTGACATTAACCAACAATATTCATTACAAAAACAGAAAGGAAAAAACCCTTCAGTGTGAGAGTCGTAATTCCTCAAAAACTCCCACAGTGTGTAAGTCTGTTGAGCCCAGCGGGGAAACGAGGCCTTGCACGAGCCTCTCACAAGTGCTCACCGGTTCCTTTTGCACACTCCCTCTCCAGTGTTTGATTGCTCCGTGCAGGGCGATCTACAGCTGGGGGCAGCTGCTCTTCAGGTTGGAAAAACTAGATGGGTATGGTGGCGTTTACCTGAAATCTCAGCCCTGGGGAGGCTGAGGCAGGAGGATCGGGAGTTCAAGGCTAGCCTTAGCTACATCTAGAGTTTGAAGCCAGCTGGGCTACTTGAAACCTGCCTTAAAGGGGGGGGGAGGAGAGGGGGAGGGAGAGAGAAAGAAAGAGAGAGGGGGGAGGAAGGGAGGGATGGAGGAAGGGAGGGAGGGAGAGGGAGAATCAGATTTACTAGATTAAGTAACAGGAGAGGCTGAGTGGTCTAGCTATGGCCTGTGTATGCCGGAGAGCCTGAGAACCCCATAGCTACCCAATCCACATGAGTCCCAGTCCTGTACTGCAGGCACACAAGGCTCATTCAGTCCATGTGACTAAACTGATGCCAGGTTGGGGGGAGCACACCCCTTTGATCCCAGAATTTGGGAGGTAGAGGCAGGGGGATCTCTGAGTTCAAGGCCAGCCTGGTCTATGGAACGAGTTCCAGGACAGCCAGGACTACACAGAGAATCTCTGCCTTGAAGGAGGAGGAGGAGGAGGAGTAGGAGGAGCAGGAGGAGGAGGAGGAGGAGGTCTTAACTGATGTCAGTGGAGAATAGTGGTGATGGGGGTGGTGGTGGCGGCGGCAGCAGCAGCAATAGTCACACTCATCCAAGCAACCCCCCCACCCCCCCACCCCCTCCTGCCTCTTTCTATCTGGTCTATCCGTTGAAGGATGCTCCCCACTCTCAGGGTGGGTCATCTCACTCAGTCGGTTGTCTTTGGAAACTCACTTACAGACATGCCCCTTGTTCCCTAGACAATCCCAGACCCCAGCAAATTGACAGTCGAGCCCTGGTGCGTGGCTTGGCTCTCTCCCTTTGCATGGAAATCTTGTCCATTAAAAGCCATGTGTTCTCCAGCTATGCAGAGGAGCCTGTGCCCGCTAAGCCCTCCCTCCCAGTCACTAATGAGGTGACGGTCATTGTGTGCTCTCTGGGCCACCTCCCATGTTCCTTTGCTCTCTGGACGCCCCATCTCAAATCCATTTCCCACAAACCCCGAGCCTATTAGTATCTTTACGACCCCGCTCTAATGCTGCTGCGCCTGCCCGCAGCTGCTCTTTATCTCCATCGTCCCGTCTTGAGTCTGCGCATTGCTCGTCACTATCCCAGTTCATCATTCTTCTATTGGGGGGGGGAGTGTATTTCTCCGAGTATTTTATTCCGAGATGCTAATGTAGTGCCTGAAACGTAGTGCATCAGTATATAGTAACTGAGTGGATGGAGAGACAGAGAGATGAACAGATAGATGTATAAACAGAGATGATGGGGAATGGACAGATGGACAGATGGACAGAGGGACAGATGGACGGATAAGTGGTGAGCGGCTGGATGGAAGAAGAAGCTGTTGAATTAGGAGCATTCCCTTACTTTTTGGCTCCAAGACAAATAGATCACTTGGTGGAAGCTCTGATCCAAAGGTCAGTTTGATAATGAGACACAGTCCAGACTTTCAGAGATCACAATTCTGGCAGATCATACCCTTGGAGAGGGGACACCACCCTGATCCTACAACCCCGGAGAACGCTCTCTTGGCTGTAGTCATGGGACCAGTATTCTCCTGCCAATCAGGGGTTCACCTCCCCTGCCCTGTCTGAAATTAGGACAAGACTTCCTTTTGCCTTTGACCTATGGTTGGCAAAGAATCAGCCTCCCGGGCCTGACCCCTGCCACCAGCAAGCCTCAGGGGTGTGCCTGATAAGAGGCTTGTCAAGCATTTCCACACGTCTGGAAGGGTGATGCTTAATAACTTAAAGGTGACATCAGGGTTGGGAGTCATATCCGATTGAGCAGAGAGACATGACCTAACTCGTCTCTCACCATCGTTCTGGCTGCGAGAGCTTGTCTTTATTAATTTCCTAACTTGGAGCTGCTGGCTCAGAAACCCAGGCTGTCCCCAGAGCTGGGGCCCGAGGCTGGGCTTAACTCCAGCGTGACGAGGAAGGCGCAGACTGAGCTGTGACTGAGAGGGGGCACCCACCATGGAGTCTGGGCTCTCCTTGGCCAGCCTTGGTTTCTACTACCCTACAGATGTCACACTTGAGGGAAGCAAACCCGCAGTTTCTGAAGACTTCCTGGATCACATTGCAGGTCCCCTGGTAGTTAAAGGGATGGTTTTCTTTGTGCTCTTAAAGGTGATTTAAGCCCAGTTTTCCAGGAACACAAATCCGGTCTAAAGCACCCAGCGCACCTGGCTGGAGCGTTGCAGGACTGTGTCTGAGCCCCTGGCTGTCTGGGGGAATAAGCTGGCTTTAGTTTCTTTCCTTTCATATGCTGTATCATAGAGAAATCTGAATTCTTCATTGCCTTCCTCCCCAGCTCCCACCTTGTACACACACACACACACACACACACACACACTCACCCCTTCCAGCCTCCGGTCTGTCAGGCTTAGGGGCTAGCACAGGCTCTATTCATATGAGCTGCTCTGTGACCTTCGTGAAGTCACCTACCTTCTCTGAGCCTCAGTTCCCCTCTCCCTAGGCCTGCAGGAGTTGTGGAACTTAGACATGGTACTCTGTTTGTAGTGGTGTGAAGATCCGTCTCATTCGTTTCACCAGAATATTTCTCCTGTGTTGACTCTGTCAAGTCCTGACTACAGTGGGTGGAGGCAGAGGCCGTCGGGTCCTGGGACAACAGAGTCACATCTGTAGACTCTCGCACAGTACCTGGCTCAGAGAGGGTCTTCAGTGGAAGTGTGGTCCTTTCCTCCCCTCCCCTCCCCTCCCCTCCCCTCCCCTCCCTTCCCCTCCTCTCCCCTCCTTTTCCTTCTCTCCTACACTCCACCTCACTTACTTGCTCATCTTCTTTTAGAGGGGAGTTTTTCTGAGAATCAAGCCCAAGGCCATGCTAAGTCAGCTAGCGCTAACCACTAGGCTACAACTCTTCCCACCAGCCGTCTGTATCCAGCAGACCTGCTGAGACCCGCTGAGATACTGGTAACAGAGTGGGCAGTGCAGTGGGGGGGGCGGTGTGTGTGTGTGTGTGTGTGTGTGTGTGTGTGCAGTGCAGTTAGTATTCACTCTCTTGTTGATTTTCTATGTGAATTTACCAAGCCTCGCTCCACCCACCCCCGTCTGGTTGAATTTTCTGTCCGTAGAATCAGAGCGTCCTAATTCCTTGAAGTGCCTTGAGTAAATGACAAATCATTTAGGGCAAAAATGTCTTCAAACCAAAGATGTTTACACAAAAATCAAATCAAAACAAAACACCACTGGTCATTGGGTTGGACACCTTTATTCCAGCACTCAGAAGGCAGAGGCAAGCCTATCTTTGTGAATCCAGGGCCAGCCTGGCCTACATAGTGGTTTCTAGGCTAGCCAGGGGCTACATAGTGAAACCCTGCCTCAAAAACAAAACACCCAAGAAACACTGCTAAAGACAGGTGAGTTGGTTCTGAAGGGAAATCCAGTTGCTACACCAGTGACAACCTGAGTTTGTTGGGAGAGTGTTGGCTACACAAAGTTGCCCTCTGACCCCCATGTGTGCCCCCACCCCCCACCCCTGACCCCGTGCACACTGATAATAAAGTGCAAAAGCGTTGCTGAAAGGAAGGAGAACGGTGATGAAGACGCTGGATCTGGACGTGCTTCCACGGTGGTGGGCCAGAGCAGAACCCCTGGGCCCTGCCCACTGTGGCCACGCACAAATTCTGTGTGCCCCGAACGGCCCCCTAAACCACTAACCCTGCCCCCCACACCCTCTTCCAGAGACGTCACTTAGATCTACCCCCTGAGGAACTTAGGGAGGAGCAGCTTCTGTAGTGATGTCCCTTGGCAGGAATGAGAGAGAAGGCTCAGAACACCGCCAGCAGGATCTTCCCCAAAAGCCTTGTCGGCTGCCACCCCGTCCTTGACACCTCCAGTCCACTTTTCCCCATGGACCCCACGCTTCTTCCCAGATGATCGACTTTTAAAAGATCTCCCCAGTGGCGTAGAGAGCCCTGCATGTGTCCTGACGCATAGGGGGATCTCCCTGCAGGTGTGGGAAGCCAGCGTGGAGCGCGTGTGTCTCTTCTAGAAGAGCGTGGGCTCTGGCAGAGTTTAGTTTAAAAGGCCTTCCAGGGCTCTAGCCTGAAGTTCCTGAGAGGCCTGAGAGAGGATGGGGCGGACGGAACCAAGCTCTTTCAACTCAAGAATTTGTGACCCTTCTAAGGGTTGTGGCACAGGATGCGGCGCCTTCATCCTCCCAAATCCCCTCCCGGAGTCCCCCAGCAGATCTCTGCAGAGCAGATGCCCAGGGTGTGGAGGGGATACAATGCCCTTCTTTGTGGGGGGATCTGGGCCAGCAGGCAGGAGGAAATTAGACAGTGCTCTTGACAGGAGCTCTGTCTGGGGTGTCTGTGAAATATGGGCCGGAGGGGCTCCTTCCCGAGGCCAGCCATGGCTGCCGACCACCCCCATCCCACTCTGGGCAAAAGAGGAGATTGCTTGTTTGGAAAGAAGTGATATATGGCACTGTGCTTCCTTCCCTCCTCTCCTGAGGGGCTGGAGGGAAGCTCATGTCTGTTCCTGGTAGGTATATGTATATGTGCATGCTTGTACACACATGTGTGAACGGGTGCCTATATATGTGCATGCCCAGACATGTGCACTGTATGGCTATTTTCTGTGTTTGTCTGGTTCAAAATGTTGGGCCACATGAACAAAATACAGACCAAGGGGGCAGGGAGGCGGCTTACTAGGCAAGCATGAGGACCTGAGTTCGAATCCCCAGATCCTCTAAGTCTGGGCATAGTAGCATAGTCTACGATCCCGGGGCTTCTATGGAGCGGTTGGGGGCAGAGACAAGAGTATCTCTGGAAGTTCCTGGGCCAGCTTCTGGGAGTACTCAGTGACAAACGACAAAGATACTCTGTCGCAAACAAGGACCAACCCTTGAAGTTGTTCTCTGACGGCCACATGTGTGTATGTACACCCCACACTGGGGCATGAGACTACATAGTGCATATATATCACATACATGCAAAAATATATATATATATATATATATACATATACATACACACACATATATACATACACACACATACACACACAGAGCGAGACAACAAACCACATTTAGTATCCCTGCCTTAACATAGACCTAGCTGAACTGGGAGCACAGCCACAGCGTGAGAGGATGGGGTGGCATCTGACTAGGTACCCTGTCCCCTCATTCTGTCTCCCAAGCCATCCATCTCACAAGGCAGGGACTGCTCTCAGGGCTGGAGCAAAGCTCCTATCTTGGAAAAGCTCCTGGGGCAGCTGTGGCCTTTGGCGCCTCCAGTGGCCCCTGAACCATTTATCTTCAAGGGAGGAAGTGGGGAGATCTTCCCACCCCCTTTATGGCCAGCCAGGTCTCCACATCTGGGCCACAGCTGGCTGCTGAGCTGCCCGTGTAGACCCACTCTCCCCAAAGGACCACAAGAAAAGGGAACTATCAACAAGCACACTCCAGACGCAACCCTAAAGGGTCAGTCTCGGTTTCCACGTGGCCGAGCCGGGGCTAAAAGCGCCCCGCCTTCCGGGAGGGAGGATGAAAAACTCTCAAGTGCTAGAAATAATGAGAGGCCCAAGGACTGGCAGCTGCCGGGACCTCTGCAGCTCACACCCGGGGTGCTGTGAGTGCAAAGACGAGGCAGCCGAGATGGGGGGTGGGGTTCCTGTTGGGACCAGTAATCTCAGGTTAGGAAACCAAGATGCTGAGAGTAGGCGGGACTTGCACAGGCTCAAGTCTGTGTGCCTAAGCGGTGCTTCCGGTGTTTCCTACTCTGTCCCTTCAGCCCAGTGCAGGCCTCTCTGAGAGCCCTATGGATCTACAAAACGTCTGTGAATCCACAGACAAAACCCGAAGTCGAGTCCATGCCTTCCACCCCACCCCACCCCACCCCCAGTTTTTGAGGTTCGAATGCTTCTCTTTCGTTCCTACCATCTCCTCTCCTCTCCTCTCCCAGCTACCTGAAGACTGGTCTTTTGAGCAAACCCTCTGCTCTGCCTCTGTGTCGTCACCAGATTTTCCTGTCCCCAGAATTCTCTCCCAGGAGCAAGTGTCTCCCATGAAGAACCCAGATGGCAAGGTCACACAGGGGGTAAAAATGATACAGTGGCTTTAGGGCCAATCAATCAGATCTGCTGAATCCCAGCTTCTCTTCCCACCGTGAAGTGTCCCAAGCCATGGCTTTCCTTCCTCATCCGAACCAGGACGCCCTATGGCTCTGTGCTGCACCTCTAGTCAGATCACAGGGGTAGGGGGCCTGGGGGTTGAGGCAGGCAAGACCTCACCAGCTCTAGCAACCAAATAGTCCAGAAAAACAGTAAAACTTTAGCAAGGAGGGTCCAGGACAGATGGGTTGACAAAGGGACTTGAGGTCTTTAAGAGAAGAAAAGAGGGGCTGGAGAGATGGCTCGGCGGTTAAGAGCAGTGACTATTCTTCCGAAGGTCCTGAGTTCAAATCCCATCAACCACATGGTGGCTCACAACCATCCATAATGAGATCTGATGCCCTCTTCTGGTGTGTCTGAAAATAGCTACAGTGTACTTACATACAATAAATAAATAAATCTTTAAAAAGAGAGAGAGAGAGAGAGAGAGAGAGAGAGAGAGAGAGAGAGAGAAAGTTGCTTCCCAGAAAAGTCATTGTAGGGGCTGGAGAGATGGCTCATCATTAAGAGCACTGACTGTTCTTCCAAAAGACCCAGGTTCGATTCCCAGCACCCACGTGGTGGCTCACAATCATCTGTAACTCCAGTTTCAGGAAATCCATGGGCATGCATGTAGTATACAGACAGACATTTGTGTAAACAAAACATCCATACAGATAAAATAAAAATTTTAAGTTTCCATAATTTTACTACTCCTAATGATAACTGTTTTTAAAAAAATGAAATAAATCTCCTTTTAATTGAAAAAAAAAAAAAAACAGCCATGATGGCAAATATATGTGGTGGCAAATATTCCAGCACTCCTATGGCAAGATGGGAGGCAGAGACCAGGGAGTCAGTGAGAAGCTTGCAAGACAGCTAGCCCGGAGCCCGGAGCACAGCAGCAAGACAAGAGTCTCCATCTCCACAGGGCAGAAGGCAGCCAATGACCCGCCAAAATGTTTCTCTAACTTCCTCTCAAGTGCTATGGCAGGTGCCCACCTAGGCATGGACACGAGCATGAACACACACACACACACACACACACACACACATACACACACACATACACACACACCTTTTATCTACCTACCTACCTATCTATTTATCTATCGATCTATCTGGTTTTTTGAGACAGGGTTTCTCTGTATAGCCCTAGCTGTCCTGGAACCCTCTCTGTAGACCAGGCTGCCCTCCACCCCACAGATCCTCCTGAGTGCTGGGATTAAAGATGTACACCATCGCAGCCTGGTTAAGGTGGAGAGTGATCGAGGAAAGTGACTGGCAAGAGCCGCTGGCCTCCACACGTACACTCAAACATGTGTACATGCCCGAACACATGAGTGCAAATACATCACACACCAAAGTTCACACCATGAAAAACACAACCATCCCTGTCTTCCCAAGGAATCTATGGTGGCGATGCTACTCTGCAGACTGGAGAGGCCCTTGGAGGTCATCTCATCCAGCTCCTTTGGCTGATGGAAACTGAGAAAGACCGGTTCATGGTCACCCAAGGCATTCAAGAGACTTCTGACTGTTTCCAGTGCTCCACACGTCCCCACTGTGGCCTCCTTTGAGCTAGGAAAGGGCCTGGGAGGGGACCCTGCTCCTGTCACTTGGAAGTCAGGAACAAGGACAGGAGAAAGGCATGGGCGATAGCATCTAAGACCTGAGCTCTCTGGCCAGGGCTTGATGTCCTTGTAAACAATGTGACCCGCCAGCAGAAGCAGGCCGGCCAGCACCGAATGTCCCTATCTGGCTAGACTGTGCTGGCCCATTCTGCAGAGAAACTAGACTCACAGGGGGCTGGGGCACACAGGATGGCCTTGGAGGTCTCCCGACAGCTCCGGAAGTCTGCACATAGTCTCTGGAAGATGAGAGGTGTTGTCTGTGCAGAAAAGCCATTGGACATTTCCTTGTGACGGTGACAGAAACCATGCCTTCCTCCATAATCACCCCCGCTGCGGCTCTGACTCAGAGCAGACAGCCCGCAGAGAGCACGGGCTTTATTTTAAAATCCCTCTTGATTTTTTTTTTCATCCTCATGAATGCCTGAACTCCCAGGCAGAGGAAAGCATTTGAGCCTGTCCTTGAGTGTGCTGCTGGTGATGTGATGTCCCAGACGGGACTCTGGCAGGGCTCAGCCACAGGAACAACCCCCCCACCCCCCCCACCCCACCCCCCGCTGACGTAATTTGAAAGAATAACCTACCGATTTCCCCATCTCCCTCTGCTGGATGCACCTTATCGAATGACAGGGGAAGCCAATGTTTGGTTAAATGGTTCGGAGGTTAATTCTCAACAGATGGGAGGAGAGTTTCCCTTTATTCCACTCCTTCAAGAGATCTGGTCAGCTCTTCTTGCTGGATATATGAGGCTCGGCGGACAGGGCAGGGCCGTTCTTCACATCATGTCCTTAGAGAGAATCCATTTCCCACCCAGCCACCATGGCCCCTTAGGATCTCAGACTGAGCCCATGGTCTCTGTGGGACCATACTGTGGCCCGGCCCAGCCAGGTGCAGATTATAGATTTATCAATTCCAGATTTTCATATATACATATGTATATGAAATTAATATACATTAACCCAGAACCTTGTGTTAAAACAAACAACACAAAAAACTAGGTGTGCTTGTAATGTCAGTGTGAGGGAGGTAAAGACGGTTCACACCTGGGGCTCACTGTCACGCAGTCTAGCTCAATGGGTAAGTTCCAGAACAAGTGAGAGACCTGTCTCAGATTAGAAGGTCGGGGCTGGAGAAATGCCTCAAGCAATTAAGAGGATTTGGTGCTCTTGCAGAGGCCCCGAGTACAGTTCCCAGGTGGTTCACAATTGTCTGTAACTCCAGCTCTCTGGAATCTGATGCTCTCTCCTGGCTTCCTTGGATACCAGCATATATGTGTTACACACACACACACACACAAACACACACACACTTTCAAAAACAAAAAGAATGCGCATGGTACCTAAGATCAAGGTTGACTTCTGAGCTTCACACACATGTGCACACACATGAACACTTCCCCACACAGGCCGAATTATGAAACATGTAGTCTTTGGAGCCTGACTCCTTTCCCTTGGCTTCTTGTGTGTGTACAATGCGAGGTCTCACTATGCAGCTCCAGTGACCTTGAACTTATGATTCCCCATCTCCTGAGTAATGAGGATTAGAGGTGCGTGCCACCATGCCCGGCACTTTGCCTGGTTCTGAGGATCATTCACTCTGTAGCGAATATTAGAACTCCCTTTCATTTCATGGCAAGGTAAGGGGCTTTGTGTTGACATAGCACATTGGATTTCTCCATTCTGCTGCTGATGAACACAGGTTGTTTCTAGTCTTAGTCTAAAAGAAATGTATATACATTTCCATACAAATTCCAGTATGGAGATATATATATGTATATATATACATATGTATATATATACACATACACACATGCATATATATGTGTGTGTGTATGTATGTATGTATGTATGTATGTATGTATATTTTTTGAGACATGGTTTTTCTGTGTAGTCCTGGCTGTCCTGGAGCTCACTCTGAAGACCAGGCTGGCCTCGAACTCAGAAATCCACCTGCCTCTGCCTCCCAAGTACTGGGATTAAAGGCGTGCACCACTGCTGGCCAGCTAGGTCACATATGACTTGATGTTTACTTTTTAAAGAAAACACCAAACTGTTTTTCGAAGCAGCTATGCCACGATATAGCCCCCCCCCAGCAGTGTGTAAGGACTCCAGTTTCCCCTTATCCTGGAGAACACCCTCATTCCCTTCTTCCCTTCCTCCTCTCCCTCCCTCCACCTTCCCTTCATCTCTGGTCCTTGTATCACTCCGATAGTAATCTGAGCAGATGTGATGCGACAGGCCATTTTCCCTGCTGTGACAAATATCTAGAAAGGAACAACTTAAGGAGTCTTTATTTTAGCTCACAGTTTCATGGCAGAAAGACATGCCGCCTTCCTGGGGCAGGAGTATGGGGCTACGTGATTACACCTTGACAGATAGGAGAGGGAGGGAGAGAGACAGAGAAAGGCAAGGATTAGTCCATAGCGTGGCCAGGTTATAATCCCTAACACCTGCCCCCACCCCCACCCCGTGACCCACTTCCTCCAACCAGGCCTCATCTCCTAAGGATCTGTATCCCACATCAGCACCCCAAGCTGCGACCAAGTAGTCAGAAACATGGCCCTATGGGAGGCAGTTCACACTCAAACCAGAGTGTGTATTGTGCCAAATATTCCTCTATGTTCTCACAGCCCATTTATGTCTTCTTTTGGGAAAAAAACAACAACATCCATTCAAGTTCATTCCTGTATTTTCATCAGACAGCCTTTTTGTTGTTGAGCTGTTAGAGCTCTTTGTATACTCCAGCCACTGGACCGAGATCCATGAACAGTCACCTCCTCCCGTTCTATAAGTTGTCTCTCACTTTTGACACCCTCTGGTGCATAGATATTTCTACTTGTATGACTTAGATCATTTTGCTTGCCTGGCTTTGGTGTCACCCACCATCATGGCATCTCACTCTTCATTTCCTTCTGTTTTGTCTATCTTTAGGCTACATGTTTGCTTAGAGTTAGCTTTCTGTGTAGCATAGAGTTAGAATTCCTTGTCATGTTCTTTAGTATGCAGGTGCCCCAATATCACTCAATAAGAAGACTATTTTACTCTCTGAATGATCTTAGGAACTTTACTGAAAATCGGTTAAAATATACATTTCCCCCCAGTTTCTCAGTCTTCCTTTGCTGTGAAGACGCTATCTTGATGGACACCCCAGCTGGCCTTGAGTTAGAGGTCTTTCCACCCCAGGATCCCAAGTGCTCAGATCCCCACATGTGCCACCATACTAGGCAAGACTCAGGTCTGACGCCCTGGTCTGTGTGTCTGTCCTTGTATTCGCTCCTCACTTTCCCATTCCTGGAGCTTCATAGTCAGGTTTACACGGAAGAGGCTTTCAATCTCGTTTCTTCTTCCTTTCTTTCTTCTTTCAACATTTCATGGCAGAAAACCAATCACAATTCCATGGTGAAGTTAAGGACTGGGAGTTTTACTTCTGCAAACATGGCATTGAGATTTGTGACAGAAGCAGCTTTGAATCTTGTGTTTGTCAGGGTTCTTCAGAATTAGTAGGGAACAGAGATACATGGGGGAATGAAGAAATAGGAGATAGATAAGGATAGGTAGGTAGAGAGAGAGAGAGAACAAGAGATAGATCGAGAGATAGATGATTGATAGATATGATAGGTAGACATATAGATTAGATAGATAGATAGATAGATAGATAGATAGATAGATAGATAGATATGAATAGATAGATATGGTAGATGATAGATTATAGATATAGATTGATAGATGATAGAGATAGATATAATAGATGTGATAGAAAATAGATATAGATAGATATGATCGATAGACTGATATGAGAGATATGACAGATATACAGGCAGGCAGACAGATGAGGATTCATTAGTGGATTTTACCATGTGATTCCAGAGGCTGAGAAGTCCCACACCATGTTACATGTAAGCTGGAGAAGCAAGGAAGCCAGCAGCATGGCTCAGGCCAAGTCCAAAGGCATGGCCTGACGTGAACTGACGCAAATACAAGTCCCAAGACCGGAGAACCTGGAGTTCCAGCGTCCCCGGACAGGAGAAGGGTGTCCTAGCTGCGTCCCCGGACAGGAGAAGGGTGTCCTAGCTGCGTCCCCGGACAGGAGAAGGGTGTCCTAGCTGCAGAGGAGACATTGCTCTCTCTCCCTACTTTGTTTTTCCCAGACCCTCAGCCCATCGAGTGGCGCCCCCTCAGATTTGAGGGCGTGTGTGCCTCTTCCTTACTCAGTCCACTGATTCACGATCCAAATTCTTCAGGAAACACCTTCATAAACATACCTAGAAATAATGCTTCGCGCCAGAGTTGTCAGAGTGTGCTGGCTAGTTCTGCGTCGAGTAACCATGTGCTAGGGTCATTTTTGCAAGAGGAAACCTCAACTGAGAGCTGTTCCTTCCCACCTAACCGGCCTGTGAGCAAGCCTGCAATGCATTTTCTTATTTAGTGCCGGATATTGATGGGTCCAGCCCAATGTGGGCAGTGCTACCCTTGGGGGAGTGGTCCTGGAGGGCTCACTGGCAAACCATGGGGAGCAAGTCAGTAAGCAAATCTCCTCGGTGGCTTCTGCTCCAGTTCCCGCCTCCAGGTTCCTGCCCTGACTTCCCTCCAAGAATGACTTTGTCGGTAACATGAAAACAGAAATAAAGCAGGCTTAGTGGCATGCCCTCGGGAGACAGAGCCAAGTATATCTTTGTGAGTTCAAGGCCAGCCTGGTCTATATAGTGAAGTCCAGAACAGCCAGAAGTACATAGTAAGACCCTATCTCAAAGCAAAACAAAACAAAACAAATATATAAAACCAAGCAAGGGGCCGGGCGGTGGTGGTGCACGCCTTTAATCCCAGCACTCTGGGAGGCAGAGGCAGGAGGATTTCTGAGTTCGAGGCCAGCCTGGTCTACAGAGTGAGTTCCAGGACAGCCAGTGCTATATAGAGAAACTCTGTCTCAAAAAAAAAAAAATCCAAAAAACAAAAAAACAAACAAAAAGAAAAACAAGCAAGGGCTGGAGAGATGGTTCAGTGGTTAAGGTCACTTGTTACTCTTGCAGAAGGCCTAGGCTTGATTCTCAGTACCACATGGTGCAATCAACTGAAACTCGAGTTCCAGAGCACCCAACACTCTCTTCTGGCCAAAGCAGGCATGCATATGGTGCACATGCATGCATGCAAGCAAAACACTCATCTACATAAAATAATAAAATGATTTAAAAACAAAAACTAAACAGAAACAAACCCTTTCCTCTCTGTTTTTGCCCATGGTGCTGCAGCAATAGAAATCCTAAGACTCAGGGTATCCCAGTCAACAACGCACACCTAAAGTTAAGCATCGTGGATCTACAGACCATCTACAGACAACTCAGGGGCAGTGCTGCCATCCTCGTGATAATAAGCACCCCAACCCATGAATATCGGGTGTCTTTTAGTTAATTATCTTTTGATTCCCTTTGGAATATTGTAGTTCTCACTGCATAAGCCTCCTGGTTACTCATTGCTGGATGAGAGACATATGATGGACAAGAGGTCCTACACACGGATCATATAGATCTCATCCCTGATACTCTGCCAAGTTAGGGTCCTGGCTGCATTTTGTTTGGAGGGATGGAATGAGAGAGAATGAGAGAATGAGAGAGAGAGAGAGAGAGAGAGACAGAGACAGAGACAGAGACAGAGACAGAGACAGAGACAGAGAGAGACAGAGACTAAGTTATAATATGGTATTGTGATTTGAGAAAGAAATTCTCCCTTTGGAAATGTATGACCAAGTTTATCTTGTGTGTGAATGTAATGTATACATGAACGGGCACATATGTGTGCATGCATTTAGAAGCCGGAGATCAACATGAAGTGCTTGCCTCAATCACTCTCCTCGTATTTTCAGACTGCTCTCTCATTTGGCCTACAGATTTATTTACAAGGTTGGCTAGATCTATCTGCTTACCTCTCCATGCATCTCTGCCCCCCTGTTGGTTTTATCTCTTTGGACCAGTCCTGACAAATGCAAGAACATTTCTATCAAAATCCTAAATGGACAGCAATCCCCAGAAATCCTCCTGTCTCCGCCTCTCAAGAGTTGGGACGGTAGGAACACAGCTGTGCCTGGGTTTTATGCAGGTGCTGGAAATCGGAACTCAGGTCTGCGTGCTGGCATGGCAAACACTGTATCATCTGGGACATCTCCCCAGTCCCTGGAAAAATAGTTTTAGTACACAAAGCCAGATTTGACCACTGCATCCTTGGTATTTTAGTCCATTACAGTAACTGAGCCTGATTGGTTTATAAACCACAGAAGTTTATTTGGCTCTTGATTCTGCAGACCAAGAAACCCTTGAGGAGCTGTGTTTGGTGAAGGCTTTCCCACTGCACCATCCCACAGTAGAAGGCAGAAGTGCCTAAGAGAGGGAGAGTTTGTGGGAGTGCCAGCCTGGGTCTTCCTCTTATAAAACCACTCACACTATCATATGGCCCC
This sequence comes from Apodemus agrarius, assembly GCA_964023405.1. Classification (NCBI taxonomy): domain Eukaryota; kingdom Metazoa; phylum Chordata; class Mammalia; order Rodentia; family Muridae; genus Apodemus; species Apodemus agrarius. Next base: position 88,688,550 of record OZ030015.1, on the reverse strand, counting down.
CATCTTCATGTCTCCCCAAAGCCTAGGAGTTAAAGGGGTGGTAGCCCCCAGGTTGGTCATCTTGGGGGTGGTAGAACCATTAGGAGTTGGGTCCTAGTGAGACACCCTTTCGATCCCTGCGGCTGTGCCCCTGAAGGGACTCTGGCTTCTTGCTCTTCTTGCTGCTTCCTGGCTCACAATGTACACAGCTTTGCTCTACGACACACTCCTCCTGTGACAAGTGCCCCTTGCTAGAGACTCCAATAGTGGGACAAGTCATCTAGAAAGCAGAGCGTCACTCTTTCTGAGCTGGTAGCGCTCCTGCGAACATGGTGACCGTTCCCTGGACCTGCCAGACATTCTGTAAGAAATGTGGGAAGGTGGCACAGTACGAGAAGGGCAGGGATTCTTTGTCTGCCCAGGGAAAGCGGCATTGTGACAGGAAATAGAGTGCCTGTGTTGGGCAGACTAAGCCTATTTTCCGCAAAAAGGCTAAAACTACACAGAAGATTGTGCTGAGTCTGCGGTGAGCCCAACTGCAGATCTAAGAGGATGCAGGCTAGTAAGAGATGCAGACATTTTTAATTGGGAGGTGGCAAGAAGAGAAAGGGCCAAGTGATCCAGTTCTAAGCCGATTTTGTTATGAAGACAATAAAATCTTGACCTTTCACATACATACACAAACACCCCCCAAGCATAGTGTCTAGAACAGTGAGCTAAAATAAACCTTTTCTCTTGAGCTGTGTGTGTAGCTCACACCTGTCATCCTAGGACTTGGGGGCTGAGTCATGAGGTCTAGCCCAGCCCAGAATACATAGCAAAACTGAAAAGAAATATATGTAGTGTGTGTATTGTGTGCTCACATGTGTGCATGCATCTGCATGAATGTGTCTGTGTATATGCATGCATCTGTGTGTGCATCTCTGTGTGTATATGCATATGTACAAGCGTATATGTGTGTGTACATGCATGTATGTACATGTGTATATTCACTGAATAAATAAATAAGTATAAATAAATAGTTTTTCTATGTATACATTTATTGTTTGAAGTATGTTATGGTGAGAGAAAGCTGAGTCATATAACTGTTCATAATGCAAGGTGTCATAGCCCCTCAAAAGTAATTGGATTCTTCTCATTAGACCTGTATACTAAGGCTTCCTCAGTCATAAGTGTGTTTTGAATTTTGTTAATGCACCATTTGTGGATAGCTGCTGCTTTTTTCCCCTGTTGTTATGAAGTCAACATTATATCCTTGGTTTTGCTCTTGGCCCCCAATTGTTTACCATTCACCAAAACCTATTTACCACTTGAACTTCCACAGAAAAAGCTTGCTTACCAAGGACTGGTGTAAGACTCTGGGGAGCCTTAACGTACCAGAGAGACCCCCTGAGTGAACAACCTGGAGATGGGAATGGATGCAAAAAGCAAGAGGAATTGTATTGAATCAGCATGCTGGGTTCGCCCTGCACATGGGGAGAGAACGACCACGCGCAGCCCACACAGTGGGCCTTATACAGTCCTCAGGGCAGCTGCCATTAGGCACAATGTGATAGGCAGAACAGTGTTACCTTTAAATTGATTGGTTGTTAGGGGATGGGGTAGGTGGCCAACGGTCTCGGTATAACTCTGGGCCTCCCTTAGCCGCAGGGACCTCCCTGTGGTCTGAGGAATGTAATTTAGCTTCTCCCTTCTGGGAGGGGCAGGTGTTCCATGACCTTCCCAAAGTTCCAGAGCTGACCCTGTCATTCCCCCCTTTTCTTTGTGCATGCTTCAATCCTGAAGCCATTGCTGGTATTCTGAAAGCTCATACTCCTGGTCTTCTGTTTCTAGTTCTTTGTATCTCTGCTTTAAGATCTTTAACTGTACCTATGTGTTTCTTAACAAGAGCGACCAATTCAAAATGGAGGGGCCAAAAGTCAACAACAGCAGGAGAACTAGGGGTCCTAACAGGGTGGATGTGTGGGTGGTCAACCAAGGGGAGGAGTTAAACCAAGACTCAAACCAGCCCTGACTCTGTTCTCTTTCTTTTCCGCTTGGGTGTCCCTTTCTCCTCACCTTGACTGATGGAAGTTTCTATCTTATCTACATCTAAATCAATGGCTGCCCTCAGACTGTCATAATTTTCCCCTTGTAAGACCAGAGTGGAAGTCCTGGTGGCTGTCCCACCCATCCCCAACCCCAACAGACAGGAGACAGTGAGTGCCATAACAGGCTTGGGGAACGGGCACATAGGATGTGGGAAGGAACCAGAATCGAAGGGCACCACCAGGCAGTCATGATCTAGGTCAAGTGATCTTGAGCTTAAGCAAATTGTCTGTCTTCTGCAGGGGTCTCTGGGGGGGGACAGGGCAACTGCAGGTTTCACATGGGAAGCGTGCGCCCAGGCCGCAGTACCGTCCACACTGAGGCCTGTGGGAGTATCTAGCAGCGCCAGGAAGGGTCCCTTCCATCATGATTCCAGCGACTGTCCCTGAAGCCTCCTTACACAGATCCAGTCATCAGTCTGGAAGCGGAGAGGAGTCTCTGACATCCCTGGAGCATTTAAGGCAGACAGTTTGGCCCAAATCTCATGTTGTGGGACACCTCCTGGGAGGGCCCCGTGGACAACAAAGGAGTTGGGGTACCAAAGAGGATCTCAAGAGGGGTCAGGTTAATATGGCTGGAGCTGTTCTGGGCTCAGAACAGGGCCAAGCGGAGGGGCACCACCCAGCCTGAGCCAGTCTCCAAGGTCAATGTAGTTAAGGTCTCTTGTAGGGTTCTGTTTATTTCCTCTGCCTGTCCTGAGCTCTGCGGATGGTGCACACAATGGAGCTTCCAATTAGTCCCCAATATCTCTGTCAATTCCTGACGTACCTTAAGAGACAAAAGCAGGACCTTTGTCCAATCCAATTACCTCGGGCACTCCGAACCTTGGGAAAATTTCTTCTAATATCTTCTTTAGGTATCATGGTAGCTGTTTCCTGCCTGGTGGGGAATGTCTCAATCCATCCAGAGAAAACATTTACAAACACTAGAAGGTATTCCTAACCATATTTTCCTGCCTTTACTTCCATAAAAATCTCTCAATATATTCTAGACTGTTCTCCCCTAGGTCTTTTGCCCTGCTTACTCTTTGCTGCATAAGCATTCACTTGCTGGCATACCTTACACTGTTTTACTCTCTCTCTCTCTGTCCCAAAAACCTGAGTCTTATAAGTATATACTTTAGGTCCCTTAGCTGCTTGGACAAGCTTTTTATTCCCTAAATGAGTCCATCTGTGCATTTGGCCTAGTAAGTCTCTTGCTTACTTTCTGGGGAGTATAGTTCTCCCTTCTTGTGTGGGCCATTGTCCTTTCTTGGTAATAGTTGGTAGGGTAACTGGCAATCTGAGTCCTTTTTTTCTCCAGCATATTCTAAGTGAGGCCATCCCTTAGTCCAGTCCCATTTCCCCATGGGTGTCTCTTGCAGGCCCATAACCGGGATAGGCTCCTCATAGCCACTTCTGGAGCCACTTACTTTATGCCTGGTTATTGCCCACCGAGTCTCTTCCCTTCTGATGTCTTGGGCAGTGAATAATACTCACAGTTGCTGGCTTCATTAGGGCATCCAAGAAGTCCAAGATTTCCTGTTTGTTTCCTCTGATGTGAGCAGTCATCTCGGCATATATCCCTGTGGACGTGGGCTGTGGCAAAGGCATACCTGCTATCCGTGTGGATGTTAATTTTCTTGCTGGCTCCAAGGTCCAAGGTCTTGGTGAGGGCAATTAACTCCACTTTCTGTGTTGACATGCCAGAGGATAGAGATTCTACCCACATGACATTTGTGCTGTCTGCCATAGCAGAACCTGCTCGCCTCTGACCTTCATGGAGAAAACTGTTCCTGTCTGTAAACCAGGTAGCCTCCGCTTTCGGCAGGGGTCAGTCAGAGAGGTCTCTCCTTTTGGGCCAGTTAGCTGTGGCCTATAGGGCAGAAAATGCATCTGGGCCACCATTTTGGAGAGTATGTCTTGCTCCAACAGAGGGTAGGGACAGTCTGGGGTGACCCTAAATGAATGGGTTTACCCATCCCATCCCTAGGTCCACTGTTCTTCAGGTAGTCCATGAATACATTTTGGTACCAGTGGCTTCTTGGATCCAAGATCTTTTCTTGGAAATGGGGCCATTGCCTTGGAGTGTTGAGCCCCTATGTCCATCAAGAATTGAGTGGGTTTCTCCTCCACTCTCAGAGTTACCCTGTGTTCTGGGAGGAGGTCTGAACCACATCTCTCCTAATCACTGTCTTCACCCAAGGCTAACACCTTTGCCATTTGGGGGCACTTTTCCCAAGGCCTGGGACTTCCTGCTCACATCTTCTGTTTGTTAGGGCTCTCTTGGGCCCAGTGGCCTCTCCCCTTGGAGTATGTGCACTGGCCCTTTTCAAGGGGTTTTTGGTCTCTCTCTGATTGGAGTTTCTCTTCTCTGCTTTTCCTAACTACTGTAGCCAGGACACTCTGTAGATTCCTTCCTTATCACTTTTCTTTTACTCTGTTCCTTCTCCCCCTCTTTCTCCCTGTCTCAGCAACCTGCACTAAATCCCTCAACAGCTTATCCTGTCTTTCTAGCCTCTGAAGCTTTTTCCTGATATCTCTACTAGCCTGGTCTATAAAAGCCATTGTCCCAATAGTTTTATATTCCTTGCCCCTGGGATCATAGGGTGTATATTGGTGGAATGCCTCTATGATCCATTCTAGAAAGGCTGTGGTCCCTGTTTAACCTCACATACCTTGGTCAAATTTGTGGGTTGCCACGCAGCCCCCTTGAGACCTGCCCATGGAATCTGGTGGTGGACCTTCAGGTGCCCCTCACCTTTTGCCATATTAAAATCCCAGTCAGGTCTAGTCAGGGAAAGTCCACTGTTCACAACAGCCTAGTCAATCAATGGTGCCTCCGTGTCTGAGGGGGTATTCTTTTTGGCTTCCTGTATTATAAATAAAACAGCCTCAAAGAGATTACCCAGTCTCTTGGAAAACATGCCCTTAGTGAGAGCCACTGGCAGCTCTCAGTGTTGGCAGCAGGCGGAGCCATCGGGGGCAAGGGTCGGGAGCAACAGGTCCGCTGTTTAAGGGTCTTGGGGGGATCAACTTCTTCTCAGGTCCAGATCTCTCCACTCATGCTTCTTTCTTCCTGAAGGCCAGAACCTGTGAGGTGGGTCTTGGGAAAGAAAGGTTTTTATCTATGAGGGGGGAGGTGGGTCCTCCACTAGATTCTTCTAGGTAACTATAAAGACTTTCTCTTCTACTGCTTTGATCACCTGCAAGTCAACGTCCCTACTGGTGGGTCATTCAGAGAAGCAGAGAGTAACTAACTTGATTTTCAGAAGGCCTAATGTCCAAACAATGTCTAAGTCCAAGAACACAGAACAAGATACCAACAAACACAGAGAAAAACAATCACCACACAGTTTGCCCCTTGATGGGCCCAGTTACAGACACCAGGTGCTCCGGCCCATACAGCGGGAACCAGATAAACAAGATTATAGCAAGACTCCAATTACTGTCTTGCCATTCTCAGAAGGAGCAGAGCCTCCCCAGCTCCCTCCAGGGAGCCTGAAGTGTCCTTCAGTCCTCCATGGTCTCGACATTACAGCATTTCTACCCCTCAAATTAGGCTCCACCAGACACCATAGGCTCCCTGAGCCTCCCAGGTGCTTGCAAGCAAATTGAAAGTTCAGACAGACTTACAGACTCAGACTTTGATAAACAGCAAAATAGACAAAAAGACTGCAGTGTTACCTGCTCGAGACTTCCAATTCACTATCCCAGCATGTCCCCACAGGAGGTCAGATTCCTGGCCAATAAACCAAATGTAAGACTCAGGGGCCTTAACTTACCAGAAACCCCCTGAGTGAACAACAACATGGAGATAGGAATTGATGTGAAAAGCAAGAGGAGTTTTATTTAATCCAGCATGCTGGGGTCGCCCTGCACATGGGGAGAGAACGATCACCTGCAGCCCGTGAAGCAGGCTTTAATACAGTCCTCAGGGCAGCCACCATTTAGGCACAATGTGATTGGCAGAACAGTGTTACCTTTAAACTAATTGGTTGTTAGGGGATGAGGTAGGTGGTCAACGGTCTCTGAATAACTCTGGGCCTCCCTTAGCCGCAGGGGCCTCCCTGTGGTCTGAGGAATGTAATTTAGCCTCTCCCTTCCAGGAAGGGCAAGTGTTCCATGGCCTTCCCAAAGTTCCTGAGCTGACCCTGTCATTGGCAGTGGATGGTAGTCCCTCTTAAATGACACCTGCTTGGAAAGCCCATGTTACCTCAAACCTGGAGTACAAGTCTGCTGAACACACCAGCCCTGTCAGCAGGACTTTGGGATGGCCAGAAGCAGCTGCCTAGGCTGGTCTTGAAGTCATTTTGGAGCCAAATCAAGTCTTGAACTTGTGATCCTCCCGCCTCAGCCTACAGCCACGTAAACAGTATTACAGGCCTGAGCCACCAGGCATGACCTTCCCTGAATAGCGTTACCAGAATGGATCAGCCTAGGAATCTTATCCCTCTTCCACTAGGAAGGAGGCTAGCCCCTGAATTTCCACGGCATACACAACTTGACAAAGAGCAGTATTTAATAAACTCCAATGGGTGACTAAACTAATTATGGGTGTAGTTGACCCTAGTGATGAGCTCAGTGTTCCCACCCCTTCCCCTCGCCACTGGCAAACATGTTTGAACGGCATGGCCCTAGCTCTACTTCTCCAGCACAGGGAAGCAGGGGCAAGAGGGGAGAGTTGCCCATAAGTTTTGTTAGCTTCTGCAAAGCAAGACTCTAAAAGTATAGGGATGTTTCTTGGGGTTCCTGGTCAGCCCAGGCAGCTTAGTAGGTGAGAAAGAAGTGGATGCTTCAGGGGTGGGGGATGGTAAGTGTGCAGGATAGAAATAAACATGGGGGGGGCTGGAATGTTGTTCAGTTGGTAGAACATTTACTTAACACCCATAAAGCCATGGGCCCGATTCCCAGCACTACGTAAACCATGCATGGTGGTACACATCTATAATCCTAGCATTTAGGAGGTAATGTTGGGAGAATCAGGAGTTCAACGTCACCCTCTGCTACACAGCAAGTTTGTGGCCAGACTGGGCTACACAAGACCCTATCTTAAGAGAAGAGATAGGAGAAGAGAGGAAGGGAGAAAGGAAAGGAAAAAATACAGATGACTAGGAACCCCAAGAAGTAATACACTAGACTGCCAGACTCTGTGTTTGTGTGTGTGTGTGTGTGTGTGTGTGTGTGTGTGTGTGTGATTTCCTGAGATAAAAAAAAATAGGATCCATACTGTGGAAGCCAGGCCAGTGCCAGAAGAATCCTGGGGTTACTGGAGGTACAGGAGCTTATGACCATCCTCTGAGTTAGAACAAAGGAGAGAAAAGACAAGGAGCTCTTCTGGGCACGAGCTGAGGCTCCATCCTGTGGCTGCCCCAGGACCCTGTGTGTGTGTGGGGGGGGAGGAGGTAACCTGATGGTTACTTGTTCCTAGGACAGGCACATTGAGCTCTGGGAAGCCACAGGAGCAGCTGGAGTAAATCCTGTGGGAAAAGAGGGAGGGAGGGAGGAGGAGGAGAGAGAGAGAGAGTTAGTTGTGCTCTGGCGACAGTTGTCTGTGGTGGTTCACAGGGGACACTCAGGAGCCAGAGAGTGAGGGAGGAGAAGGAGCCTCCTGGAAGGTTCCCAGGTTTCCAGCTGTTTGCTCTAGGGAGAAGATGAATTACTCTTCAGCTCTTCTCTCTTTCCCAAAGCCCCTGGGGACCCCCCAGAGCCTCCTCCCTGCTGCTCTGCCCCGCTTTTCCCCCTCCCCCCCCTGCCCTCAATGGGAGGGCAGCAGGCATGAGATCGGGGAACAAAGGGATTAGAGTCGCGTTCTGCCCTTCTCCACAGTGGAAAACTCTTGGGAGAAGGGAGGTCTGGGAGGGCCAATGAGATTATGGATCTGGAACAGCAGCAGCCAGGAACTGCCTCTCCAATGGGCTATAGCCTTCTTAGTACCCTCCTCCCTTCGGCAAAGATGCTCCTCTTCGATGTCTCCTTCCATGTGAGCGACCGCCCAGTGAGGGCACCCACAGAGACAGGAGTCCTTGTGGCAGGACAGGTGAGAGGAAACGAAAGGGACAGGTAAAGGTAGAAGGCTCTGATTTCCTGCCAGGTTCTCCCACTTCCCAGCTGTCCACAGGCAGACAAGCATTGCAACCCCCTGAGCCCCAGAGTCCTTATCTGTTTGTCTGGACACAGGGTCTTGTTCAGCCCAAGCTGCCATCAAACTTGGTATTTAGCCAAGGGTGATGAACTTCTCACTTTCCTGCCTCTACGTCTCCAGGGCAGGGATTACAAGTGTGTGTGTCACCATTCCCAGAGTGAGTTTCTCCTCATATATGAAAATAATTACAACCATTTTCTGAGTATCCATTATCCACGGTCAACCATGATCCAAAAATATTAAGTGGAAAATTCTAGAAACAATCGATAAGTTTTAAGTCACTTTCATGATGGTAGATTGTTATTACGACTGTTATGTTTGGGTTGTAGCTATCAATCTTTCACTGTGGCCCATTTATAAACTGAACTTTATCATCTGTGTGCATGTATAGTAAGTAGTTCATAGGACTCTTGGCACTAAGCACAGCTTCAAGTGTCTGTTGGGCATCTGGAAATGAGCCCCCCGCCCCTCGTCCCTCCCTGGGATACAGAAGGGCTGTGTACCTAGCTTGTAGATGTAATTTCGGTGATCAAGTGAGGTGGAGAGGTATGTGTGGAGAGGGGTCTGGAAACGAGGACACCTCGAACAATGGCAGTCACCCTTGGGAGAACATGGATGGAGACCCATCTATGTGCACCTTAAGAAGAACCAAAAAGTCAGGTTTAACAGACATTTAAGTGTGTCTGGGAAGCATGACCTACCAGATGCTTTGGGATCAACTAAAGCAGCTCTAAGAAGAAAGTTTATAGCTGTGGGCACTTATGCTACAACCCAGAAAGAGGAGGATGAGTGTCTGAATGAAGTGAAAATAGAAAATAGAAATAGTCCCAATCATCTAAGGAGGTACCTTGAGGTTTTAGACTAAAACAATTCAATCCCCAAAGCATCAGATGGCAAGAAATCATTAAGATCAAGGTAGAAGCCGGGCGTGGTGGCACACGCCTGTAATCCCAGCACTTGGGAGGCAGAGGCAGGTGGATTTCTGAGTTCGAGGTCAGCCTGGTCTACAGAGTGAGTTCCAGGACAGCCAGGACTACAAAGAGAAACCCTGTCTTGAAACAAACAAACAAACAAACAAACAAACAAAAAAAGATCAAGGTAGAAATGAATGAAATGGAGACAAAAACAGACAGACAAACAAAACAACAGTGTATAGGGCTGCAGAGATGGGTCCGTGGTCAAGAGTGTGTATTGCTCTTCTTGCTCTTCCAGAGGACAGGAGTTTGATGCCCAGTGGCCCCGTCCATGGAGTCACAGCTGTGTGTAACTCAACTCCAGATGATCCAATACCTTCTTCTGGTCTCCGGGGACACACGCATTTGTGTTCACATGTCCCATCCCCCAACACAGGCATGCACACATAATTAAAATAATAAAATATTATCAAAAGAACAATGCATAGAACCAGGGAGTCAGTTCTTTGGTGTGTGTGTGTGTGTGTGTGTGTGTGTGTATCCTTCATCCTTAATAGACAAATTCTCACTGGAATATTCTAGGTACTTGGGAATCTGGGTTTAAATTTGGAGTCTCTAGATCTGTGGAGAGTATGAGATATCACAGTTTGGGAAGGGGCAGCCTTGGCTCTATCCCATGCCTGCTTCCCTACTCTCTCCACCCCACCAGGGCATGGCAAAGGTTTTCTGAAGATTCACAAAGCAGCTCTAGCCTCCCCAGATCTGATGTCTAGACAGAGAGAGAGAGAGAGAAAGAGAGAGAGAGAGAGAGAGAATGAACATCTGGTGACCAGAGATGTACTCTGGGGCATCTTGGGACTGGGGCCGGGGGTTAGGAGAAAAGCCATTACAGTTTCCAGAAGAGACTGCTGGGCCCCAGGGGAAAAAGAGGCCAGGGACCTAGAACTGCCCGGCATAAGGCAGAGACAGAGTTACCTCAGCAGGTCATATCCTCTCAGCCCCACGGGCTCCATATCCTGTGGCAGGATGCCCGTGTGGGGCCTGGACAAAGACTGCACGCTCCGTTTGATGCTCTCCAGTTCCTGAGTGGAAAGGCTTATTCTCATGTCACCCCTCCCCCAGGCTGTGGCTCCCACCCCCCCACCCCCCCCACCCCCCGTTCTCCTCTCCTATGATATTTTCTGTAGGGAAGATCAGGGGTAATTTACACAGCAGCAGATCAGAGGCGTGGAAAGAGTAGATGACCTTGGGGACAGATGCAACAGGATGCCAAGAACGCTTGGGTCGGGTTCAAGACTCCTCAGACCCGGGAGCTGCTAAGCCTCTCCCCTCCCTCCTCCCTCCTCCCTGGAAGACCTGGACACTTGTTATTTATTATCTGAGAGCAGAGAACCCGAGAGCCTGAGCCAAGAGCGCAGCCAAAAGCCTGTAGGGAGCTGATCCAAGCTCGGTGAAGAATGAGTGTTGGCCGAGCAGACCTGGAGAGAGAAGGTGAGGGCTGCCTGGACAGCCCAAGACAGCGTAGAGACCGCTGCTCTCTAAGCCAGTGCCCAGCGAGACTGCAGAGGGCCACACAGAGACGCCTGGGGTCTGGACCGGGAGCTGAGAGCAGGTGTCTGGACCTGGCTGAGCCAGAGGCGTGCATTCTGGGAAACAAGATCATTTGATGCCACCTCCTAACCGTGGGAGCTGAGAGTCTTCCCTTCTCTGACCCTCTGTTTCCTCATCTGTAAAATGGGATAAGTGGTACTTTCTTTTCGAACTAGGTAGATAAAGCTCTGTACCTGGGACAAAGAACGGAGTCAGTCAAAGGTACCCTGTGGTGACCATCACCATGACAACGGTGCCTGGAAGCCATCTCTGAGATGCTAATTGAGGGCTGGAGAGATGGTTCAGTGAGCCGCTGTGGGTATGAGTTACTTCTGCCATGCTAAAACACCCTGAGCAAAGGCATCTTGTGAAAGAAAGTATTTTGACTTGTGATTTCGGAGCTACCAGTTCCCAGTTCCCAGTTCCTCATGGCCAAGAGGCATGGCAGCAAGCAGCGGAAGACAGGAGAGGAAGCTGAGCCGATCACATCTTCAACCTCAAGAGTGAAGCAGAGAGAGAGAGAGAGAGAGAGAGAGAGAGAGAGAGAGAGAGAAACTAATCTTGGCTGTCAACTTGACCTTATCTGGAGTCAACTAAAACCCAAGTAGCTAGGCCCACCTGTGAGGTTCCTTTGGAGCAACTCCCATCCGTGTTTTCTAGAACTCAGAAGTTCAGTTCACAGGTCAGCAGCGGCAGCTCGATCCCCTCTCAAACAGTTCATGGATACACCAGCAGTCCAGTTCGTTCGAGTCGGAATAGCAAACAGAAATCAACAGCGGTGGCACTTCCCAGCAGAGACAGCCAGGCCTCAGCCCTGGCGTGAGTCAGCAGGCAGAATCTGGAGGGACAGAGTTCTCAGCTGTGTCTCTCTCAGAGAAGTGAGGATCATCGAAGACTGGAGACCCGTAAGCAAGCACAGCTCACTCTGTAGGCAAGCACAGGCTCAGCCTCCATCACTGTCCATTGAGTCCTGTTTAGACTCCCTGTTTAGACACAAACGTCATGTGTCCTCCACGTGTCTGGCCTCAGCTGACATCACTCTGCCAATCAGCCCTCAGCCATGGAAGAGGCAGAAGACGGCAGCACACCACCAGAAGGTTCGTGGTGCATTTCTCTCTATGGAGTCCCAACAAATGCAGCTCAACTCTACAACGTAAGGCGGACCAATACATGTGTGTTGTTAGCAAAGAATCCTTCATCACGTGTCTTTCACGTGCTTGCTTTAACAGAACATCTCTCTCCTGTGTCTGCTTCAGTGAAACATTCCCTCACGAGTCTACCTTAGTCTTTCACCTGTATCCACTTCAGCTAAACATTCCTTTGCGTGTTTACCTCGGCCAAACACCATCCAACACAACTGATTTCCAAAGAACCCTTGAGTTCCCACTTCAGGAGTTAGAACCTACTTCTTCGGGATCCAATGAAGACGGGAGACCAGCAGCTAGGACTTCCGTGGACGCCAGCTGCAGGATGGGACAGTTGAGACATCCAGACTGAACCCCCAGATCCTTCATCTTCCGGTGAGGGGACATCCCTTGTTGGGCTACCCCGACCACTGTCCTTTATACATATTAGTTCATTCTACCAGCTCTGTTCCTTTAGGGAGACATGACCAATGCATGGGGCAAGGCTGCGAACGCCCCAAGCCTGCTCCAGCGACACACTTCTTCCAACAAGGCCACACCTCCTCTCCGGACAGTGCCGCCAATTAGTGTTCAGGACCCAAGCCTATGGGGAAGGTTTCTCATTCAAACCTCCACACCGTGTAAGCCTGAGTTCAATCCCTGGAACTCACATAAAAAAAGGATGTGTTGGCACCCATCTTAACCCTCAGCTACAGGGATGGGAGGTAGTGAGAGGAAGAAGAGGTCCGGAAGCTTTCTGGCCAGCTAGCCCGAATACTCGGCACAGTGGCAGAAACAACAGAGACCTTACTCAATGAGGTGGAAGGCGAGAACAGCCCCTGACAGGAACCCTCTGACAGCCACATGCTACATGCCACATGCACAGTGTGGCACATTTGTACACAACCTCAACACAGGCAGAGAGAGAGAGACAGAGACAGAGAGAGACAGAGAGAGACAGAGAGAGAGAGAGAGAGAGAGAGAGAGAGACAGAGAGAGAGAGAAGAGAGAGAGAGAGACAGAGAGAGAGAGAAGAGAGAGAGAAGAGAGAGAGAGGGGAGAGAGAGAGAGAGAGAGAGAGAATATAAATGTTTAAATAAAAAGTAAAGAAGTGCTAGTTGACTTGACTATGGACTGTGTCCAGCACACGAGCCTTGCTGTCAACAATAAGAGTTTTTCTGGGCTGGAGAGATGGCTCAGCGGTTAAGAGCACTGACTGCTGCTCTTCCAGAGGTCCTGAGTTCAATTCCCAGCAACCACATGGTGGCTCACAACCATCTGTAATGGGATCTGATGCCCTCTTCTGGAGTGTCTGAAGACAGCTACAGTGTACTCGTATACATTAAATAAATAATAATAAAGTAATATTTTTAAAAAAGTTTCTCTGACAAACTCAGCAACAGACATGGTTGAGTTCCTGCTGCCCAACACAGCCCACTGGAAGCTCAAATCCTGGTGTGTGTGTGTGTGTGTGTGTGTGTGTGTGTTGTATGTGCACATGTGTGTGCTGTTTATGTGCATGAGTGTTGTATATGTGCATGTGTATATGTATGCATGTGTGTTATATGTGTGCATTATATTGTGTGTGTTTTATGTGTGCACATGTGTGCATATGTGCATGTGTATATGTATGCATGTGTGTTATATGTGTGCATTATATTGTGTGTGTTTTATGTGTGCACATGTGTGCATATGTGCATGTATTATATTATGCATGTGTTGTATGTATTGTGTGTGTACATGTATGTGTGTTGTATGTATGCACGTGTGTGTATGTGGAGGCCAGAGACTGACACTGGGTATCTTCTTCCATCATTCTGCACCATTTTTATTGTTTTAATAAAGCATCTCAGCCGGGTGTGGTGGCGCACGCCTGTAATCCCAGCACTTGGGAGGCAGAGGCAGGCAGATTTCTGAGTTCGAGGCCAGCCTGGTCTACTGAGTGAGTTCCAGGACAGCCAGGACTACACAGAGAAACCCTGTCTCGAAAAAAACCAAAAAACCAAAAAAACAAAAACAAAAACAAAAAACCAGCATCTCTCTTACCCATAGCTCATTGACTCATCTAGGCTGGCTGGCCGATGACCTTCCTGGCCGCCACCCCCCACCCCTCACCCCGACCTCTATGAGGTGATTATGGATGCTGCCCTCATACCCAGTTTTTTTGTTTGTTTGTTTTGTTTTGTTTTGTTTTTCCGAGACAGGGTTTCTCTGTATAGTCCTGGCTGTCCTGGAACTCACTCTGTAGACCAGGCTGGCCTCGAACTCAGAAATCCGCCTGCCTCTGCCTCCCAAGTGCTGGGATTAAAGGTGTGCGCCACCACCGCCCGGCCATACCCAGTTCTTAAGATGGGCCTGGAGATCTGAGCTCAGGGCCTCCTGTTTGCCCTGCAGGCATTCTATCCACCAAACCATCCCCTCAGCCTTCAAACCCCTTCTCAGGGGGAGTGTTGCTCCCTATTCAGTTACTAAGAAACCTGGGGCTCAGGAGGGCTAGAGAATTTGACTCCCAGTACACAGCAGGACACAGGAAGTCTAGGCCAAGCCCATCTGTTCCCCTGGAACCTCTCTTACACACACACACACACACACACACACACACACACACACATACACACACACACACACACACACATGCACACAATAGTGACCAAGCGGCCACATTGACAGGTCCACCTGAGCAGCTCACAGCCCACTCTGGTACTCTTCATTCTCCTTGGCCTTCGAGTCCATGACACCGTTTCAACATATTTAGACTTTGTGATGGGAACAAAGCCTCTCTGGGTCTAGATTTGTAGGAATTCCGTGGCGGGAGACAAACAACTCAATTAGGAAAGTGACCGTTCCCGAGAATGTTTTCCTTCTCTCCCAGGACATTGATGTACTTGCCTCCTGGCACCCTCGAGACCCTGCTGTGACATCCACTGGACCGGGATGGCTGTCCCATTTCACAGATGAGAACCCAGCTATGCGCAGAGGCCAAGGAGAAAAGCTCAGGGTTTGAACTTAGATTCACCAGCCGCCCTATAGGCCCTGATACTCGGGCCCACTCCACCCACTCCCTCTGAGGGATCCCCAGACCCCACTTTGCCACTTGAGTCATCGTGGAGAAGGTTGGGACCAGCTGCAGACCATTTGTCCGAGGCTTCTGTTTGCTCTGCCTCTTGGCAGGGGTCTGCAATGCTACATTAAGTGTTCTTTTCTGGCTTATTTGTGGGCAGTAGACGTCTCCAAATTGCCATGAACGGAGGCACCTGGCTCTCCGGGGACGATTTCTGAGTCCATCTCTCCACCTTGTTTATTTGTGAAGTGGGAACACAGACACAACGGGTGTATGTTTTACATTAAGCCAAGTAGGGGCTTGTGGCGTTTCTGTCTGCACTTGAGGCATGTTTATACTGCTGGGTCCATTATGAATCTGGTTAATATCCTTCGAATGCTCCGAGTCCTTCCGTCCCTCCAGCCAGGAAGTGGGTAATGTTCGCACAGGGAAGAAATTTCCAGGCACTCAGACCTTTAAGCAAATGAGGACTTTTTTTTTTCTTGAAATGGATTGGGGGGGTGGGTTTGTTGGAGGATAAAAGAGAGAGGGAGAGGGAGAAGGAAGGAAGGGAGAGAGAGAAAGAAAGAGGGGGAAGAAAAATTAAACTCTTCCTGTTCCACCAATCCTATCCTCACAGATGACTCCCTGGTTCTAGAGATGCAAACGGAGAGACGCACCAGTGGACAGAGAACGGGGCCCTGACAACAGCATCCCTTTGCTCTGGGATGGGGACTTGAAGGAGAACACCCCTCCCCTAGGGACAGGAAGATGGGGAGATCTGCAGCCAGGAGGTCCTCTGAGGGCTGCCTGTGTTGGCTGCTTCGGCCGAGAACAGGCTTCCCACAGGACTGCCCCCTGCCTGTTGGCAGCTAGCTCCCTGCCTGTTGGCAGAACACACAGGTATTATTTTAAGGAGAAAAATGAGATCGCTGTTATTGCTATATTCCTCCTGTAGAAATGGTAGCTTGGCCCAGCCAGGACCGAGCTGAGAGGCAGTCGGTGCCAAAGACGGGTGAGCTCATCGCATGAGGGGCTGTAGGTGTTTCCAGCGAGCATGGTGTGGAAGAAAGGTTCCATGCTTGGGATCCCAAGTCCTCAAAGCAGACCCCTCATCCCCTGTATCAACTCCTCCCCGCCATCTGAGCCCATGCCCATCTGATCCTTCTGCCTTCTTGTGTCTGATCAAATGATCATCACTGACCATATTGTCTCGCAGCTGAATTAGAAAGAAAATGAGGGAAATACTTGGCACTTAGTAGGTGCTCATTTAATATTTCCTTCCTCTCTCCCTTCTTGCAGAAACAAAGGATATTATATCATTAAGGAACTGGGAGTAGGGCATGGTGCTGCATGTAATCTCAGCATCCTCATGGCTCATGTGGGCTCTGTAAGACCTGTCTTACAAAAGAAAGAAAAGGCTGGGTGTCATGGCGTGGACTCATAGTCTCAGCGCTAGGCAGGCAGAGAAAGATGGATCCCTGGAGCTCACTGGCCAACAGTCCTACTCAAATCAGTGACCGCTGGCCGGTGAGAGGCTCAGCCTCCAAACGGAAGGCAGAGGCCAGTGAAACGGCTTGGTGAGTAAAGGCACCAGCCTGCCAACCTGTTTGATTGCTCGGATCTACATGACAGAAGGAGAGAAACGTCTCCTACAAGTTATCCTTGATCTCCACATGTGCGGCCTGGCACCTGTGTGCCTGCACACATGCACACACACACAGACACAAACACACACAAGCAATACACAGAGACAGACACACACAGACCCATACACACAGACATACAAACATATACACAGACACAGACTCACACAAACATACATACATACAGAGACACACACACCCAGATACATACAAACCCATACACACAGACACACACACTAAAATTAATAAGTATATTTCTTTAATTTCCTTTTGAAACAAATGTGAGGGCCAGCGAGCTGATGTCTTAGCCAGGGTTTCTATTCCTGCACAAACATGATGACCAAGAAGCAAGTTGGGGAGGAAAGGGCTTATTCCGCTTACATTTTCACACAGCTGTTTATCACTAAAGGAGGTCAGGACTGGAACTCAGGCAGGTCAGGAAGCAGGAGCTGATGCAGAGGCCATGGAGGGATGTTTCTTACTGGCTTATTTCAGCATGCTTTCTTATAGAACCCAAGACTACCAGCCCAGGGATGGCACCACCCACAAGGGGCCTCCCCTCCTTGATCACTAATTGAGAAAATGCCCCACAGCTGGATCTCATGGAGGCATTTCCTCACCTGAAGCTCCCTTCTCTGTGATAACCCCAGCTTGTGTCAAGTTGACCAATGGATGACCAGCTGGTTCATCCATTAAGAGCTTTTGCTGCTCTTGCAGAGGTTGTGAGATCAGTTCTCCGCATCCACATTAAAAGGCTCACAAGGGCTGGAGAGATGGCTCAGTGGTTAAGAGCACTGACTGCTCTTCCAGAGGTCCTGAGTTCAAATCCCAGCAACCACATGGTGGCTCACAACCACCTATAAAGTGATCAGATGCCCTCTTCTGGAGTATGTGTCTGAGGACAACTACATTGTACTCATATAAATAAAAATAAATTTTTTTTTTTTTTTAAAAAAAGGTGCCGGGTGTGGTGGCGCACGCCTGTAATCCCAGCACTTGGGAGGCAGAAGCAGGCAGATTTCTGAGTTCGAGGACAGCCTGGTCTACAGAGTGAGTTCCAGGACAGCCAGGGCTACACAGAGAAACCCTGTCTCGAAAAACCAAAACAACAACAACAACAACAAAAAAGGCTCACAAGCCAGGCAGTGGTGATGCATGCCTATAATCCCAGCACTTGGGAGGCAGAGGCAGGCAGATTTCTGAGTTCGAGGCCAGCCTGGTCTACAGAGTGAGTTCCAGGACAGCCAGGGCTACACAGAGAAACCAATAAAACAAACAAAACAAAACAAAACAAAACAAAAAGGCTCACAAACTACTGCAACTTTGCCTCCAGAGGATCTGACATTTCTGGTCTCCTGAAGGACTTACAGACACATGCACACACATAGACACACACGTACACACAATTAAAAATATCTCTGAACAAAGAATAAAGGTGCACAGCACCTAAGAAACAATGCCTGGCTTGATCTCTGACCTACACAAACACACACACATACCTTCACATTCACACACACGTGCCATTGACACACAAATGCACACATACATGTGCACAGACAAAAAGAAAGAAGGTGGGAAAAGAAAAGTGAAAAGAAATCGTGAGCCTTTGAATTTGCAAATATTAAATAGGACGCTGGGAAATATGGAGATGTGTCTCTTTGTTGGTCCCGTCCCCAGACTCCTGGCAATGGCTTAGGAATGATACAAGCCATTCTAAATTAATCCCAGAATTAAATTCAGAGGAAGGTTCCAGGGCATGGGGGAATTTTCCCACTCCTTCCCGGGGAAGGACTGGCGTGGCCAGGAGCCAGATCACAGAGGGCAGGAAAGCTGGTCGAGAGGACCGGTCCAGGAAACCCAGAGCAAGGGACTCCAGGAGGTGGCCACCAGGCTGCACCAGTTGGAAGTTCTACAAGGTGACTGCTCAAGAGAGTGAGTCACCTCTGCTAGGACACAGAGCTCTGGCATTTGGCGACTTGAGGCCAGGCCCTGAAACACCCAACCCACTCTGATTTTCCAGAGATGAATCACAAGGTTCGTTATTAACAACAGACCCTCTGGAAGCTTCCTATGGGAGAGCCAGATCCCTCTGTCGGGGTGTCAGTGAAAAATAAAAATGAAAATGGCATCGGCATGTCACTGTAACGTTCTAAATACTGTCATCATTCTCGGGCCAACGAGGAGGCTTAAAGAGCAAAGGTGATTGCTACCAGGATGAAGACGTGGGTTCAATCCCAGGTTCTCCATGGCAGAAGGAGAGGACTCCCACAAGCCATTCTCTGACCGCCGCATGTGTGTCACGGCCCACACATGATTTGTTAAATGCAACTTTTAAATTTTCAAGTAATTTTTAAAGATTTGTCATTCTTACTGGGCATGGTGGGACACGCCTTTAATATCAATACTTGGAAGGCAGAGGCCAGCCTGATCTACAGAGTAAATTCCAGACCAGATCATGTCTCAAAAAGATGTCATTATTGCTCTAAATTTCATATCCACTGATTTCCAGTCCCCCCTCTGGGTAAAATCTCCCACCAGACTGCCCTGACCATGTCTGCCGTGGCTGCACTGGGTGTGGCCACTGTGGTGCGTGGTGGCTCTATGGTTTGGACTTCGGTGCTTTGGGGCCCCTTCTTGAACTCCGTTGACTAGTTATTGCTATTCATGAGTTCTCCTAATCCATCCCATCTCAACTTTGCCAAGGAAAACTCAAAAGGGACTTTTGATTGAGGCCACACTTCAAAGAGTGGGGACAGAGGATGGACCGGAGGTCATGGCGGTTGAAGTAGGCATGTCACAGAGTGGTGATGGAGCGACTGGGAGGGGCTGAGGCTAGGATCCAGGAGCAGCTGAGAACACGGCTCAGAGGAGGACCCTGCCATTCTCACACTTTGATCTGGGCTGGGCAGACAGAAGGCCAACTCCAAGAGCTCACGTGGACAGTTTTTCCCCACTGTGCTCTCCCTCATCCCTTAAAGTGTTGTGCTGGGGCCAGCGAGATGGCTCAGAAGATAAAGGTGCTTGTTGCCAATAGCAACAACCTGCGTTCTATCCCAGGGACCCACGTGGGAGAGTGAGCTCCTGCAAGCTGTCCCCTGACTCCCACATGTACCACAGCATAGGTGTGCATGTGTGTATGCATGTGTGTGTGTGTGTGCGTGTGCGTGTGTGTATGTGTATTATATAAATGCAACAATAAATAAATGTAATAAAAATTAAAATATAGTGTCAGCCTCATAGTTAAGGTTTTTTTTTTGTTTTTTTTTTTTTGTTTTTTTTGCTACATTTTATTTACTTGGTGTGTGTAAATTCTCGCCACAGAATACCTATGGCAGTCAGGAGAGAACCTGTGGGAGTTGGGTCTCTCCTTCTACTTATGTAGGTTCCAGGGATCAGGTCCAGTCATATGCCCTGATAGCAAGTTCCTTTACACAGTAAGCCACCTTACCAGCCAGTCTCCGTCTTTATAGCCATGGCCAGGGACACCTCACCAAGCAAATGTACGTTCAGCCCAGGGCAAGGACAAAGGAGGGGAAACAAGCAGCTTCCCCTAAGGCTGTCACAAGAAGGTGGTTAGGCATTTCTGCTTCTTCCCGTGGGCCACACCTGAGCCACTTGGCCACACCCAGCTGCAGAGGAGGCTGGGAAATGTAGTCCCTGGTGTCCGGCATGTTGGGATGGTCGGCCTGTGAGATTCCAGGTGGGTGCCTTGTGAGTCCCAGACTTCAGGAAGTGCTATGGAAGTAGCTGTGAGTGACAGAAAGGGCAGTTACTACTCTGCACTTACAGATGGTGTTCACTGGGCACTTCCTAGGTAACTTCTAGAGAAGAAAAACACATGCCCCTCCACACGGAGAACGGTCTCTTGGGGACAGCATATGTCTCTCTGCAAAGCTGATGAGCCTAGGTTTCTAACTCTGTTGCTTCAAGCAGCCCAAGTGTCAGTTTCTGCACTGTAAAGAGTGATATGTGACGTGGAAATGTATTTCTTTGGAAAGTCAGTTGTGCTGGGAGATAGTGTTTTGCTAGGGCAAACACATGAAGGAGTGTCTTCCTGAGGCAGACACTGGTAAAAGGCTGTTCTGCTAAAGCAAGCACGTGAGAGAACGCATGACGAGGGATTCTTTGCTAACAACACGCATGTGTTGGCCCGCCTTACACTGCATAGTTGAGCTGCATTCGTCAGGACTCCATCTAGAGAAATGCACCGAAGCACTTCGGGTGGTGTGCTGCAGCTTCCGACTGCTTGCATGGACTTGGGCTGATTGGCGGAGTGATGTCAGCTGAGACGGGCTCACGTGTGCAGCGAGACATGCGGTGAGACAAGACTCACGGAGGACACGTGATGCTTGGAGGGAGTATAAAACAAACTGTGAGGGGGCCCGGCTTGCTTATAGAGCTAGCTGTGCAAACGCTTCTTGGTCTTGAATCTTCTCTGATCTTTGCTTCAGTGAACGAGGCACAGCTGAGAACTTCTCCTGGCGTCCCTGCCGGTCCCAATGCCTCCTAATGCCAATTCAGCCGAGGCCTGGCCGTCTCTGCTAGGTCGGGTCACTACTGCTGATCCAAATTTGCTATTCCAACTCTATGGAACTGGCGTGCTAGCATATCTATGAAGTGATTGCAAGCGGACTGACCTGCTGCTGCTGACCTGTGAACTCAACTGCTGATTTCCTGACAATGCAGATGGGATTTGCTCCAAAGTAAATAGATCTGCTTCCCCTTATCCTAATAACCTTTCCATTCCACTGCCTCTGGTAGGTAGTGGGCTAGAAGGAATGTCAAAGCACTTAGGAACCATCATTAAAAGTAGAGTTGAGAAAAATTTAAGCCTATCGATGTGACTTCTAGCAGTCACCCTAGAATTTCCACTGAGGGCCTGGCAGCCCTGTAGACATTACAGTTTCCAACTCTCTTGCAGCTATATATGGTCATGTGACCATTGCATTCTTGACAGGCCAGAGAACAAAAATGCTATGTGTACCTTCTGGTCCAAGGAAGCTCTATCAATTAATTTCCCTTTGGTTTGCTGCCAGTTGTAGAGACAGAATCAACCCCTAGCTAAAATGTGGCTGAGCTGTCAAGGCAGATGATGTCACAGAAGGTGTTACAAAAACATGTATCTACTCACATAACAGGGGTTCCTGGATTCCTAGAGGACAAACAGGGACTGGCTTGAGATCTATGTGGAGATGGGGGGGTGGGGCTGGAGTGAGGTTTCAACTTCCTGCTACAGCCAGATGGAGGAGCTCACAGGAGTGCTCATCATCTTGCCAGAATGTGGGATGCACAGGAAAGAGAGGGGCAGGGCGGAAAGCTGTTGGCAAACATCAAAATGGGGGTCGAGCCCTTTCATATACCCATCTTCCATCTTACGTGTGACTACGGAGGTAGTATGGAGCCATCTGCAGCCGTGCAAAGACACTGCTCTGCCAAAGGCTAAATAACAGACCAACGGCGACGTTCTGGCCAACCCTCTGGAGCCACCCTGTGAACCCCAGGTGCTTATAAGTTGAGAATTTCAAAATTGCCAAGGAGTTCCCAACACAAAGAAATGGCTGGCTATGTCATCCATTACCCTGATTTGAGCATTACACGTTGCAAACTTGTACTGGAATTTCACATGAGTCCCATAAATACACACCCCATAAGCCAGCAGTCCTAACACTTGGGAGGCTGTGGCAGAAGTTTGTAAGTTCAAAGCCAGGGTATGCAATACAGTGAGACCCAGCCTCAAAATAAAAACTAACAACAGGCCTGAGAATATAGCTCTGCGTGGAACACTCACCTACATGCACAAACCAATCCCCTAGACTCCTCTTCTAAAAGCTAGATTTATTGTGTAATTTTTGTATGAACATTTTGACTACATGTGTGTGTGTGTGTGTGTGTGTGTGTGTGTGTACCGTGTGCATGTTCATAAAAGAGCATCAGATCCCTTAGAACTGGAGTTACAGATGGTTTTAAGCTGCCATGTGGGTGCTAGGAATGGGACCTGGGTCCTCCGGAAGAGCAGCAAGTGCTCTTAACCACTGAGCCATCTCTCCAGCCCCTTCTGTATCCTTCTTGAAAATTTGACAACTCTAAGTCAATTAAAAAAATATTTTAGCCACATCTAAAGGCAAGATGGCTCAGCAGGTAAAGGCATTTGTTATAAAGCCCAATGACATGAGTTCAATGTCTGGGACCCACATAACGGAAGGAGAGAACTGACTGACTCCTATAGGTTATCCTCTGGCCTCCGTCTGCATGTCGTGACATATGTGTACATGTGGGTGCACACACATGCACACAAGTAAGTAAATGTTTAAAAGCTGTTCTTCTCTAGTTGGATAGTGAAGCAGGCACACTGCTCTGTCTTCCCTGAAATTTCATTTCAACCAAAAGCACAACTATGGTATTTAAAACTAAAGTGAATAAAGCTCAGTTTCATAGCTTTTTTTTTTGGTTTTTTCAAGACGGGGTTTCTCTGTATAGCCCTGGCTGTCCTGGAACTCACTCTGTAGACCAGGCTGTCCTCGAACTCAGAAATCCTCCTGCCTCTGCCTCCCAGAGTGCTGGGATTACAGGCGTGCACCACCATTGCTGGCAGTTTCATAGCCTTTCAAATTTTGTTTTAGAGACTTTTTAAAGGTTTATGTATCTTATTTTCATGTATGGGTTCTTTGCTTGCATGTATGTCTGTGTACTGTGTGCACACCTGGAGCCCGTGGAAGTCAGGAGAGGGCATTAGATTCTCTGGAACTAGAGTTACAGATGTTTGTTAGGTCATATATGGGTACTGGGAACTGAACCTGGGTCCTCTGCAAGAGCAGCCAGTGTGCTCTTAACCGCTGAGCCATCTCTCCATCCCCCCCTCACTGTCTTAGCTTGGTGGATATGGTGAAGCAAGACAGCCAGTGAGATGATCATCAGGCCAAAGTAAGGATAAGTCAAAGCCAGTCAGATCCTTAGAGTGATAAGAAGTATGAGCAAGGCATCGTGGGACATGTCCTGTGCTCATGAAGGGAGCACACAGGTCCGCAGGACCCTGGCCAGACATCTCCAGTCCATATTTTTAGGGGATCTACTGTGTGATGAAAAACAAGGTGACTGTTATAGATATCCTGTGCAAGAAAGGAGCTGGCAGCCCAGAGGCAAGCACAATCCCGTGTGTAATGTCATCAAGGCAGGCATGTCACCCTCCTGCAGCGGCCTAGTGGAGGACACTTCTCCAGGCCAGCAAGCTGATGGGCCTGAATGGCGCCATTCATTCCATGCTGTACAGTGACCTGAGCCCACCACCCTCCAACTGGGGCCAGCTGCCTGCCTGGTGAGAGCCCAGAAAACCTGCCTTGGCCCAGGCATGCGCACGGCCATACATGGTTAACCAGGTTGAAGTGCCACCTTACCCACTTACCACCTCGGGTCCTGAGCAAATCCATCCACTTCTTCCCGCCTGGATTCCCTCAGCATCAGGGAATCTGAGCATTGGTAGGAATCCATGACACAATGCCTGGCCCATCGCAGGGCTGCGCAGGGGCCCGCTCGCTCTCCACCACTCTGTAAATTGAGTCCTATTTTTAGAAAGCTGGAGAGCCGGCTGTTTAAATAGTTTCTCTGATTGGGTAGTGATTTCATCCGTGAGCATTCCTCAACTCCAAATGCCTGAAAGTCCAAATGGAAGAAAGTCAGAGGCTCTGGGTTGGAAAGCTCTCTGCTCAGCCTCCTTCCAGAACCTTCTCTACCACATCCCTATAAAACACTAGCTAGCTTCTGCTCAGAGACAGCCAGTAGCAGGGAGCTCCCGTTCCCCGGTTCCAACAGCCCAGATGAATGGCCTCCCTGTCATTCTGTGTGTCCTGATGTGTATACGGGTGCACATGTATGTGTGTGTACACATGTGGAGGCCGTAGGATGTAGTCATATAGTGAAGCTACTTCCTCCTGAGTGATGGACACTCTCCATCATCACCCCACATACTTCCAGCATTTTCCTGGGCCTATAGATCTCCTTGAAGTTTGCTCTAAGCTTTGGTTGCCTAAAAGCCGTCTGTGTCCCACAGACCTAACCATCACCACTGTGAACATGTGCCAAGTGGCTTATATGCATGCATGTTTGTACGTGTATTCATCTGTATACAGGCATGTGTGTGTGTGTGTGTGTGTGTGTGTGTGTGTGTGTAGGCCAGAGAACAACTTCCAATGCCATTCCTCAGGCACTGTCCACGTTGGGTTTTGTTGTTTTGAGGCAGGGCTTCTCACTGCCCTGAATCTTGGAAAGTGGGCTGGACTGGCTGGCCAGCAACCCCCAGGGACCTATCTGTTTCCCTCCTCGCCTGCGTTGCAGTTACAACTCCCATGCCTGGCTTCTTCACACGGTTTCTGGGGATTGAAATCAGGCTCTCCCTGAGAGATTCTACCAGCACCTGATCAATACAGATGCAGACACAGCCAACCATCAGACTGAGCGTGGGGACCCCAATGGAAGAGCTAGGGGAAGGACTGAAGGAGCTGAAGGGGATTGTAGCCCATAGGAAGAACACTATCAACTAACTGAGCCATGCAGAGCTCCCAGGGACTGGGACTCAACCAAAGAGAATGCATGGAGGGAGTCATGGCTGCAGATACATATGTAGCAGAGGATGGCCCTATCTGACATCAATGGGAGGGGAGGGAGGCTTGATGTCCCAGGATAGGGGGATGCTAGAGGGGTGAGGTGGGAGTGGGGGAGTGGGTGGAGGATCATCCTCATAGAGGCCAAGGGGGAGAGGAGGGATGGGATGGGGGTTGTGGAGGAGTAACTGGGAAGGGGGATAATATTTGAAATGTAAAGGAATAAAATGATTAATAAAAAAAAAAAAAAGAAAGATAGCCGGGCGGTGGTGGCGCACGCCTTTAATCCCAGCACTTGGGAGGCAGAGGCAGGCAGATTTCTGAGTTCAAGGCCAGCCTGGTCTACAGAGTGAGTTCCAGGACAGCCAGGGCTACACAGAGAAACCCTGTCTTGAAAAAAAAAACAAAACAAAAAAAAGAAAGATAGATAGATAGAAAGAAAGACAGGCAAACACTGAGTCATCTCCCTAGTCTGCCCAAGTGACTTCTAACTGCAATGCTGGACTTCACAGAGCTCTAGAAAATAATCCTCTACCTGTCCCTCCCAGGGACAGTCTATAGACTCAACCCTATATGTTTCACCCACTCCACACATACACACCAACTGTGAACTACTTTGTGTGTAAGGTCAAGCAAGCATCCACCCATTTCTGAATCATCTTGTATAAACCGATGAACAAAGGGGTTGGGGGTGTGGCTTGGGGTGTGGCTTGGGGTGTGGCTCAGTGGCAAGAGCACTTGCCTAGAATGTGTAAAGCTCGAGATTGAGAACCAGTCGTGAAACCAAGAAACTAACCAAGGTGTGGCAGAATATACCTGTAAGTCTGGCATTTAGCAGGCTGAAATGGGAAGACTGTGAATTTGAGGTTAGCCTGGGCTACACTGTAAGACCCTTTCTCATAAATTCAAAGGCTGGGAAGAGCCCTCAGTAGTAGCGAGCACAGGGCCCTATGTTGTACCCTAGCACTGACACTAGGGGAGTCGCTCAGAGAACTTAAAAAAAAAAAAAAAAAAGATTGTGTGTCTATACATATGTATGTAATTTTTAAGAGGAAAGATCTAGGCTCGCCATGCGATTCGTTGCTGTGGTTATTGTAATCATCTAACACAACCTGAAAGGATCTCTGTGGCTCTGTGACCTCGGTTTCCTCATCTTTAAAGCAATACCCAGAGGCCAGCAGGATCACTCGGTGGTTAAAAGCATGCACTGTTCTTCCGGAGGACCAGAGTTTGGTTCCCAGCACTCATACTGGGTGGCCCACAGCTGCCCGAATCTCCAGCTCCAGGGGGGATCTGATGGCCTCTGTGGGCAACTGCACTCACAGGCATAAACACAAAGACACACAGTTAACAAACATAACTTTAAAAAAATAAGATAAAATATTTTTTAAAAATTCATGTTGCAAGGCCGGGCGTGGTGGCGCACGCCTTTAATCCCAGCACTTGGGAGGCAGAGGCAGGCGGATTTCTGAGTTCGAGGCCAGCCTGGTCTACAGAGTGAGTTCCAGGACAGCCAGGACTACACAGAGAAACCCTGTCTCGAAAAACCAAAAAAAAAAAAAAAAAAAAAAAAAAAAAAAAAATTCATGTTGCAGAGCTCAGGGAAGAATTTGATTGTGCACAGAGATATCCTGTACTGTACACAGCTTACGATGAACATGTGCTTAACACATGAGGACCTAGGTTCCGTTCCCTAGAACTGCCCCAAAGGGGCAGAGGGAGGCATTTGTTGTACATTTAATTATATAAAGTAAGTGATAAAATAAATGGCGGGGACCAGGAGTACCAGTGCATGCCTTTAATCCCAGCGCTCGGGAGGCAGAGATGGGGAGTCTTGTGAATTCGAGCTAGCCTGGGCTATACAGTGAGACCCCTAAAAAAATTGTTATAGAGGTATATTTAAATGAACTCCAAGCCGGGCAGTGGTGGCGCACGCCTGTAATCCCAGCACTCTGGGAGGCAGAGGCAGGCAGAATACTGAGTTCGAGGCCAGCCTGGTCTACAGAGTGAGTTCCAGGACAGCCAGGGCTATACAGAGAAACCCCTGTCTCAAAAAAAACCAAATCAAAAAAAAAAAAAAAAAAGAACTCCAGTTTCAAGTTAGTCCTGTTTTGCCCAATTATATGAACTTCAGGCAGGGGCCTACTGAACTCACACGGTAACAGCGAGGGGTGGGAGGGAGCAGGAGAGTCTGAAGCTCGGAGCAAATGTTGGCCATTCTCGTTACTAGACTCCTAAGCTGGTCCGGACTAGTGTGGCTGCCATGCTGCTGGACACCTTACTGCCTGGAGTGCTTTCCTTCTTTTGAATTATTTCCTTGGGACAAATTCAAACTCCTTTCTCCAGCTTGCTACAGTTGTCAGCTCCAAGAAAAGCAGGTAGCCATAAATCCCGCAGCAGCTGAGGCCCAGGATGGAGTCAGGGCAGCTCCCCTGCTAGAAGCCGCCTGCAATGGGCGTGACCCATAGCTGCTCCTGGCCGAGGCTCCTGGGCCAGAGATTACATCATCTGCGAATCCTCAGCGGTGGGGCGGGACGGCTGGGGGCTGGGCAGATGTTTACTCCCTTGGCAGGTCTGTCTCCTTCTGGGGCTTGGGGGGAGAGGGGGAACTGGTCCAGATGCCACAGGCCTGGTTCCCTTCACTTGGGTATGGACAGATCACACCACAGAAGGCCTAGGAGGGCCAGAGGTTATGGGCGAGCGTGTAAGGAGACGTGTGTGGAAGGAGATAAGGGGGGAAGGCAGAGTCTTAGGTGCTCCTCTCCCCTGCCTGGGATCCAGAAGATGAAAATCTCAGAATCGCACGCACTGTTTCGAGTATATAAGACAGATGTCAGCTAAAGCACCCCATCCTTTGGGTGCAAATAAAATCAGTGATGACCGGATCCTATGTGCACCCTCCTTGAGGAGGGGGCATCCTGAGACCTAACTATCAACCAGGTTATCGCTGGCTTCATAATCAGCCAAGTGAATTCACTTTGGGGATCACATCCTGCTACCTGCAGGTAAAACCCCTACTCTGCTGCTCCAAGTAGACCTGGATAGAAACAGTAAAATTAAAATGGTAATGAAAAACCACTCATATATAGGTACATTGCAAATTTAAACAGCAAGACATTGAAAGAAGGGAGGGAGAAAGAAAGAGGGAGGGGGAGAGGAGGAAAGAGGGGGAGGGGACAGGGAGGGGAGGGGAGAGACAGAGAGACAGAGAGAGAGAGAGACAGACAGACAGACAGACTGCATGCAGGTGCACACATACATGCATGTACGTAGTGGAAGCCAGAGGAAGACATAGGAAGTTTCTATTGCTTTCCTTTCTTTCTTTTCTTTTTATTTCCTTTTGAGATAGGTCTCTCTCTGAACCTGGAGCTCAGTGTTTCAAGTACGCTGGCTGGCCAGTGAGCCCTCACAATCCTCTTGTCTCTTCTCTCCCCAGTATTGGATCTGTGGACAAACAGCTCCACGTCCAGCTCTTACATGAGTGCTAGAGATCCAAGCTCAGAACCTCAGGCTTGTGCAGCCCAAGCACTTTACCCACTGAAGCACGTTCTTAGACCTTTCATTTGGTGGTGGTGGTGGTGTGTGTGCGCGGCGTAGGTGTGGTATGTGGGTTGTCAGAAGGGATAACTTTCTATTCCTTTCAACAGCTGATGAAAAAAGAAAGAGTGGCTGGGTGTGGTGACACAGGCCATTGATCCCAGCACTCAGGAGGCCGAGGAAGGGAGATCTCTGTCAGTTGTAGACCAGCCCAGTCTACACAGTGAGTTCTAGGACAGTTGAAACTATATACCGCTACCCTGCTGAGAGAGAGAAAGGGAGAGAGAGAACGCATATGCTGGGTAGTTTTATGTCAACTTGACACAAGCTAGAGTTATCTAAAAGGATAGGAACCTCAGTTGGCAAAATACCTCCATAAGATCTGGCTGAAAGGCACTTTCTTAATCACTAATCAATGTGGAAGGGCCCAGCCCACTGTGGGTGGTGCCACTCCTGGGCTGGTGGACCCTGGGCTGGTGGTCCTGGGTTCTGTAAGAAAGCAGGCTAAGCAAGCCACAAGGAGCAAGGCTGTAAGCAGCACCCCTCCATGGCCTCTGCATCAGCTCCTGCCTCCAGGTTCCTGGCCTGTGTGAGTTCCTGTCCTGACTTCCTTCAATAATAGTGATATGGAAGTATAAGCCAAATACACCCTTTCCTCTCTAAGTTGCTTTGGTCATGATGTTTCAACATGGCAATAGTAAACCCAACTAAGACACCAGACGTTTTCCCGTGGTGTCTTGGTTATTGTTTTACTCATTCATTCATTCATTTGTAGGGTAGGGGGCGGTGCGTGTGCTACAGCACACATCCAGAGGGTTGAGGACAGGAGTCAGCTTTCCCCTTGTACCATGTTCTAGAGATCAAAATCAAGTCCTCTGGCTTGGCAGAAAGCACCGCTCCCCACTGAACCACCTTGTGGTCCAATTCCGAGCTTCCAGAAGCGTTACCACAAATTCCCAGTCCACCCAGCCTGGGGGCTGAGCACGTGACCACAGCCTGGCTCAGTTCAATTGCTGCTTCCTATTCTCCTATGCTAAGCAAGGAGTCAGGCCTGGGGCTACTGGGGTCATTCATCTTTCCAACTTCCAAAGGGGAAGAGGCCTTTCCGTGAGGTTGGAGGGTGGGGGGGGAGGAAGACGCTAAGAGCAGAGCAAAAAGAGTCTGAGCCAAGAAATCCACTCGAGTCAGCTGTGGCAGCTGCCGCCCTGTGAATGATACTTCCCCTGGGCTTAGCTTTCCTGCTTTTCTCCAAATATTGGGTTGGGAGCTGGAGAGATGACTCAGGCAGTGAACCCACTTGCAGCATAAGCACACGGACCCGAGTTCAAACCCCGGAGCCCACATAAAACAACTGGGCATGGTGGCGATTGCCGGAAATCCCAGTACTGGTGGCAAAGATTGATCCCTGAGGCTTCTCAGCCAGCCTCGCCTGATCTATGAGCCCCAGGTCCTAGAGAAAGACCTTGTCTCAACAAGCAAGGTGAACTGCTCCTGATCTCCGGCTTCCACATGTATGAACACACATGCATGTGTGTGCACACACACATGGAAGAACACCCAGATATGAGCATACACTCAGACAAGTAACAATAGTTAATAAAACTTAAAATTGGAAATGAGAGACATTGACTGACTTCCAGAAGGCTGCATACACAAGTGGAGGCCCTCCTCTCTGTTCCCCGAGGCTAGCGATGCTTGGGATTGCAGCCCTGGAGCAGGGGGAGGGGTGGGGGAGGGGTGGGGGAGGGGGGCTCCATTCCACGTTTGGTTCATCCCAGAGCAAAGCAGAGGCAAAGCAGGCAGGACCATCAGGTAGTCTGGAGCTAGGCAGGCTGTCCCAACCTGACCCCGGGCTACCTTGGCTCTGCCCCCATTTCATGCCGCCCCGCAGCCCAGGGTCCTAACAGATCATTTCCCAGAGACAGCTCCTTTCTCAAAAGAAACCCAAATGCTCAAACCATTACGATTTTTACACTGTGTACCTGCTGTTAGCAGTCAGGAGGATTTCTGAGTTCGAGGCCAGCCTGGTCTACAGAGTGAGTTCCAGGACAGCCAGGGCTACACAGAGAAACCCTGTCTCGAAAAAACAAAAAACAAAAAACAAACAAACAAAAAAAAAGCATTCTGTCTAAACTCCACCCCACAGTTGCCTGGCAACAGCCAGGTAGGCCTGGCTCACTATAAAAGGGGCTGATGCCCCCTTCTCTCTCTCTCTCTCTTACTCTTGCCTCCCTAGCCCTCTTGCTTCCCCCCCTCCCCAATCCCTTCCCCCCTCTCTCCACGTGATGGTCATAGCCAGCCTCTAATTCTCTACTCTCTTCCCCTCTCTGCCTTTCTCTGCCGCTGCTACTACCCTCTTGACTCCCCTCCACATGCCCTGGATAAACTCTATTCTATACTATACCATCGAGTGGCTGGTCCCTCCGGGGGAAGGGATGCCTTGGCACGGGCCCACTGAGGCACCCCTCCCCCCATACCTCACTACAGCCCCATAGGACATATTCTTATACCTCACTATCTTTTTTATAAACACATCACCTGCTGGACATACCCAGCCTCAAAGTCCTAAACTTCTGCGTCCCAACACTGCCTCACAAATGGAAAATTTCATACCATAAAGCTTGATTTTTGAGGTCAGACATCCTTGAATTCTAACTCTCAAGAGGCAAAGACAGGTAAGTGTGAATCTGAGACAGCTTGCTCTACATATTGAGTTCTAAGCCAGCCAGGGCTGCACAGGGAGACCCTAATAAGTTAGATCACTTTTAAGTCTTGATTTGGGAGCCAGCCAAGACATCTCTGCGGGTTAGGAACTTGCTGCCAAGCCTAATGACATAAATTCAATCCCCGGGACCCACAAAGAGGCGGAAGAGCTGTTCTCTGACTTCCACATGCTCACACACACACACACACACACACACACACACATTCACACACATATGCATGCACCACATACAAAAAATTACTTTTTAAAATTTAAAAACAAATCCTTGTACAGAATTCTTTAAAATGTTGTATATGAGGGCTAGAAGAGATGGCTCAGTGGTTAAGAGCACTGACTGCTCTTCCAGAGGTCCTGAGTTCAATTCCCAGCAACCACATGGTGGCTCACAAACATTTATAATCAGATCCAATGCCCTCTTCTGGGGTGACTGAAGACAGCTTCAGTATTCTCATATAAATAAATTAAATATTTGACACACACACACACACACACACAGAGAGAGAGAGAGAGAGAGAGAGAGAGAGAGAGAGAGAGAAGGGAGGAGGGAGGAGCCACATTTTCTGAATGATGCTTCTCTCATGACCAGAGAAAACCAGGGCAGATCACAGGCTGGTCTAACCGCCAGAACGTCCTCAGGGGCCTGTGAGTGTTCTCAGTCTCAGCATCCTTTGTTCAAGCAAAATTTTAGAGAAAAACCCAAGCTGGGAAAGGAGGCAGAAATGGAACAGGAAGAGGGGGAGCTTGACCCGCAGAGACACCTGGGAGTGGCAGAGGGGCTCTGTGCAATCCGGCAGCTTCCTCAGGCTTCTTCCAGGAGCCTTTCAGGAAAGCCCTTATTTAGCTAACTCAACTCATCTTACAGATGGGGAAACTGAGGCCCCTAAGGAAATGAGTTGAATCTGGGTGGTAGTGGCATATGCTTTTAATCCCAGCACTCAGGAAGCAGAGGCAGGCAGATCTCCATGAGTTTGAGGCCAGCCTGGTCTACAGAGATAGTTCTAGGATAACCAGGGCTACACAGAGGAACCCTGTCTCAGGAAGAAAGGAAGGAAAGCAAAGGGGGAAGAAGGGAAGAAAGGAAGAGAAGAAGGGAAGAGAAGGGAAGGGAAGGGAAGGGAAGGGGAGGGGAGGGCAGGGCAGGGCAGGGCAGGGCAGGGCAGGGCAGGGCAGAGCGTTGAGCCTGTTGTAAGCTAGTTTGTGACATCTTAGTCAGACTACATGATCCCCGGCTCCAGGTCTCCAGTGTTCTCCTGGTCTAGGAAAAAGTAGAAACTATATTTTCTGTCCCCAAAGCTCAGAACACGCAGTGTCTCCCACAGGCCACAGTCTGGATCCCACCTTCAGGCCTTTGAAACATCCCCTGCTCCGTGTCTGTGACCCTCCTGGATTTTCTAGGCTGGCCACAGGAACCTCCCTCACCCCAGACAGTTCAGAACTGCTGTATACTTGAGCTGACGTCACTTGTCAGACTGCCCTCCATCAGCGACCGGGGAGGGGCCAGTGTGAACCCCAGCTCCCAGGAGTGAGATCTGCTGGAGACTGAGTCCCAAGATGTCTCCCTTTACAAGGATGAAATTTCATGACTTGTGGGTTTTAATTAAATTTTTTCTTTATTTTTGTGGAATCTCAGGGAAAAAAAATTTCCTCTACTCTTGCAGCTTACTCCTTATTATTAAAAAACCCTGACAAGACAAAGGGGAAATGCTGTCCAAGTGTCCAGAATGAGACCATATTTTAGTAAAGATCTGGCCACATTGCACCCTTGAAACCCATTCCCTGCCTCCAAGCACCGGGGCCACCCCCATGACACCACAGATCGGATTTTTAAGTCCGGGGCTTATTGCTTTCTGAGCCTCCTGGGATGTAGAGGATTATTCTAGACTTAATCCTTTAATAATTTTTCCTCCCTCCTGTCTGAGGTCTGGCTTTCCGGCTGAACTCAGACTGGGTAAAAGAGCTTACGTCCAGCTCCACGGACCCCCTTGCAGGCTGTCATCCTCTGTTACTATCAGAAAGTTAGAAGGGGCTATTCAGGCAGCTGGCCACTGCTGGGACGTAAAGACAAAGCTTGAAGCTAGATTAGAGCTTGAAGTCTGGCTTGAGGGAGAAACCGCTCATGGCGCACCCTGCACCGGAACCTGGCACGTGTTTCCTCTTAGGTGGGTGGGCAGCACTCCTACCTTTTTGAAGAAGCAGTGGAGGCCTGATGACAACCATAACTTGTCCAGGTTGACACAGGGGGCAAGTGACAGAACCAGACTTTGAACTCTGCCCTGCTAGGCTCTCTGAGCTGTAGACCATCGGAGGTGCTGTAGGAGGAGCAGGGGTAAACTATGGAGATTAAGAAGTAGGATGTGCAGGGGCATGGTGACTCGTGCCTAGAACTCAGTGTTTGGGAGGCTGAAGCGGAAGAACCATTGCAAGTTCAAGGCTAGCCCGGGTTGGAGTGAGACCTTGTGACACAAACACAAAGAAAAAAGAGTAGAAAAGAAAAGCGGCATGGTGGTACCCACTCAAAACCAAACTCACTCAGGAGGATGAGCAAGAGAATCGGGAGTTCAAGGTCAGCCGGGACATTCTTGAGGACATGGCAAGTTTGGGACCTGTTGTGGACTACCTAAAACCCCACCTCGAAAAACAAAATGACATAGGGCATATACAACCTAATAACAGCAATGTAATTATAGATCAGGGATTAAGGCATGCACCACCACCACCACCCAGTGTCAAGTCACTCTTACATAACAGCTAAACCAGAGGCAAGTTCCTTATGATGTCAACAAGATCAGTTATAATCCCCTGGTTTTGGAATGAGCCCATCTGTTTTGGAATCCATCTGCCTCCTTAAAGCCTTGGTTTGATTATGTAGAGTTTAGGTGGGTGACTCCATTTTGTATGATCTGGTCCCTTAGAGCCAGCTCAGGAGCTCAGGTCAGACGATTGCATACCATTATTTTTATTGGACAGATGTGTCCTCAAGAAGTTCACACTTTGGGTGGAAACTGAGATCTGACCGAACTGTGAGCCTAGAGCAATGGGTACCAGTAGGCTGACAGGGATCGATTCAAGGGCAGGAGGTGTGTACGGAGCAGGGCTCACCTGTAATCCTAGCACTGGGAGGCGGAGACCAGAGGCTCCCTAAGGTTTGCTGCCCAGTGAGTATAGCTGACTCTCTGGGCTCCAGAGTAAACACGAGACCTTGCCTCAAAAAATAAAAGATGCAGAGTAATTAAAAACACACCACTACACCGGGCCATGGTGGCGCATGCCTGTGATCCCAGCACTCTGGGAGGCAGAGGCAGGCAGATTTCTGAGTTCAAGACCAGCCTGGTCTACAGAGTGAGTTCCAGGACAGCCAGGGCTACACAGAGAAACCCTGTCTCAAAAAAACCAAATTCAAATCCAAAAACAAAAAACAAACAAACAAACAAAAAAAAAAAACCACCACTGACTTCTGACCCACACATATGCACACACACACACACACACACACACACACCACACACACACACACACACACACACACACACACACACCATGGAACCAAAAGAACAGCCATGTATTCTTTTACCATCCGGCCTTCCCAGGTCTCAGAGAGAAAAATCAGATTGAGTTCGTGTGATATTTGTATATGCTCAGCCCTGGGAGTGGATCTATTAGAAGGTGTGGCCCTGCTGGAGTAGGTGTGTCACTGTGGGTATGGCTTTAAGACCCTCATCCGAGCTGCCTGGAAGCCAGGATTCTGCTAGCAGCCTTCAGATGAAGATGTAGAACTCTCAGCTCCTCCTGCACCATGCCTGCCTGGATGCTGCCATGCTCTCGCCTTGATGATACTGGAGTGAACCTCTGAACCTGTAAGCCAGCCCTAATTAAATGTTGTCCTTACAAGAGTTGCCTTGGTCATGGTGTCTGCTCACAGCAGTAAAACCCTAACTAAGACGTTCAATACCCTACTCCTCCTGTTGGCACCTGAACTACTGGCCTCCATCTCTTCCTGGAGATGTACACAGAAGGGGAGAGTTGTGCTCATTTCCCCTGATGAAGACAATCCCCACTCACCATCCTGTGGTCCCTGAAAATCAGCCCTCCAGCCCGGCAGCCTCCTCTGGGAGACAGGCGCCTCCTCCAGCCTCCTACTTAAGCTCGACAGCCAGCCAGCCTCCTCGGAATCCACAGCAGCCTCACTGTGCACACAGCTGCCTAAGCCATAGGCTTAGAGAGAGAAGACAGCCCCAGCTGTCCCTAGGGAGAGGCACAACAAATAGTGGTCAGTGGCAAGCCAGCAGGATAAATGATATCAAGGGGGAGGGCTGCCCGGGGCTGTGGTAGCATCTGCGTCCCGTCCCCCGAGAGCTCGTTAGAAATTCACATTGGCAGGCCCAGTCCAAGTCAGATAGTGCGGGACGTGGGAGCAGGCCACCAGTCAACACTTTCATAAACCCTCCAGGTGATGCTGATGCGAATGGCTGGCTGAGAACCAACGGGCTGTGCAGAATCGGAACTAACCCTGAGTGCAGTGGGACGGAAAGCCTTCCTGGAGGAAGAAGGCTCCTGCTGTACACGAGGAGCCACATTAAAAGGTCACGAGGCACTCCAAGTGGACAGAGCTGTGTATGCCAAGAGCTCTGAGGGGGAGGGGAGAGTAAAGAACCGCAGGGTGGACGCATGTCACGGTGCATGGCTATAATCCCGGCACTCAAGAGCTGGAGGCGGCAGGATCAAGAGTTCAAGACCATCCTCAGCTACACAGCAAGTTTGAAGCCGTTCCCATTCTTGGATACATGAGACCCTGTCCCTACCTAAAACTAAAGGGGAAAGAGCTGTCATGGTGCAGGAGGCCCTAAATTCAATCCCCCATTTCATAAAACTAAGGATAATGCCCCATGCCTGTAGTCCCAGCACTCACGAGCCAGAGACAAAGATCAGAAGTGCAAGGCCTTCCTTGGCTAGCCCGGGGGACTCAAGACCCTGTCACAAAACAAACAAAAATACAGGGTGGCACTATGACAGACGGGTGGATTGAGATGAAGAGGGGCCGAGGTACAGAAAAGCCATCAAAGAAGAGAGTACAGGTACCCCATGACCCCTCCCTGCAATAAACGGCCCTGCTGGAGTCAGGCAGGGCCAATACCCCAGCCTCCCGACGGCTCGGAAACCCCCCACCTCTATCCGGCACCTCCTCGGGTTGGTTAACCAAAGCTGCATGACCTCATGTGTTATGGCTGCGGAGACAGAGAGACAGAAGAGGCCAGATCCGGTGTTTGTATTGAAATTAATTGGGGACTCGTGGATGATGGCAGCTTTAAGGAATGTACAGGCCCCCTATGTGATCCCTCAAACAATGGTGCTGCTTACGACCACCACAGCCCCCCAAAGGCCCATATCTGTCTATCCGCAGCCCTTCTAAATGAAATAATAATTATAGACAGATTTAAAACTTTCAAAGACAAAGGGATACCTGAAGAGACTTGTGTTGGGGAGGACTTAGTCAACACTCCCGTGTCCCCCCTCCCCCGACCTATTTTATTAGCCTATGAAGCAGAGATCCCGCTTTGCCAAGGTAGCAGCCTGTCAATCAGGAGAAACCCACTGCTCACCCCCAGACCTGATTTATGGTGATTCAGAGGAGAGATGCTGCCAGGAACAGGCCAGGGCCAGGAAAGTTTCATCTGTCTGGAATCCGACAGGAAAAACGAGGCTGGAAATT
Source organism: Apodemus agrarius (assembly GCA_964023405.1). Taxonomy (NCBI): domain Eukaryota; kingdom Metazoa; phylum Chordata; class Mammalia; order Rodentia; family Muridae; genus Apodemus; species Apodemus agrarius. Next base: position 88,651,483 of record OZ030015.1, on the reverse strand, counting down.
TCAGAGGAAGCTGGGATCGGTGCCGGCCGGTCACAGCGCCTCTGTGTTCGCTCAGCTGGCTCCGGTTAGCAGCTAAGGGGCCGCGGAGGAAAAGCGGCAGGCCAGCTTTTCCCCAGCTCTCCAGAACCTTGAGCTGGATCCCCCAGGCAGCAGCTGCTCCAGTGACCTCCAACCCCAAAGAACAAGTGCCTTCGCCAGGTTTTCCCCAAAGCCCCCAGCCATGGGCCTTTGTTTTTTTCTCTTACTATGAAAAATGACAGTGGGGCGTGTCTATCTTTCAGGGTTGTTTGTTTAATAAGACACTTAGCACATTCACAAAAGCTGGGTTCGAGGTGAAGAGTAATTAATTCAGCTTTGTTTTAATTTCACCCGCTGGAATGACCGGGCTCTCCCCCGCCGAGGAGGCCTTTATTATGTCCTCTTTGGGCTAAGGGAACCAGGAACCTGGACCTCCAAACCTGACGTTCCGCTCTCTGGTTTGAAGCCAGGGGTCTCAGAGCTCGCCCCACATCTAGCCCAGAAGCAAAGAGGAAAAGATTTTTTTTTCTGTTTCACTGTTTATTCCATTCATTCATTCACTCATTCATCCACTCATTCATTCACTCATTCATTCACTCCTCTATTTTGTGCCTGGCCCTGTGTGGAGGGTGTGAGAATAGAGGCAGAGGAGGTAAGAAAGGCATGAACTCAAGGTTCACAGAGCCCAAAATGGTGTGTGTGTGTGTGTGTGTGTGTATGTATGTGTGTGTGTGTGAAGGGTGGGGTAGAGGGGTGGGGACATGGGGGGGCCTTGGAGCAGGTATCAGGCACAGAGAAGATAGAAGCTGTCTTCTAAAGGCAGGTAAGGACCACTGAATGGCTTGTGGCCAAAGCTGATAACCTGAGTTCCACACTCAGAACCCCGTGACAGAGGAGAGATCTGACTCCACAAGCTGCCCTCAGAGCTCTGCACATACAATTACAGACAAACGGGCTGGAGAGATGGCTTAGTGGTTAAGAGCATCGACTGCTCTTCTGAAGGTCCTGAGTTCAAATCCCAGCAACCACACGGATGGCTCACAACCATCCGTAATGAGATCTGGCACCCTCTTCTGGTGTCTGAAGACAGCTACAGTGAACTTATAACAATAAATAAATCTTAAAAAAAAAATTACAGACAAACATCAAATAAACTAATGTTTTAAATTTAAAAAAAAAAAAAAAAAAAGGCAAGTGGCCGGGGGTTGGTGGCGCACACCTTTAATCCCAGCACTTGGGAGGCAGAGGCAGGCGGATTTCTGAGTTCGAGGCCAGCCTGGTCTACAGAGTGAGTTCCAGGACAGCCAGAACTATACAGAGAAACCCTGTCTCGAAAAACAAAACAAAAAAAAAAAAAAAAAAAAAGGCAAGTAAGGGGGGTGGGTACAGATGAATGGACCCAGAGCGAAGAGAGAAGCAGGGAAGAGACGGGCACACAGACACCCACACCATGGGGAGTCTGCTGGGGCGGGGGCAGAGGATCTGAGGGCTAGGCCCGCTCTGCCAGGCTATCTGTTCTGTTTTGAAAAAGGGGAGGAAGCCAGGCGGTGGTGGCGCACGCCTGTAATCCCAGCACTTGGGAGGCAGAGGCAGGCAGATTTCTGAGTTCGAGGCCAGCCTGGTCTACAGAGTGAGTGCCAGGACAGCCAGGGCTATACAGGGAAACCTGTCTCAAAAAAAAAAAAAAAAAAACACGAAAAAGGGGAGGAAAAGCATTACTGGGCTAGAGCGATGGCTCAGTGGCTAAGAGCACTGGCTATTCTTCCAGAGGACCCGGGTCTGGTTTCCAGCACCCACATAGGGGCTCACAATCCCTTCAGGGCTCCACAGGTACTGCACACATGTGATATGCAGACAAAACATTCATACACATAAGATAAAAATAAATGAATATTTTTAAAGGAAAGAATTATTCATGGCAGTTGTTAAAGACAGGAAGTGAAGGCAAGTAGTTTGAGAGTTGAAGGCTAGCCTGGGCTACATAGTAAGACCCTATCTCAAAGCAAAAAAAACAAAAACAAAAACAAAAACAAAAACAAAACAAAAACAAAACTGACACGACATTAAGGTAGCTAGGGCTACTACAGTGGGCTCTGGCAATATGGAAGAAAGATCAGGCTCAACTCTGAACACAATAAGGATGGCGAAGACAGATAACCAAAGAACAGGGCAAAGTGAGCGGATGGGAAATTACTGAGTGGAGACAAAAAGGCCAGTGGGATCCCTGTTGACGGCAAGTCAGGAGGATGAGATGTCGGAAGCCCTGGGGGAAAGGGGGTCTGATCAGCCATCAAGCAAGGGTGTAGGGTATTGCTAAACTCACCCAGCAGAAATGTGTGTGTGTGTGTGTGTGTGTACATATGTATCCAAGGACAAAGCCAAGGTCAAGGGGGGGCTGGTAGCAGGAAGAGAAGAAGGCTTAGAAGGCGTCCAGCGTCCCAGTCCTGCACTTAGGTGAGGTGGTGTGTCCCATACAGCCAGCACTCGAGGTGATGAGGGAAAGGGAGCACAAGCCTAAGGTCACCTTGGGCTAGTAGATGGGTTGGTTTGCAGATGCCCATGCTGGCACTCAAGTCTTCTAATACACTGAGCGAAGACTCGGGGGTACCAGGGAACCACTAGCTCCAGACACACAACCGCAGGGGTGTCTTGCCTCAGACCCAGAATACAGACTATACACTATCTAATGTGATTTTTGAAAACTCAAAAATTAATGCGAAAATCCAAAAAGAAGTTTGGGGTGCCCAGCACTTGGGAGGCGGAGGCAGGCGGATTTCTGAGTTCGAGGCCAGCCTGGTCTACTGAGTGAGTTCCAGGACAGCCAGAGCTACACAGAGAAACCCTGTCTCGAAAAACCAAAAAAAAAAAAAAAAAAAAAAAAAAGAAGTTTGGGGTGGTGGGGTAGATCTGCAACCCCAGCAGCTCGTGGAAGGTGGAGGCCAGCCTGGGTTACAAGAGACCCTGTCTTTAAAGCATAATAAAACAAACATGCAAAAATTCCACAATAAACAAAATGTCAGACTTTCAAAGAAAAAGAAGATCCAGCCCTGCTCCTACAGCCCTGCCCAGTCCATTGACCCAGACAAGATTAGCTCTTGGTCTCAATAAAACTTTATTAGCAAACAGGCAATTGACTCATTCCCTCTCTCCTTCTCCTTCCTCCTCCCTCATTCTCTCCTTCTCTTCCTCCTCAATGCTTTTCCCCCTCCATTTCATCACCCTCCTCCTCTGTCTACCCACTCCTCCTCCCATTGATCCCCTTCCCCATCTCCTCCTCCACCTCTTCCTACTCTAGCTACCACCCTCTGAGTTTTCTTATGCTCCTGTACACCTGGGAAGAGTTAGTCCCAAACTCAGCTGTGTTCCCTGTAAATGTAATGCTTGATGTTGTCTAAGCCCAGGACCTTTGCACAACCAGTTCTTCAGCAGAGTGGGTACCACTTGCCAGACTCTCCTGGGACAAACACATAAACAAGACATGAGGCCTATATTCCCAACACTGTAGCCTATCCCTGTGGATAAAAAAAAAAAAAATTAGGCCCAGGGACAGAAATCATTCTGAGATGGATAGTTTTCATTGTCAACTTGACATAACGCAGAATCTCCTGGGAAGAGCATCTCAATGAGGACTCAAACAGGCCTGTGGGCATGTTTACGGAAATTTGTCTTAATTAAGTTAGTTGATACCCAGCCCACTGTGGGTGGCACCATTCCCTAGACAGGGGGTCCTGGATTGTGTAAGAGTTCAGAAGCCAAACTGAGTGCAAATAATCTATCTATATGCAGGCCTTCATTTCTCTGTGCTCTTGTGTGTAGTTATGACCCCCAACCAGCTGCCAGCCACTGTGACTTCCTTGTAGTGATAGACCGTAACCTGGAATTGTGAGCTAAAATACACCTTTTCTCCCATTTGGTCCTATTTTTCCCCCTATCTTGCCTTTGGTCGAGATATTATATCACAGCAACAAACATGAAACTAGAGCACATTCATTGTTTTCCTAATACTAAGTATCCACTGGCCGCCTCTACATGCCACAGTCAGGCCGTTGGTCAAGTCAGATATGATCTTTGGTCTTAAGACATATAATCTGGGGGCTGGGAAGATGGCTTAGTGGTAAAGAGCACTGGCTGCTCTTCCAGTTGCTGGTTCAATTCCCGGCACTCATAGGGCCACTCACAACCACCTTTAACTGCAGTTCCAGGAGATTTGATACCTTCTTCTGGCCTCCACGGGCACCAGGCACACACACAGTGCACAGACACACATGCAGGCAACTCACACACATAAAACTAACAAGTCTAAAAAGATAGTTATGGGGTACTGTGAGGTGGGCTCGGAACAATGACTATGGCACATCTCGCCTCACACTCTTTAGTGGTGAGACAATATGGGGACATTTAAAGACATTACCCAGATAGTCAGGGGAGAGTTTTACACAGCAGGGCCTTGAAGTCCATACTAGTTGAAACTGGGGCAGACAGATGCCCCAGCAGTTTTCAGACAAGAACCTGTGTGTGCTCCAGCCAAGCGTGAGAGATAGCGGGCGAGCAGAGGCCAAGACGCCAGGCGAAGGGCAGTTCAGCATAGACTGTGAATGGCCTCTTCAGAATAGGAGATAAAAACTTGGACTTCGCTCTGCTGGCAGTGGGAAGTCTCTGGAAGCTTTTAAGTGTAAAATGACGTTTTGATCTATCTCAAAATTGCATTTTATTTATAGTACATGTATGCATGTGCCAGTGTGCATGTATGTATGGAAGTCAGAGGACAGCTTTCCAGAGTCAATATTCATTGGGCAGGGGTAGCACAGCAGCACACGCCTTTGATCCCAGCACTCGGGAGGCAGAGGCAGGCAGATGTCTGAGTTCGAGGCCAGCCTGGTCTACAGAGTGAGCTCCAGAACAGCTAGGGCTACACAGAGAAACCCTCTTTCAAAACAAAACAAACAAACAAAAACTCAGTCCTCTTTCCTTCTATCCAGTGGGTCCCAGAGATAGAGCTCGGATCATCCAGTTTGGTTGTAAATTCCTTTTACTCACTGTCTTGGGGGGTTTAGTGCGGTAATAGAACACCATGAACCAAGCAACTTGGGGAGGAAAGGTTTGTTTTGGCTTACAATTCCACATCCTAGCCTGTCATCAAAGGCAGTCAGTCAGCAGGAAATCAAGGCAGGAACCTGGAGGCAGAAGCCCAAGCAGAGGCCATGGAGAAATGTTACTTAGTGGCTTCTTCTCAGGCCTTGCTCAGCCTGCGGTTTTTGTTGTTGTTTTGTTTTGTTTTGTTTTTCGAGACAGGGTTTCTCTGTGTAGCCCGGGCTGTCACTCACTCTGTAGACCAGGCTGGCCTCAAACTCAGAAATCCGCCTGCCTCTGCCTCCCAAGTGCTGGGATTTCAGGCATGCGCCACCATGCCCGGCTTTTTTTTTTTTTTTTTTTTTTTTTTTAAGATTAGTTTACTTTTTATGTATATGAGTACACTTCAGCTGTCTTCAGACACACACCACAGAAGAGTGCATCAGATCCCTTTACAGATGGTTGTGAGCCATCATGTGGTTTCTGGGAATTGGACTCAGGACCTCTGGAAGAGCAGTCAGTGCTCTTAACCACTGAGTCATCTAGGACCACCTTCGGGGGGCGGGGTGGGGGGGTGGGGGATGATACTGCCCACAGTGAGCTAGGCCCTCACACATAGTTGTTGGGAACCAGCGAGCTTAGCTCAACGCCCCCAGCTGAGCTGTTTGTAGAGGTTTCCTGAGAGCAAAACATCCCCAGGCTTAGCTTGATTCCTGCCTTCCTGCCCAGTGTGGTGGGGACTTCCCAGGTGCCTGACCTGTGGCTATAATTGTTTTTTCCTGTTCCCTTCCCTGGCCTCTAGTATGTATACAGCTGGTCTCCCAGTAAAGCTTTGGCATTCTCCTTACAGAATGCCCCGTGTCTGTGTTTTCTGTTAATCCCCCAGGCCTACGCCCGATACTCGTACTGTGGCGGTGCGGGTGCCGTCACATAGTCAAGAAAAAATCCCGCAGGCCAATCTGGTGGGGATACTTTCTCAACGGAAGTTCCCTCTTCCCAAATGATTCTAACTTATATCAATCAACAAACAACTAACCAGGACACACACGGAGCCATCTCACCACCCCTTGATCTGTTTTTAGACGGAAAACACTGGTAGCCACAAAGAGGAGGATCTGAAATGGGAAGGATCTGGAGGTAGAAAATTCCATTGAATAGTTTACTAATGCCGGGCAGTGGTGGCGCACGCTTTTGATCCCAGTACTCAGGAGGCAGAGGCAGGTGGATTTCTGAGTTTGAGGCCAGCCTGGTCTGCAGAGTGAGTTCCAGGACAGCCAGGGCTATAGAGAGAAACCCTGTCTGAAAAAAACAAAACACCAAAAAATAATAGTTTACTATTGACAGGAAAGTCAAGGCAGTGGTGGAGGGGCTTGGGCCAGGGACGGCAGTCAGGGACACTTAAGCCAAGAATGCACACAAGCTGGTGAGTATAGTTTATAGTGCTGAAGGGCAAGAAAATGGAGGTGTCGGGGCTGGAGGGGTGGCATCCACATGTCACAACTATCTGTAACTTAGCGATCTGACACCCTCACACAGACATACATGCAGGCAAAATACCAATGCAGGTGAATAAAAATAAATAATTTTTTTAAAAAAGAAGGAAGGAAGGAAGGAAAGCAAGCAGGCTGGAGAGGTGGCTCAGTGGTTAAGAGCACTGGCTGCTCTTCAAGAGGTCCTGAGTTCAATTCCCAGCAACCACATGATGGCTCACAACCATCTATGAGGTATCTGGCGCCCTCTTCAGGGAGGTGAATGTATATGCAGCAGAGCACTCATACATTAAATAAATAAAATTTAAAAAAGAAAAAGAAAAAGAAAAAGAAAAGCAGTATTTCATTCCCCCACACAGAGACTGTGGTAGTGCTCAAGAGAGTGGGAAAGCAATCTGTAACGGGATCTAACGCCCTCTTCTGGTGTGTCTGACAGCTACAGTGTAAATAAAATAAATAAATCTTGAAAGAAAGAAAGAAAGAAAGAAAGAAAGAAAGAGAAAGAAAAAAAATGGAGGTGTTTAGATCAAGGACTAGTTTGAGGCACTGTGGAAAGAGTGTGCTTCTGTGTGAGTAAGCCACGTGTGTAAGCAAGGGTGAGGAGGGAGAGCTGGCGAACATGTGCTCAGCTGCAGACCTGTGGCTCTAGGATTCGTGAAAGATTGTTCAGGTAAAATGGCCAGTTGAGCAATAGTGAGCTCAGGACCCAGGGCTGGGAGCATGCTCAGACTGACCTGGGCCGTGTGGGCAGAGGACATGCGGGCCAGGGGCTGCCTGGGTGCCACAGAGAGAACCCAAGTGCCCAAGGTGCGGGCCACAGAAGATATATGCAAAACCTGAACACGGGGCTGGAGAGAGGGCTCCTGGGCAAGAGCATATCCTGCCCCACTGAGGACCCGCGCTCACATCCCAGTACCCACACCAGGTGGCTCACCACGCCTGCAACTCCAGCTCCGGGGGATTTGATGGCCCTCTTCTGGCCTCCGTGAGCTCCTGTACACACATGGCACACAGTCACACAAAGGCACACCCATACACATACACCTAAGAGTAAACAAAAGGAGTTTGTCAAATAGATAACTAGACCTGGGCATCACTGAGGGCTAGCCAGGGAGACCACAAGAAGGAAAAAATGCAAGAAGACCAGGATCTGAAACGGGGGGTGGGGGGGGGAGAGAAGGGTCCACGTGGCAGGCGGGAAGGCATGAAGCAAGAGCCAACTGCAGCTTAGAGACAGGCTAGCTGTGGGCGGGTTTAACTAAAGGAATTTCAGCTTCTGCCAAAATCTGCATTTCTATTAAACCGTGTTGGGATTCAATCCCGATTTGAGGTATTAAGACATGACACAGTGGGGAGGGAGGGAGGATCTAAGGGGTGATGAGGTCCTGAGGGCCGAGGTCTTCATGAATTCATTCATGAATAATGGACTTCTCTCGAGAGTGGTTGTTACAACAGCCTGGAGCCTGGGGACCTGACTTCCTCTTCTGGCCTCTGTAGGTACCTAAACTCATGTATAACACACACACACACACACACACACACACACATTGGAAAATAAATATGGGGGCTGGAGGGATGGCTCAGTGGTTAAGAGCACTGGCTGCTCTTCCAGAGGACCTGGGTTCAATTCAAGGTATCTACATGGAGAGCCACAACAGTCCATAACTCCAGCTCCAGGAGATCTAACACCCTCTTCCGCCCTCCAGCATACGCATAGTACACATACATACATGCAAGCAGAACACTCATGTATGTAAGATAAGATACATAAATATTTTAAAGCTTAATAAATGTTTTAAAGCTTTTCATTTTTAAAGGACTTGTTAAACATTTAAAATCAAAAGTCTATTTAGCTCGGTCTCTTGAATTGTCCCTCTTGGCATCCCTGCCCCTAGAACTAGGAGCTGAACAAACCTTTACTTTTTTTTTTTTTTTTTGTATCTTTACCGTGTGTGCATGCGCACACGGAGGCCAGCGGTCAGCTTGTGTGGAGTCCCTAAAAAGATGAGACTCACCTTGTTCCAACACTGCTCTGTAACTCATGGACTAGGCTGGGCTGGCAGGCCAGGGGGCTTCAGGGTCCTCCTGGCAGACCCCGCTGTCCTGGTATTATAAGTACACGCACGCCACTTCTTGGTTCTGGGGACTCCAACCCCAGCCCTCGTGTTTGAGCAATGATCACTTCACTAACCAAAGCATCTCCTCAGGCCAAACCTTTATTCTTTATAAACTACCCAGTCTGTGGTATTCCGAGGTAGCATTGGAAAAACAGCATAAACTACCATGTCTGTTTCCATGGAATACCGGGCCGAGGGCTGAGGCGTTCGTGAGAAGTGGGGAGGCTGAGGCCAAGAGTGTAGACAGCTCCTCAGGACATCCCGAGGAAGGAGAGGTGGCATGCGCCGGTCGGAGAACGTATGTGTGTATGTGTGCGTCTAGGTATTTGCATGTGTGTGTCCCTGTGTTCTGTGTATTTGTGTGGTGCTATCTATGTGTTCTGGGTATTCTTGTATGTATGTGTATGTGGTGTGTGTGTGTGTGTGTGTGTGTGTGTGTTTCTGTCTATGTCTGTGTGATTCTGGGTTTGTGACTTTAAGTTGCACTAGAGGATTGGTTGAAATGGGGAGACACTTGGGCACCTCATGGGTGGCTTAACAGGACCCTCACCTCTGCCTCATCTCAGTGACTAGTGTCACCTCCTCAAGCTTCCTCAAGCAAAGGTACTTGGCTCTCAATCCCCACCACCTGAGTTTGATCCCTGGGACCCACGTGAGGGAAGGGAAGGAAGAACCAGCCCCTGTGAGTTGGCCTCTGGCTTCCAAGCGTTTGCTGTGGCAGACACTCCACTAAGTAAATAAGTAAGTGTAATAATTTCTTTTGAAAGAAATAAAGCTCCTGGCCCAGCAGCCTGATGGTGTCCTACTTCTAGGACCTGCCTCTGTCACAGATACCATGGCTGTCTTTATCTGAAGCCTCACCTAGAATCCCATTATAAAACTCCTGTCTGAAGTCACCCCCCCTCTTGTCTATGAAATCCATCCTCTATATTGGAAAGATGAGGCCCTGAGGCCAGTGACTCAGTGGAAGTTTTGTGCGACCATGAGCTTCCGGCACCCTAAGTCTTGAGTGAAAAATCTACCTGTGAGTAAGAAGCCTCCACTGCACTTAAAGGGCCAGTCCCCGATCCCCCTTCACGACTGGCCATCTTTTGAAGCAAGCGAGACACGGACTTGGAAGTCTGTGGGTGACCATGGACCTCTGCTCTCAGACCACCTTAGCAGGGTGCCAGTCCTCAGCAACAGGGGAAGGACTCGGAGCCCCCCACCCCTTCTCTCGGAGCCTCTCCCCTTCTTCTCAGTCTGGCTGCCCCGCCCCTCCCCCAAGCCCGCGGAGGACTCTCCCAGGAGCCACTGCCGCACCTTCCAAAAATAATTCCAGAACCAAATTCCAAATGCTTCACCTCCCACATCTCTTGCCGGCTCGCCAGTCCCCAGCTGGCCCACCTCTTGAAGCAGAGAGAATTAGAGACCGGCAGGGGCGGAAGATGACATCAGCGGACGTTGTCCGAGACCTTCAAAACACAGGGGGAGCTGTCTGTGGAGAAGCCGGAGAGCGGGGGACCTTAACTGACCCTCAGCCAGCCTGCTCGCTCGCTTCCTCCTCCGAAGGCCCTTCAGGCCTCCGAAGACTTAGCTCCACAGGAAGGTCCTGTCTTCCTGACAGCAGGCCGGAATGTCCACCTCTCTTATTAACAGGGCATCTGGTGACATTCTAATTGAAATTTTCATCCTAATTATTTCAGTTGGCCAGAAGAGCAAGCGAGACCAAGAGTGGCCTACTGTAACGCTGTGAGGTTGCAGACAGATGCACACGTGAATAGAGGGTAACCGAGGAGAGGGAGACAGAGACAAGGACAGGAACCTGGCTGCGATCAACAGACCAGAGAGCCCAGGGTGTTCATCTAAGCTCTCAGCTCAAACGCACAGCTCTGCCTTTTAGGGAGGCAGGGCGGAGGGGTCCACTCACACCTAGAGAGCCTTCTCCTCCACAGACCTGCCCCAACCCTGCTTCCTTCCCTATCCTCTCTCTGCTTCTCTCAGAGAAGCTTCTGGCCTGGCTTGAGCTCCTCCTTGCTCAGACCGGCAGTCGACAGACGGTAATGCCATGGATGTAGAAGTCGGTCTCAGGCCAGGTATCTGTGTCCGTGTCTGTGGTCTCGGCCCTCAGCACTCAGGAGAAATAACAGGGGGATCTCGGCAAGTTCCAGGTCAGTTTGGACTACACTGTGAGTTCCAGAGTGACAGGGTTATATAGTGAGACTTCATCTCAAAACAAAGAATCATACAATACAATTTTTTAAATGGTGGGGAACATCTGGGGATGTAGCTTGAGTGCTTGCCGTACAAATGTAAGGCACTAGGTTCAGGCCCTACCCAGTACAGCAAAATATAACTTAATAGCTCTTACAGGGGAGCTCAGTTAAGTTCCCAGCACCCATGCAGGGATCCAGGAGGATCTGATGCCCTCTTCTGACCCGGATAGGTACTGCACTCACATTCACATACCCACAGACACATATACATTCCACATAATTAAACATTAAAACAAATCTTTAAAAGACAAACAGGGGGCTGGTGAGATGGCTCAGCGGTTAAGAGTACCAGCTGCTCTTCCAGAGGTCCTGAGTTCAATCCCCAGCAACCACATGGTGGCTCACAACCATCTATGAGGGGGGCTGACGCCCTTTTCAGGCAGGCGGATGCATATGCAGCAGAGCACTCATACATTAAAATAAATAAAATCTAAAAAAAGAAAAAAGATAAAGAAAAACAGCATTTCATTCCCCCACACAGAGCCTATGGTAGTGTTCAAGAGAATGGGAGAAGCAAAAATAAATAGTCATAGTGATAATACTTAACTAGAATATTTCCCTGTGTAAACATTTTTGTCCTTACAATGAAATAACTCAAATTGGTTAACTGGAGTAAAGCAATGCTACCATAATTTATTTCTTTTTTTTTTTAAATTTTGTGACAACAGGAATCAAACCAATAGATGCTAAGCAAGAGCTCTACCACTGAACTATATCCTCAGCCCTGTGTGTGAACTGTTAAAATGCCATCTTTAAAATCATGAGGGTTAAAACCTGATTGGGTTCTATTCACTGTAACCCCAGCATTCAGCAGGCTGGCTGAGGCAGGAGGCTGGTGAATTTTAAGACAGTTTGGGATACACCACATAGCCAGATCTATCTTCTAGAGAAAGAATAAAAATTAAAAATGGGTGTGGTCAGCCAAGCCTTTATTTATTATGTACACAGTGTTCTGCCTGCATGTGTTGCCTGCAGGCCAGAAGAGGGCACCAGATCTCATTACAGATGATTGTGAGCCACCAGCTGGGTGCTGGGAATTGAACTCAGGACCTTCGGAAGAGCAGACAGTGCTCTTTACCTCTGAGCCATCTCCCCAGACCCAGCCAAGCCTTTAATCCCAGTACTTAGAAGGCTGGCACAGGATGTTTTCTAAGAGTTCAAGACCAGCCTGGACTACAGGGCGAAACTTCGTCTCAATCAAATAAATCAACAAAATCATATGGGCTGACGGCTGTTCGTGGAACCACTGATGAAGTCGAGTGGGAGGCTTCTGTTCTGGTTTCGTTTCTGTGGCTCTGAGACAATACCGCCATGAAAGGCAATTTAGGGGATGAAGGGCTTATTTTGCCCACAGTTGCAGGTTCCAGTCCACTAATGGCAGGAAGTCAAAGGCCGTGGGAACTGGAAGCAGCTAGCCACATCACATCAAGAGCAGTGTGGTGGTTTGTAAACGCTTGGCCCAGGGAGTGGCTCTATTAGGAGGTGTGGCCTTGTTCGAGGAGGTGTGTCACTGTGGGCATGGGCTTTGAGACCCTCATCCTTGCTGCCTGGACGTCAGTCTTCTCAGCTCCACATCTGCCTGGACACTGCTGTGCTCCTGCCTGTATGGTAATGGACTGAACCTCTGACCTGTAAGTCAGCCCCAATTAAATGTTGTCCTTATGGGCTAGAGAGACGGCTCAGAGGTTAAGAGCATTGTGGGCTCTTCCAGAGGTCCTGAGTTCAATTCACAGCAACCACATGGTGGCTCACAACCATCTGTCATGAGATCTGATGCCCTCTTCTGGCCTGCAGGCGCACATGTAAGCAGAACACTGCATACATAATAAATAAATCTGTTTTTGTTTTTGTTTTTGTTTTTTTGAGACAGGGTTTCTCTGTGTGGCCCTGGCTGTCCTGGAACTCACTCTGTAGACCAGGCTGGCCTTGAACTCAGAAACCTGCCTGCCTCTGCCTCCCAGAGTGCTGGAATTAAAGGTGTGCGCCACCACCGCCCGGCTAAATAAATCTTTAAAAAGAAAAATGTTGTCCTTATAAGAGTTGCCTTGGTCATGGTGTCTGTTCACAGCAGTAAAGCCCTAACTAAGACAAGCAGAGAGGATGAACTAATGCTTGCGTGTCCCTCATGTTCAGCCCACTCTCCTGCCTACCGTCCCGACCCCAACCCAGGGAATGAAAAGTGCATCGCACACTCAGGCTGGGTCTTCCTACATCAGTTAACCCAGTTTTTAAAAACAGGCATGCTCAAAGCCCACCTAATCTAGACAGGCCCCATTGAGGCTCCCTTCCCAGGTGAGCCGAGGCTGCCATGTTGACAGTTAAAGTTGACCATCGGATCTATTAGCGATGTAAGGTTCTCAGTTTTGCCCAGAGTGCCTGCATGTATGGGTTAGGGCATGGAGGAGCCGAGCAAAAGGTCTAAGCGCAGCTTTTTTGTAAAGCTAAGGAGTTTATTTTTAAATATCACCATACATGGCAGCCAGTGCCTGTAATTCCAGCACTTGAAAACTGAGGCAGGAGGATCAATACGAGGTCAAGGCTGGACTACATAGTGAGTGCCAAACCAATTTGGGTAGATCAGATAAATCCACATAAATATCACGGCGCGACTTCTGGCTTCCTGCTCCCTAACCCACCCTCAAGCCAAAGGCATCATCCAGGAGCATCAGGTGCCTGGGGCAGAAGCCCCTAGGAACACCCCGACCACAAGCTGAGAGAAGGGGGAGGCCCGTGGTCCTGGGTACCTCTGAACACAACTACAGACATCACGGACCAGAGTGGGCCAGGTCTACTGGACATGTGTTCATTCCGTAAAGCAGCGAGCTAGGCTACCCTAAGACTGGGGTGTGGGGAAGACTGCTGCTTAAGAGAGGCTTGGAAAGACCATGTGCCTAACCTGTGCAGGGTCCTGAGTTCAGTCCCCGGCACCCACACAACAACCGCACGCATGCACGCACATGCACACGCACACACGCACACAAAGGCACACAATCTGAAAGATTCAGAGCACATAGCTCCCTCTGTTAAGGGACAGTAAGCAGAATAGACGACCTCCTCCCTCATCGCCACCGCTGGCAGGACCCGCGAGAGGAGGGAACAAATGGACAAAGTCTGCCAGGTGCCCTCAGGAAAGCGTCACAGAGAAGGTGGCATGGGACACCAGTGGTTCCTTGTCAGCCAATGATAGCGCTGTCACATCCTGTGGCTCACACAGCTAAGAAGAGGAGAGAAAAAAAAAAGAGAGAGGGATTTCACTTCCTCCCCTCTCGGTGCTCTCAGCGAATATCAAGTGTTGTGGGCATCATAAAAACATAATTATCACAGGGAGCCCAGAGTAAAGGGAGGACAGGCCTGGGGACCAGGCTGCTTCCTCATCCCTGAAGCCTGAAAGGCCACAAGGGCTTGTTGACACAGCTGGGGAAGAAAGGTTTTATCCCCGCCTCATTAATCACTTGTGCACAGGAGCTCAGAGGCAGAGGCACCCCAGAGGCACCGGGCTAGCTCTCACAGGGCAAGGAGAGTACGAAGGGGGGTGGGGGTGGGGGATGTCCTGGCCTCAGGCTCAGGACCCGGAGGCAGCTCTGAACAGACAGAGCATCGTGGAAGGAGGTTGCCCAGACCCCCGGGACCCACGAGCAGGGGATTGTCCAATCCGGATGGTCTCCTCGGGCTAGCAGTCTTCCTGCTCGGAGGTGAATGCTTCCAGCCTGGGCTGGTAACCCCTAACGCACGGGTCCCTAGAGGGAAATATATTTTCCTCTTTTCCATTTAGTCAAATGAGTGTCAGCTGCTCGCCATGCGGCTCCTGACCCTCCCTAAACTCTACCCAGGAGGTGGGGTGGGGTGGGCTGGGGCTGGGGGTCCTCGATAGGATAATCGGAAGACATCGAGGGTCAGCAAGCTGTGCCGAGAGCAACTCAAACCATATGACTTAGCTCTGAGTACAGGAAGTGACAAAAAGAGTCAGAGCAACCATTTCCCCATCTCTCTCAGTCGGAACACAAACACGCCCTGCACACCCACCAGGTGCCGAGGGCACGGCACAGAGCAGAGGTTAGTGCCAAGCTTCCCTGGAGTAGAGAGAGCAAACGGATGTCTCAGAGTGGCCAGGAACGCCAGTGCCCCTGAGCCCAGGCCTGGTTTGCAGGACAGCCTTCCGTAGTTAACTCTCTGTTGCTGGCCATCCTGAAGGCCCCTCCAAGATAGGAACCCAGACTGCGAGGGAGGGCACGGGGACTCCCGTGCGGCCCCTCCCTGGCTGTGCAGAGCGCAGAATACAGGCAGCTTTTCTCCAGTTTCCTTTTGAACCTTCAAGAGTAGCAGGTGGCCACTGGGCCCCCGGACTCCCCGCGCTCCCTCCACCACTAGGGGGCGCGCTCTCCCTCTCGCCTTCCAGGCTCCCCCTCGCAGTCTCTGATTCTTCACCCTTCTCCTCTCCTCCCTCCTGCCTGCTCCGCATCCCGTTTTCTCTCTCCCGCTCCCTGCCCCCCTTCTTCCTGTCTCGTATTTTCCTGCCCAGGAATCAGACCCCAGACAGTACCTAGGAAGTCTGCGGCCTTGCCTAATAGAACCGTAATAGTCCTCGGGGAGGCGTGATAATGACATCCTCCTTAAATAAAAGGACTTAATGGAGATTTCCCAAATTTGAAAACCACATTTCCACTAGCAACCTACTCAGTGAGTGCTCTGGAAAGGAACTCATGGGGAGCTGCTGTGGGGGAGCTGGCGAGGCGGTTCCGAGTCTGCGCGGAGCCTGCTGCTCCCGCCCTACTGCCCTACACAGGACAAAGGATCCTTCAGAGGCTGCAAACCACGGAGGTGGGTCACCTCAGCCTTCTTCCAAGCAACACGACCGGCTCCCAAAGAGCAAAAAGCTCAGACTCAGCAAATACTGTGTGACCCACGGTGAGCTGCCTCCTCTCTGGACCCCAGTGGTCCCAGCTGAACTGAATATAATCACCGACCATTATAACCCAGTTAGGATTAAAGGTTAGGGCGCCAAGCTGCCGAGCCTTCTTTTTTAAATTACATTTTAATTTATTCTGTGTATGGAGGGCTCATGTGCCAATGAAGTTGAGGTCACTGAACATCTTGGGGGGAGGGGGGAATTCTCTCCTTCCATTATGTGGGTCCCTGGGATCAAACTCGGGGCGTCAGGCTTGTCAGCAAGCCCCTTTACCTGCTGAGCAAGCTCGCTCAGCAGGCCCAAGAACCTTCTACACAAGTATTGTGTGATAGAGGTCGTTGTCATCCATCCTACAAAAGAACAGACTCTTGTCTTAAAACACCAGCCCAAAGTAGTAGCTCACATGCTACACAAGCACTATGAAGCCTGAGGCAGGAGGACTGCTGTGAATTTGAGGCCGCCGGGTCTGCTCAGTGAATTCCAGTCTAAACTATATAGTGAAACCCCCGTCGCGCAAAAAGTATGAAGAGAAAGGGCTGGGGGCATAGCTCAGTTGGTAGAGCGCTTCCCAGCCTGAAGGAAGCCCTGGCTTTGGACTCCAGCACTGCAAAAGTTGACTAGTGGGGCTTGCCTGTAATTCTCAAATTTGGAGGTGGAGGCAGGAGGGTGCTTTGGGGGAGGGGATATTGGGAGCGGGGGAGGGGGACAGAAAGACAGAGGGACAGCTGATATGGGAGCTGTTCCCTGAGTCCCTGAGGTTGGGGGTGTTATGGTTCTTCATAGCCTATGATGCTAGATGAGGAATAATCTATAAGTGAAGTCCAGGACATACAGTCTGGGTTTTGTGCACTCAGGGACAGCATCCCCCAGATAGTGGGGTTTGTGAGCCAGAGACATGAGCTTTTGGGGGGGGCCCACATGTGTCTCTGAAAACTGAGATGCTGAGATTGAACCCTGCCCTGCCCTGCCCTGCCCTGTCTTGCCCTAACTTGCCCTGCCCTGTTCCCAGCTAGAAGATGGGGTGCAAATGCCAGCAAGGCTGGCAGAAAGCTCTGCCGTCAACACGCTGTGATCTTGGGCAGAGTTCTTCCCCTATCCCCTCCACCCCCCATCTCCTGAGGTGAAGACACGTGGGATTAGGTGGTCTGTTAAGGTTTCTCCATTCTAAACAAGAGTTTAAACTGGAATAAAACTCTTCCTCTTCCGGCCTGGCAGCAGCTAGAGAAGCTGTGTGCTTGCCAACACTGCCACCTGGCGGCCACAACACTCCACTACAGTGGAGACTTCTGGGTCGAGAGGGCGTTCACTCCTCCACCAGCTAAGTGACTCTAGGTTTTTATTGTTGTTAATAACGTTATTAAGTTTTTATCTTATCTTAATTATATATGTTTGCGTGTGGGTATGTGCACATGCATGCAGGTGCCAGTAGAGGCTGGAGATATCAGATGCCCTGGAGCTGGAGACCGGTAGCTATGAGCCTCTCAATGGGAAGGAAAGGGATGGCCTCGGAACTGTACACGGATCCTGTACACAGAGACTAGGAACTTCTCTGCATGAGTAGTATACGCCCACCACTGAGCCATCTCTTCAACCCTAAGAAAGCGCTAACAGTTTACAGCACAGGGTGTCTAATTTTGCAAGTAAAATACTATCTTTTGGGCTGGTGGGATGACTCAGTGGGTAAAGGCGCTTACAGCCAAGCAAGACCACCTGAATTCTGGGTGAGGAACCTACACGGTAGGAGGGAACTGACTCTCACAAGTTGTCTTCCGACCTCCGCAGGAATGCTAGGACACATGCACCCAAACCCACACCCACAACCACTTTCACACACATACACAAATGTTTGTTTCGAATGAGGAACCACCTCCTCCTGGTGCTCAAGTACAGGGGCCTGGTGTACAAAGGGAAGAAAAAAGCAAAAGACGAAAATGGCTAAATTTAAGATCTGCCCTGCCACTGCCTCTGCCTGCAGTGACATCCTGCGACTGATCAAGGGACTAGCTAAGTAGGAATACATGGAAGAGCAAGCGATTTTAACTGAGAAAGATCTCCCAGAGGGTGGTTTTGGAAAGCACCCTTCCACCACTGCCTGGTTGCAGAAGTGCCTACAGAGCACTGGACCCCTGAAGGGCAAGCCTTGCTGGTTTCGCCATGTCCTGTTTTACCTGTGACCCATGGATTGGCAAGTTACTGTATCTTGAAGACTTCTTCGTGATGAGCGATTACGGAGGCTTTGGTATAGGATCAGAGATGTTGGAGAGTCAAAGCCAGGTCGCCGGGAAGTGTCGTCGCAGCAGTGCGCCCTTCTCAGTGGCAGAATGGAAGGGACCAGCTATCAACTTCTACAGAAGAAGGGGTGCTTGGGGTCTGTCTGGTGAAGAGGGGCAGAGGCTCCTCAAGACTGACACAGAGTGCTTGCTAAAAGAGGGGTGAGGCCTGCAGTGTAGACAGTGACAGCCTCCATTGTGCTTTAGAATAAATTCTCAACTTCCCTTGCTTTCTGTCTTGTGTGCAGTGATATGATGGAGTGAGCACCCATTCCAAGGCTTTATTGCCAGTGGCGCTGTTGCATGTTTGAAATTCAGTCTGTTTAAAATGGCAGTCATGTATGTGGTTTGGAGACAGGATTCTTGAACATCTTTTGATGAAGAACAAGGTGGTATGATCTTACTATATAAGAAAAACAAAACTTCATTCTTGTGAGTCATTTAAATGTAGACAGTGTACACACTGGTACTTAGAGTTTCTATTTTGATTCTTTTTAAAAAAAAATAAACAAGCAGGCAGAGGCAGGCGGATTTCTGAGTTCGAGGCCAGCCTGGTCTACAGAGTGAGTTCCAGGACAGCCAGGGCTACACAGAGAAACCCTGTCTCGAAAAACAAAAAAAATAAAATAAAAATAAATAAACAAACAAACAAACAAACAAGCCGGGCGGTGGTGGCGCATGCCTGTAATCCCAGCACTTGGGAGGCAGAGGCAGGCGGATTTCTGAGTTTGAGGCCGGCCTGGTCTACAGAGTGAGTTCCAGGACAGTCAGGGCTATACTGAGAAACCCTGTCCCGAAAAAAACAAAACAAAACAAACAAACAAAAAAAGATACGGATCTTGATTTTACAAAGGAAACGAATGCTCGTGAAAATGAAGTGACTTGCCCAGATACGCACAGCTATGGGGATGAGACTGCTGCGGAACTGGGTCAGGAATGAGCAGTCCGCTTTCTCAGCTGTGTAGTGCTCCTGTCCACATGCCTTTGGGGTTGAGAGAAATCACTGAGCTGACGGTGTCAGGAGAGGGGACGGCTTGAGTCTTACTGGGGATTGTGGGTTTGCCGTACAGAATGAGCCAGACATAGGAACTTTTTGGGGGGCACAAGTGCTCCCCTAAACACTGAGATGCTAAGACTGAACCTGGGGTTCCCAAGAGCCTGTCATCCTGAGGCACACTGGACACTTTCCGGATGTTCTCTAAGACGCCAAAGAAACTTCTAGATTCTTTAAAATGAGTCACAGGAACCGAAAGCTCAGCTCACATGTATGTGCGTCCACCCGTTCTGCTAATACAGATGGGAAGCCCTCCCTCCCCATCCAGAGCTGCTCCGGCCTGAGCAGGCCAGTGAAGACCGTGACCTCCTATTCTCATGTTCTCCCTTCTTGACAGAGAAACAAGCTGAGCTCAGCGCTAAAGATGTTGTAAGGCTGTTCCTGGCGTACCTCTGTGGTGGTAGTGACCAGTACCCCACAAATAATGCAAGTGTCCACCCTAGAGAAGGAAGATTTGCAATGAGGACTTTCCCCTAGTTTGGAGATATTGCCTGGGATTGTCACATCCCTGAGCTCATCTTAAGCGTGGTATGGTACCACACACCTGTTACCATAGCACTTAGTAGGCAGATGCAGGATGATCAGGGGTTTAGGGTCATCCTTGACTATACAGTAAATTCTGGCCAGCCTGGGCTACGAGACTCAGCTGGTGGAGGATGGGACCCTTGTCACATTCTTGTGCATCCTTTGGCCACTTGCAAAGTAAACACCCACCCATGGGACCTAGAAATGGCTCGTCTGGACCAGGAGGCTGCCAAGAGCTACCCCATGGCTCACCGACACACGAGCGGGGAGGAGATGCCTAAGTTCTGTGGCCCCAGGAAGCAATCCTTTCCAAACGGAGACTGTAACACAATAAGAAAAATACGCACAGGACACATGAGAACAAAACTAATAATCAAAAGGTTCTGTGCATGGCGGGCGCACGCCTTTAGTCCCAGCACTTGGGAGGCAGAGGCAGGTGGATTTCTGAATTCAAGGCCAGCCTGGTCTACAGAGTGAGTTCTAGGACAGCCAGGGCTACACAGAGAAACCCTGTCTCAAAAGACCAAAAAAGGGGGGGAGGGGGTTGTGCAGCAGCAAAGAATGCGGCGGTAGCATAGCCAGGGTCTTGTTCCCCACAGCCCTTGGTCCACAGCCTTTCCCTCTCTGGGTTGCCACAACTGTGCGCTGCCATGCTGCTTTTGACATACCTTGACATGTCCACGCTGACCTGTGACACAGTGGCATTACCAGAAGTCCTCGCTGAAGATGAAGTTAGGCACGATATGATGAAGGCATTCTGCAAAAGCATCCTCAGCTCTGCAGACACACAGAGGCAGCCCCTATGGCCTGGTATCCATGGTAACAAAAGAAGTGGCATGAAGGGCTGGGGTGGGCACTGTGGCTTTCCTAGGACCAGATGATGAGAGCTGTTCTCTTGTTCCGAATCCTCCTGGGTTCAATACAGAAAACTGGCAGCCCACCCTAGTGTCCCTGATCCCCACCTGGCTGGGTGAAAGAAAGCTGAAAGTACACACTGAGAGGAAGCCGGGTTTCTTGGGAGCTAATTTTCTCCTCTGTCGATACCAGAGGAGGGAAGCCCCACTAGCTGGCGAGGCGGTGTCAGCAGCGTGGTGTGGACTAAGGCATGTCCCCTGCGTCCCAACAGGACAATGCTGTAAGTGACCTCTGTATTCATTTTCTTTTTGAGACAAGATCTCATGGAGGCCAGACTGACCTTGACTCACTGTCTAGCCAAGACCTTGAACCTCTGACCCCCAGCCTCCACCTCCTGAGTTTGGGGATTATCCGTTTGCACTATCAACCCAAGTTCTTGGCTTCCTTCACGCTAGCCAGGCGCTCCATCAACTAAACTACATCTGCAGCTCAAAAGACACACACACACACACACACACACACACACACATGCGCGCGCCCCAGATGCTTTTCCAGGGGCACAGTAAGGTATCATCCCTCCATAGCACCCCAGGCAGGTAGTACCAGGTGCTACACACACACCTACTGGCCAGCCAACAGGGAGCACTCCCCCCCACCCCACCCCGTTCATTTGACCTGGCAAACACAAAGAAACACTGGTCTCTGGATCCTTCTATGCCATCTGAGGGGACCAGAAGCTGCAGGCACTGTGGGCGCTGGGACAGAGGCGACTCTGGGTCTTGGGTCTAGAGGGTTAACCGTGGGCTCTTGGCTTCATGGCTCTGTTCCAAAGGGTCTCCGTTAACACCAGAGGTCTCCTGCTATCTCACTCTCTTTAATAGATTTTTCCCATTGACGGCTCAGTTTATTGACTATCATTTCCTTTGCTGCGGGGGAGCTATTTTCTGGGTCACTGATCCAACCAACTTAAAAAGGGCTGCATTGATTGGGTTTTATTGGTGGTGACTTGCCCAGATAGCAGCAGACTTGCTCCTACCTGCTAACAGCTCCTTTGTTTCCCCCCTCCCAGCCCCCACCCACCCACCCTGTTGACTTATGGGGGGGCAGGGTGAGGACAAAGTTGAAGCACTTAGGTGGCCTTTATGGAGTAATGGGGAACTACTAGCTGCCTCATGCTCCCTGCAGCCCCGGAGTAAAGTCCATTAAGAGAAAAAGAAGAGATGCTCGCAGAGCTTCAGGAAGGACTGTCTGTTGAGTGAGCATGTAGCCAGCGTCTAAGGTGGGGGCTTGTCATGGACCATTCCTTAGTGACATGTACAGGTGCCAAACCTCCTGAATCTATCGTTCATTTGATGCTACAGTGATAAATAAGACAATAATTGTTTTCACTTTATACACGAGAGATAGATGGTTAAAAAGAAGCATGCCAAAAACCACACACACACACACACACACACACACACACACGCTCGAGCACGCACACAAACAATCACAAAGAGAACTTCTCAACTTCATTTAGAGTACTGGTTTTTCTCTGCTGACTGCTCAAGCAGCTAGTGACAGGTTTGGGGCCACAGCCATACTTATTGTAAGCAAGTGATAAGTTATGTTTGTGCAGTACCCGGGTCACTAGTAAGGCAAAGGGGGAAAGAGCCCAGAAGAACCACAGAGACCCTGGAGATAACTAGGCCAATCCCCTCTTCCTTAAAAGGGGAGAGGGAAGGAGCCAGAGAGATGGTCCAGTGGTTAAGGGCACTTGCTACTCTCCTAGAGGAGCTGGATTAGGGTCCCAGCACCCACACGGCAGCTCACAACCATCTGTAACGCCAGTTCCACAGGATCTGACGCTGTCTTCTGGCCTCTACAGACACCAGGCACACACATGGTGCATATACACACACGTAAGCAAAGAGCTCACACACACACACACATGAAATTAAAATAAATAAATTGTTTTAAAGAAATAACTGGGGAAAAAAAATGAGCCTCCGAAATGTAAAACAACGGACTGGGGATATTGGCTCAAAGGTCCAGTTCTTGCCTTTCGTGCATGAGGCTGTGCATGGAAAGAAAAGAGAGATGGAGGGAGGGGTGGGGTCAGGCTGGGGGCGTGGCTCCCTTGGTAGAAAGCTTGGGGGCAGCCATCATGAAGCCCCGCTTCCCATCCATCCTCAGCATAGCATAAAGACAAGCGCAGTGACAGGAGCCTGTCCCCCCTTTCCCATCCATCCTCAGCATAGCATAAAGACAAGCGCAGTGACAGGAGCCTGTCCCCGCACCGGGGAGGGGAGGTGGAGGCGGGATGGTCAGAAGTTCAGATTCATCTCTGACTACAGAGATAATTCAGGGTTCACCTTGGATATGAGACCCGGTCAAAAGGAAGAGAGGAAGGGAAGAAAGAAGGAAGGAAGGAAGGAAGGAAGGAAGGAAGGAAGGGAGGGAGGGAGGGAGGGGAGGGAAGGGAAGGGAGGGAGGGGAATTATGTGCCCAAGGTCAGATAGCATTCATATGCATGTTCATTCACTTATTAACATGTTGGTACTTGGAAAAACTCCGCAGCGCTTTAGCGAGGAGTGGACTAGAGAAGCCAGTTACCTGCAGGCGCGTTCATCTGTCCCCTCCGCTTTGATCTTTATCAAGATCTTTATCACTCCTGGGACTTTCCCTCCCTCACCCTCCCACCCCAGCCTGCTAGCACAGGCAGGGTAACCCACTGGGTCCCTCCACAGAGCTGGCTTGGTGGCCATATGGGATGCCGGATGCACCTCTGGTCCCGCCCTTCTCCCTCATCCCCGGCAATATTAAAAGGACAGCCTCGGCTAAGCAAGTCCCTCTGCAAGCACAGGGCCCCTGTGTGCAGAACAGAAATGGACTACTGGCCTGCAGACCAGGAGCACGAGTTAGGGGCGGCCCTTTGACTCTTGTGGGGGTGGATACCTGTGTGATGACCTCAGCCTACAAGGAGAGAGTTGGGGGAGGGTGGCACATGTCTGTGCGCATGCCCGAGGCCTGCGGGGAGTTCATCCTGGTCCTCCCCGTTTGTGGGTTCTTTTACTCATTCAGCAAGCTTCTGTTGGCCCAGCACCTCCTTTGTGGTGTGAGCATCGCCCTGGGACCTGGTGATTCACAGATGAGCAAGACACTCTCTTGCCTAGAAGAAACTTGTGGCTATATGTGGGGGAGAATCACATGTACAAGGAATGTCAGCTTTGGTGTACAGAGCGCCACAATAAAGAGACAGGGGAAGGGGAAGAGACCGAGGAAAGGAAAGCGGCAGAAGAGAGAGAGGATGAGAAGGAAGCTAGAAATGCAAAAGCCGAACTGAGAGCACGCGGGGCTCACGGGGTGGGCCAACCTTGAGAAACAAGCAGAGGCAGGGCTGATGTTTGCTGAACCAGAGAGCTCAAGTTCAAGGTGGGGGGCGGGGGAGGAGCAAGGGCGGAGGGGGCAGCGAGGACCGGAACTCAGGAAGTACAAGCCGCGAGAGTCTAAGCCTGGGGTGGAAAGGCAGAAATCAGACACGGCCGATTCTTTTGCATGGGAAGGCCCTGCGACCAGGCCCTTCTTACTTTTTGGACCTCCAAATGCCACACTGTGTGATGCCCGCGGTCTGTGGGACAGACATACTGCCGCGGGCAGAGTGACGTCACTGCCTTTCACCCTCCATTGCTCTCTCTCCCTCAAGCCCCCTCTAATGCAAAATGTATGTTTCGTTCCATCTGAATGAGAGAATTAAATCATCTAGATTAAATAAATTAAGTGAATGTCTTCTCCTGGGCAGGAAGTTTGGCACATTTCAGAGAGAATTCCAGCAAACCATCCAGAGAAACCCATAGATGGTCTGAGAGGCGCCTGAGCGAGCAACAGCTAAAAGGGTCTCCCGGAATGGCCAGAACCCATGTCCCTGTCCTCGCCTTCAGCAGTCAGCAGGTGCGTTGTAAAAACACTGGGCGGCAGGTCACAAGAGCGGCTGAGACACTTGGATGCTTGTGACAGGGACGAATCCTGCATCTCCACAAGTCACTCCCCACCTCTGAGCCCACAGATCCCAGAGAGGTTCACACCCAGATACCAAAGGGAGAGGGAGGCTTATGCCCTCCCCTTTTTTGGTATTTATTTATTCATTTTATGCATATCACTACACTGTGGCTGTCTTCAGACACACCAGAAGAGGGCATCATATCCCATTACAGATGGTTGTGAGCCACCCTGTGGTTGCTGGGAATTGAACTCAGGACTTCTAGAAGGATAGTCAGTGCTCTTAACCACTGAGCCATTTCTCCAATCCACTTTTTAAAGTGGATTTCATACACATATTGTCTATATACATTATATATGTATATACATTATATATGTGTATATACACATACATACATACATACATACATACACACATATACACACACACTTCATACATCATATACAACAGCATACTGGATAAGTACCTGTATCTATTATCTCTCATCTCTCTCTCTCTCTCTCTCTCTCTCTCTCTCACACACACACACACACACACACACACACAAAGCAATTTGTTCAAAATTTGGAATCCAGACTCAGGAGATCTAGGATAGTGTGCAATCTCCTGGATGACCCTGAATGAGCCACCTCACCCACCTCCACCCCTCCTCACCCTCCTCCACCCATCCTCCACCCTTGTGCCTCCTCACCCTCCTCCACCCCTCCTCACCCTCCTCCACCCCTCTTCACCCTCCTCCACCCCTCCTCACCCTCCTCCACCCATCCTCCACCCTTGTGCCTCCTCACCCACCTCCACCCCTCCTCACCCTCCTCCACCCCTCTTCACCCTCCTCCACCCCCATGCCTCCTCACCCTCTTCCACCCTTCTTCACCCTCCTCCACCCCTCTTCACCCTCCTCCACCCCCATGCCTCCTCACCCTCCTCCACCCCCATGCCTCCTCACCCTCCTCCACCCCTCTTCACCCCCTCCACCCCCATGCTTCCTCACCCTCCTCCACCCCTCCTCACCCTCCTCCACCCCTGTGCCTCTTCACCATCTCCACAGTGACGTGAGAAAGAAGATAGGGTAGCTCTGGGGCTGGTGATAGGATGGCTCAGCGGTTAGGAGCCCTTGGCACTCTTCCAGAGGACCCAGGTTCAGTTTCCATCACTGGCATGATTCTCACCACCTTCAGTAACCCCAGTCCCAGGGGATCAGATGCCTTCTTCTGTCCTCTTGGGGTACCCATATTCATGGCAGACATACACACATACACGTACATTAAAAACAAAAATGATTTTCAAAGAAAATAGTGTAGCTCCTTTGAGTACTTGCCAGGCACCAAGTAGCACTCCGCTAAGACCAGAGCTCAACAAATTCTGGCCGTCGTCACCGCTGCCGCCGCCACCTGCAAGCACACGCCAACAGCTTGAAAAAACAGTCAAGAGAATAATCCTTCTTGACGCATGAAACTTATATGAAATTTGACTGTCTGGATCCATAAATACAGTTTTGCTGGAACACAGCCATGTTTATTCATCTGTGTCTGTGGACACTTCCGGAGGAGCTGTGACAGAGACCTGAAGACCCAAAGTCCTAGACTATTTACCTTCTGGCCCTCTGAAGGGACAGTTTGCCAAGTCTTCTTTTAAATGGTACCCTTGGGCTGCAGAGATGGCTCAGCAGTTAAGAGCACTGGCTGACCTTCCAGAGGTCCTGAGTTCAAATCCCAGCAACCACAGGGTGGTTCAGAACCATCTGTAATGGGATCCAATGCTCTCTTCTAGTGTGTCTGAAGACAGCAACAGTGTACTTAGATATAATAAATTAATTAAAAAATAAATGGTACTCTCATCCCCATGCCTAGCCTTGGGTACTCTATCATTTATCCTCTCCCTCCCAGCTGGCATCACAGAGGGTAACCTGACCTCCTAGGAAATAGTATCGGGCAGGCTGACTCTGACGTTCATGCCCGGGACCTGCTTCCCTATATGAGGCTTTAAGACAGTGTGCAGAGCGTCATGGACTCGCACACCGCAGAGAAGTCTGTGGTCCTGAGAGTGGCTCATCCTCAGACCAGCACACTCCAACTCTCCTCCCCACAGCACACCCAGTCCAAAGACCTCCTGGTATAATTAACACATGGCTTTTAATCTTCCTGTTTTGTTTTTACAAGATGTTGTGCAACCCAGGCTGGCTTCTCCCTATATCGCTAAGGATGGGGTTGAATTTCTCATCGTCCCATCTAACATCTCCCCCCGGGACAGGAATTACGTGTGTGTGTGTGTGTGTGTGTGTGTGTGTGTGTGCAGCCCCCATTTTATTTATTTTTAAAGTATAATATAGAGCTAGAGGTTCAGAGTACTTGTTGCTCTCACAGAGGGCCAGGGTTTAGTTCCCAGCACCCAAATGGTGATTCACAACCATCTGTAACTCCAATAGTGGGATTCAGAGGATTCAACACCATCCTCTGGCCTCTGTGGGGACCAGGCACAAACCTGGAACACAGTTAACATGCGGGCAAAACACTCATGCATATAAAATAAAATATAAAATCTTTTCAGGGAGCTGGAGAGATGGCTCAGTGGTTAAGAGCACCGACTGTTCTTCCGAAGGTCTTGAGTTCAAATCCCAGCAACCACATGGTGGCTCACAACCATCTATAATGAGATCTGACACCCTCTTCTGGAGTGTCTGAAGACAACTACAGTGTAAGTAAATAAAATAAATAATAAATCTTTAATTAAAAAATCTTTTCAGAGTTTTCTGTTTTTATTTATTTGTTTGTTTCCTTCTTTGGTTGACTGGTTGGTTCTATTTTTCGAGACAGGGTTTCTCTGTGTAGCACTGACACCGTCCTGGAACTCTCTCTGTAGACCAAGCTGGCTTTGAATTCAGAGATCTGCCTACCTCTGCTTCCTGAGTGCAGGAATTAAAGAGATGTGTCACCACTGCCTGGATAAATTTTTAATTTTTAAATATATGTTTGTGTGTGTCTGTGTGTGTCTCTGTGTGTCTGTCTCCGTGTGTGTCTCTGTGCGTGTGTGTGTGTGTGTGTGTGTGTGTGTGCACATGTTTTAAGATCCCCACAGATGCCAGAAGAGGGTGTCAAATCCCCTGGGGCTAGAGTTACATTGTAAGCCCCCTGAGGTGGATCCTGGGCATCAAACTCGGGCCCAAAAGAGCAGCAAGAATCTATAACTACTGGGCCATCTCCTCAATCGCTTTAAAGCTTAATGATTTTCACATTTGTTCTGTTGGCCCTCTGTAAACTTGGGTTCCATATCCACAAATCCAACCAACCACAGAAAGAAGATTTTGTCTTCTCACTTTCTAAAGTGGGCCTGTACCAAATGTCTGCTGACTTTTCTCTTGTTGGCGTCTCCTAAGCAACAGCTTACATTGTATTAGACACCGTAAGTAAACTGGGGTGGCTTAAAGGGCAAAGGGTGCACCAACACTGCACCCTATGCTACACAGTGGATTGTGGGTATCCTCAGAGGACCCTGAAACAGATCCCAGGCACAGCTGTAAACATCTGTGTGCTCCACTCAGATTAAAAATACAACAACAACAAAAAACAAAAAACAAAACAAAAAAAACAAAAACAAAAACAGAGCAGTTCTAATACCAACACAGGTTATTTGTGTCTTTTCTCAGCCAATAAGCTACCCTCTTTCCGCACAAGGGACTTATTATTCCTGATCCTGTCATCACCCATTGGTTAAATTTGTCCCTTTGCTGTAGTTTTTCAGGGGGGGGGGAGCGGGGAGGGGGGAGGCGGGGGAAGGAGGGGGATGGGGATGAAACAGCATCTCATGTAGCTCAGGCTAGTTAGTCTCCTACTATGTAGCCAAAGCTGGCCACGAACCCACCCCAATCTCTCAATATAACCCTGGGAATTTCTGGCAGGTGCCACCATACTCAGTTCGAATTTGTTCTAGAACTTTATCCACATGACATCATAACCAGCTCCTTCCTAGTTCATGTTTGCCTCTTTCCATCAGCCCACCTTGGAGCTGTTTCTAGGTGGTCGTGGGCAGCTGTAGTTTGTTCTTCTTAGCTACCGGGGCACTAAGCTTGGGGAACCTCTGCACGAGGCTCTGCGGCGCCCCAGAGCAGCCACCTGCCTGGCTGGTTCCCGGTCCAGGGAGGGCTCTTCAGGTGGGCAGCCACAGCTTTGCCTCCTTATGGAGCAAGAGTCCCTATTTCCCTGGGATGAATAGGTAGAGACAGAGGTGCTGGGGCACAGGAAATAGGCGGGCCGAGAGGGTCAAACTCTCAAAGCAGAAAAGTCAGGGAGGGCAGGAGTGGCTGCTCTGGCGCTCCTCTCCTGACCTCACTCCCCTTTCCCCGCCACCCCTCCATGAAAACCTTTCAGCTCCTCTGCCCGCCCCCAACCCCCACCCCGCCCCACCCCGCCCCCACCCCGTGCCCCCTTACTGGACCCAGCAAAGCGCTTAGCTTCCTGAACATGGCTGCCACCTTAGCAGCCCGCACCATCCTGCCGCATTAGAACGACGATAATCAATGAACTGCTAACTCTATTGCCATAAAGGAGAGAGCCCAACCTTATATAATTCTTTTTAATTGTTTTCTCACATTACAAGGGTTTTTTTTTTTCTTTTTGCTAAACTTATTCCACCATAAGTTATGTCGTTTAATTTCTCAAAGTGCTAATAATTTAATTGCTTCCTTCCTGCAGACAAAGTGCCTGCGCTGTCCTCCCTCCCCGGCACAGAGATTATAAAACGGAGTTGGCAGGAATGCCTAAGAGGGGCGTCTTTTTGGCGGTAGGATTTGATAGGAAGCAGCTTTCTCAGAAGTCAGTATGTGGGACTAGGAATTTGGCTTGGGACTTCAAAGAGGCAGGAGGCCCAGCTGGGCCTGCCCACTAGCTCCAGGGGGGTTATCATAATCACAGGGGAGGGGAAAGGAAGGCTCTGAGATCAGAGCCGTGGTGAGGTGAAGTCCGGGGAGCTTGCAACACCCGGCTTCCCATCCTAGAAGGGGAAGCGGGGTGGGGGTGGGGTGGGGTCCACCAGAGCAGCAGGGAATTAGATCAGATGGGGGAGGGGTGCTGATCGCGACATCTGTTAACAGCAAGTAGACTCTCTTTGTGGTGACACGCAACAAAAGCAGAGGCAGGTGGATCTCTGAGTTCGAGGCTAGCCCGGTCTACAGAGCACGTTCAAGGATAGCCAGGGCTACACAGAGGAACCCTGTCTCAAAAACAAAAACAACCCCCCCAAACCCTATGTATGGCCCCTGTACCGACAGCCCCTCTAACGCATCTTGTTTTATCTTTACACATGCACAGGGTTGGTGCTGTTTGACAGGGGAGCAAACCCAGGCCAAGAAAGGTCAAGTCAAGCCCGAGGTAGCTCAGTGGGCGGAGGGATCCGAATGCAGGCCTCAGAGCCTGAGTCCAACCCCTGATCCCACACTGGGAAACCAGCTCCCAAGAGTCATGAGTGTGTTGTGGGTCATCGAGCACTGGAGACACAGAAGTAGGAACACCAAGCACTTTGGGCTAGCCTGGGCAGTAGATGGAGACCTTATCTCAAAAGCCAAAAGTGAACTTTCTTCTTCCCTCCCTCTCTCTGCACACACTCCTTCTTTCTCTCTCTTCCCCCTCTCCTCGCTCTCCCTTCCCATGGAGAATTCCATGCCCCACCCCTTCCTTTGGGCCAGTGAACCCGCCTGCTGGAGAGCAGCTCCCCAATAAACCTCCATTAAATTAAAAATAAAAATAAAAAAGTCCAAAAGGGAGCCTGGGCTCAGGCAATAGAGTGGCGTGCCACATAAGCGTGTGGATCTGGGTTCTGTAGTTGGGACTCGTGTAAAAGGCCGGGCACCGTGGCACACACTTGTAATCCATGCTGGGGAGATACAGACTGGCAACAGATCCCTGGGGCACTCTGACTGGCCGGCCTAGCCTATTTGGCCAGGCCAGTGAAAGACCGTGTGCCCCCAAAACAAGACGGGGGGTGGCTGAAGAACGGACTCTGAGCATGTCCTCTGGTCTCCATACTGCACACACGCCCGTGCAGCTGCACCTGCACACACGCCTGAAACTATGCACATGCACACATGCAAACATGCACATACACACATGCAAACATGCACACACACACATGCAAACATGCACATGCACACATGCAAACATGCGCATACACACATGCAAACATGCACATACACACATGCAAACATGCACATACACACACAAAGTTAGAAGGGAGGAAGAAGGAAAGGGAGGAAGGAGGGAAGGGGAAGGAAGGAAGGAAGGAAGGAAGGAAGGAAGGGAAGGCAAGCTAACTTAGTGACATAGCAAATATTTAGCCCCCATAACCCAAGTTTTCATCAGCAACACAGTCATGCCTTGGCTATCTGTCTGGGTTGAACGATGATGTCAAATCATCGTTCCAAGAGGGGACAGGCCTGGGGACAGGATCCTATTCCTGATGTTTCCAAGTCCCTCCTCCTGACACCTCAGCCCAGGGTCTGATCCCACAGGAGCTGCCCTTCCCACCCAGTGACTCCCAAAGACTTAAGATGCTCACACCCCTCTGCAACCGCTGCTGCTGCTGTTTTTCAGGCTTGGAACTGTCCCCTTGTCACTGGTGTCACTTCTTCCAACCCACACATTCTAACTGATAAAAAAAAAAAAATCCCCTCCCTGAATCCCCAAGTAGAGTCCCCTGTCACAGCTACCCCAGCTCCTCCTGAACATCTGGAGCGCATGTCTTCCAGCTCTGGTCAGTGGGGCTGTGGGAGGGCCATCTTTCTGCAGTCCCCTCTTGTGACTAACAGCTCTGTGACTCCCGGGGACATTTTAGTTTCTCTGAACATGGTGATACAGAAATAAATGAGTAGCACGCGTAAAAAATTCAGTCTGGCACACGACCCAGTGCTGAAAGAGAGCTTTGCTGCTGTGACCAGCTGTCACTCTAACTTCCTAACAGGACCTGCACCTAGCAGTTGCTCAATAAAGACATACGTGAAGGGATTGGAGGTGGCTTAGAGTTTAGGAGCACTGGCTGCTCTTCCAGACGGTCAAGTCCCAGCACCCGCAGAGCAGCTCCCAACCATCTGTGATTCCAGTTCCAGAGGATCTGATATCATCCTTCTGGCCTTCGCCTTCATCTGGCATGGACATGGTGCATATACATACACACAGCAGGCAAAGCCGGGCGGTGGTGGCGCACGCCTTTGATCCCAACACTCAGGAGGCAGAGGCAGGCGTTTTTCTGTGTGTTTGAGACCAGCCTGGTCTACAAGGCGAGTTCTGGGACAGCCAAGGCTACACAGAGAACCCTCTCTCAGAATAAAAGAGAGAGAGAGAGAGAGAGAGAGAGAGAGAGGATGTAACTCAACTGATCAGTGTGTCTAGCACGTGTGATGTCGGGTTTGATCCCCAGTGCCACTGAAGCAAGGCATGTGTCGAAGTCTGAACTACATGTGACCTGTGACCATGTTTCAAGGTAAAAGTGCAGCCCATTTTGTACCCAGTCACTCTGTCTCTCCTCTATCTATGCTGAGAAAATAAGTTGCGCGTCTCCTGGAGGGAGCCACAGGGCCGGACCATAAATCACCAAGCTCTCCCCACCCCCACCCCTGAGGAGGCTCCTAGTGCCAGCAGAACACACCCCTATCAATGACACTTTTGCACTGGGTCATGGCCTCAAAGTCTCCATCCTTGGCAGAGACTGCGCGACCTCCAGAAATCCACTGCAGCTAAGCACAGAGAACAGGGCGGCAGCGAAGCTGCTTGCACCAGAATAGCAGCACCTCTTCCGGGAGTGGGCGTGGCTTCCTCCACCTTCCCAGTGACACGCCCATCCCCCCGGGTGGCCTCTGGTACCTCGTACTTGAATTAGGAAAAATGTTATTAGTAAACATGATTCTGCCAGGCCCACCCACCTCCCTGACTAAACAGGAAGCACCTGGCAGGTAGAGGCCTGCTTTACATCCCTGTGGGACAATCTTTCTTCCCTGGCACCCACTCACTCGGTCCTCCACCCACAACTATTCATTATGCACTGATGTAGGCGCCAAGGCCTTAGGCTGGAGGCCTAAGGCTCATCCTTTTTTTTTTTTAAGCATTCTAATAGTGTGTGTGTGTGTGTGTGTGTGTGTGTGTGTGTGATCTGTGCAGTCCACAGGTTGACTATCTGCCTCTATTGCTCTCCACCTTATTTTTTGAGACAGAGTCTTTCACTAAGCCTGGAATTCACCAGCTGGCTAGACTGGGGAGCTGGGGAGCACCGGTGATCCTCCTTCGAGAGATGGGCTTATGAGTGCTCCCTGGGGATCTGAACTCAGGTCTTCGTGCTTATGCAGCAAGGATTTTACCCACGTGGCCCCTCTCCCTAGCCCTGAGACTCATCCTTTTTCTCGGCACTAGCTGCAAAGTCTCCAACTAGAGCGCCTGACAAAAGCTTGCCTCCCTGCCTCCCAGAGGACAGCAGAGGTCCAGCCACGGCCAGTAAGGAGAACCCAGACGCGCATCTATGAAGAGAAATGACTCCTCTTCCTCTTGCCCTCGCTAGCCATGTTTGAGGGCCCATGGGGCAATCACAAGCTGACCTGGAATCTCGGGGGCAGGGGGTGGGGAGGGGACCCACGGGGAGGGGAGGACCCAGCTCGGACTGCGCTCAAGAAAATGCTGCTGCTGGAGTTCTGGGACAAGGTCCTAAGCCACTGATGTGTACAAAGCTAGGTAAGGAGACCTGGAGTTTCTCGCTCTGCTCTACAGCCAGCCCACAAAGGAGAGATCGCAAGGACAAGATGCCACAGAGAAACTCCTTAGACAGGCATCACAAAGGTTTTCAAAGTCCAGTCTCCTCCCTCCCTTCGTCGCTTCCACACCTCCCTGGAGTCTTCCCTTTTCCTTGTGCGGACCAGCCGTGGGTCTTTGGTCCTGATGATATTTCCTCAGCCTGGGATAACTTGCCCCTGTCCCCACTCCAATCTGTTCTACCTCAACACCCACGCCATTACCACCTTCTCCAAAAGTTCTTCTGTGACCTTTCCAGGAAAGAGGAGCTCTTTCTGTCTCTCCACTGGGAATGCGCAAGCTCAGGCCTCTCCTAGGCTGTAGTCAAGACTTAGACTTCTGAAATGATGTCCCTCGGGTCGGCAGGTTGGCTGAGTCCCTTCCCAGCTGGCTGGCTTCGGGCAAGTTCCCTCCCTAATTCTTGTTGGTTTGGTTTGGTTTGGTTTTTATAATTACTGAAAAATATAGCTGGCATAGCGGGTGCGTACCTTATAATCCCAGCACTCTGAGTGGAGGCTGTGCAGAGATCAAGAGTTGAAGCCAGTTTGAATAAAAATGGCCCCCATAGGCTCACAGATCCCAGTGTTTAGTTGCCAGGGAGAGAGATTCTTTGAAAGGATTAGAAGGATTAGGAGGTGTGGCCTTGTTAGAGGAAGTGTGTCACTGGGGGTGTGGCCTTTGAGGCTTCAAATGCCTATGTGAGGTCCAGCTTCTCTCTCTCTCTCTCTCTCTCTCTCTCTCTCTCCCTCTCTCTCCCTCTCTCTCCCTTCCTCCCTCCTCCCCCCTCCTCCCTGCTCTCTCTCCTCCCCCCTCTCTTTCCTCCCCCCTCTCCCTCTCCTCCCCCCCTTCCTTCTCTCCGCCAGTGGACATCAACCCACCTGCATGCCACCATGCTTCCCGCCATGATGATAATAGACTGAACCTCTGAAACCGTAAGCCAGCCCCAGTTAACTGCTTTCCTTTACAAGGGTTGCCTCAGTCATGGTGCCTTGTCACAACAATCGAACAGCGACTAAGACAGCCACCGTGGCTACACAAGACACTGTCTCTGAAAACCTAAAAGAAGGAGAAAGACAGAGAATGGGTCAGGAAAGGCAGGAGGGGGGCGAAGAGAGGAAGCGAGCCGCTGAGGAAATTGCTCAGTCAGCAGAAAGTTTGATTCCCAGAAGCCCTGTAAAAGAGGCCAAGTGTGCTGATGCATGCTTGCAATCCCCGGGCTGGGGAAGAAAAGCCAGGGGTACCTGGGAGTCTCACCGGCCTGGTCTATTTGGCCTGCTTGGCAAGTTCTAGACCAGTGAGAGAAGCCTTGATTAAAAAAAAAAAAAAAAGGAAAGAAAGGTAGAAAGTGCCTGAGGGAAGACACCAAGCACTGTCCTCTGGTCTCCACGCTCCCCCAGGGGCATTTGCCACTACAGCTAGCTCCTGGGCTCTTGATCCCTTCATGCCGAAGTGCTCACAGTCCACAGCCCTGAGTGTGTCGGCAAGAAAGAAGTTCCCGTTTGATCCGGAGATCCACAGTGGTCTGAATCTGAGTCGGACCATCTTAGGGTAGAGCCACAGAAACCGAACAGTGCTCCCTCTGGGAAGGCAGATCATAAGATTTCAGTGGAGGACCAATGAGAAGGCTCAGCAGAAAAGGCGGTTACTTAGGAGTCTGGAGGAGGGAGTTCATTCCCCAGACCCTGTGTGGACGGAAGCCGAAAGCAAAGACTGACCAGGAAAGCGTTCTCTCTGGCCTTCACGTACGCACCCCCTGTCAAACACTAACAATAAAAATAAATAGGGGCTGGAGAGATGGCCCAGCGGTTAAGAGCACTGACTGCTCTTCCAGAGGTCCTGAGTTCAATTCCCAGCAACCACATGGTGGCTCACAACCATCTGTAATGGGATCTGATGCCCTCTTCTGGTGTGTTTGGAGACAGCAACAGTAATAGTGTACTCACATATATAAAATAAATAAATCTTTTTTAAAAAGTAATAATTAAATAAACAAAAATAAAATACAATGTCACTGGATCTGAAAGTGTGAGTGGTAAAGCACTGGCCTGCATATTTGAGGCTCTGGATTCCATCTCCAGCCACAAAAACAAAGTCTTACTGAACAGCATTGTATGACTTAAAAAGAAAAAAAAAAGCAGAATCAATGTAGGGTTTTTTTTTTAAAGATTATTTATTTTATTTATACTGTGCACTGTAACTATTTTCAGACACACCAGAAGAGAGCATTGGATCCCATTACAGATGGTTGTGAGCCACCATGTGGTTGCTGGGAATTGAACACAGGATCTCTGGAAGAACAGCCAGTGCTCTTAACTGCTGAACCATCTCTCCAGCCCTTAATATAGGTTTATTAAGGAAAGGTTAAGAAAGAAAGAAAGAAAGAAAGAAAGAAAGAAAGAAAGTAAGTTCCCAAGAGTAGGGGAAAGTCCACATCACTGTATGACGTTTGAATTTGGTTCCACGTGGATGTCTCTCCTACTCAGTAAATGGTTTACACAGGCAACTTTAAGCACAATATGAAATACAAACCCAATAGCATCTGTTTTTAACTCTGCTAGGGCAAGAAGAACAAAGATCTGGTCACCAAAAGGACAGAAAAGTAGGAAAGTGGCCATGGACGAAGGCTAAGAAGCCGGGGGTGGGGGAGGGTGGGGGGGAGGCTATAGAAGCCAGAGATAACTGTCAGGGCATGGTTAGCCTCCCTGGGGAGGATGGGAGGGGCTGAGTCTGAGCGGTGAGGGGTCCACTTTAAAGAAAAAACAACATGTATTTTGAGTCAGTTTCATGCCACCCAGGCTGGCCTTGAAGTTGCTGTGTATCTGAGGCTGGTCTTGAACTAATGATCGTCCCAACCTTCTTCCCCTTCTGAATACAGGGATCAGAGATGTGTACCACCAAGCCCACCGTGAGCGGTGCTGAGGCTGGCACGGGTGCTGGGGACGGCAGACAGCACTGTAGGTATGCAGTCGGCCAACTGAGCTGTCCGAGCATCCCCGAGAAAGGGGCAGCCTTCAAAAGGACAGGCCTGGCAGTTCCCTCCTGGGTTGCACCAGGCAACTGAAGCAGCAGAGAGAACCAACCACTGTGGTTGTGTTTCCCTTGACCGCTCACCCATTATGGGGACTTCAGGGTCCCCAACCTGAGCCTGTCAGTTTCTTTGTCAGATAGACAGACAGACAGACAGACGGACGGACAGATCTGAATGTAGCTCTAGTGCTTTTGCTTTGATGGCGGCAGCCTTCTGCAAAAAACGTGCATAAAATGGATTTGTTTTAGCAGTAGTAAAAACCAAACTAAATCAGATTTATCATTTTAATTAAATATACTTTACACGCTCAATTTTTTTTTTTTTAAGAGAGCAAAATGCTTCCCTCCTCCCTGTCAGCTTTCCCTTTGTGGGAGACATTCATGTCTACTGCACAATTTAAGAAAATATCAAAGTACCCCCTAAGAGGAAACACAATTAACAGGACCTCAACATGTATTCTTCAGCAGGAAAGTGAGACTGACTTGTAGGAGGGGGAAAGTGGGAATATCCAGCAGGTGAGGGTTAGGCAGGGTCGAGGTATCTAAAGACTGAGAATCAGGTCAAACTGGGCAGTATAGTGAGATCCTGTCTCTAAAAGTAATTTAGAAAATTAAACCACCAAGCTGCGGGGTGATTTTTATTTTTTTATATTTTTTATTTTTTGTTTAATTTTGTTATTGCCAGACTGGGGTTGTAGCTTGATTGGTAGATTTCTCTAGCATGCATGAGGCCCAGGGTTTGACGGCCCCTCCCCAGTGCTGCAGAAACCGGGTGTCACTCGGACCTGTAACAGCAGCACACTCAGGAGGTGGGGACAGAAGGATCAGAAGGTCGAGGCGAAGGGCAGGAGAGATGCTTCGGCAGTTAAGCGCACTGGCTGCTCTTGCAGAGGACCTGGGGTTCATTCTGAGTCCCTACAGTGGTTCACAACATCGCTCCTTCCAGTTCCAGAGAATCAGTGTCCTCCTCAAGCCTCCATGGACACTGAGTGCCCATGAAATAAAGGCATGCATGCAGATGTACACATTAAATTAAATTTAAATTAAAAAAAAATATTTAGCCTGGCATGGTGGCATGAACCCTTGATCCCAGCACTCAGGAGGAAGAGGCAGGTGGATCTGTGGGAGTGAGTTCGAGACCAGCCTGGTTTACAAAACAAGTCTAGGACAGCCAGGGCTACACAGAGAAACCCTGTTTTTTAAAGTTCAGGGTCATCCCTCAATATATACCAACTTCAAGGCCAACCTGGGCTACTTGAGACCCTATCTCAAAACCCAAACAAATAACAATAAGAAACAACCTGCTATCTTCTCTCCTGGCTTAGAACCGCTGACCTTGGAGGATGGGACATAGACCCTGGCGGCCTGGAAATGAGCGTTTCCATGAGGAAAGGGAGAGCCCCTCTCCCTCTGAAGGCGGTGCCAGGCTAATTGCTCTCTGAGCTTTTGAATGCTCAGCTATAAGGTGGACGTCCACATATCCACTGTGCAGGGCACCGGGGAAATGACACAAGATGACACATCTGGACAGGCTCAGGAACACAGCGAGGTTTAAAGCTCACATATGATCGAACACCTTATTTTGGAATGTCAGATTGAAGTCATGAACGCCTGATCTCCACCCGGCTAAGTATTGTGTCCTCTCCGAGTGCGGCCCGTGCATCCTCCTTATGTTCTCCTCCACCCACGTCCCCCAGGAGTGACCGAGAGCTTAGCTCTGCCCCGAACTGTAAACCAACAACCAGCGCTATAAACTGCCTGATGAATCTAGGCTTGGGTGGCCAGTGGGACAAAGAGGAAATCAATTG
Source organism: Apodemus agrarius (assembly GCA_964023405.1). Taxonomy (NCBI): domain Eukaryota; kingdom Metazoa; phylum Chordata; class Mammalia; order Rodentia; family Muridae; genus Apodemus; species Apodemus agrarius. The sequence continues at coordinate 88,613,347 of OZ030015.1, read as the reverse complement.
GCAGCTGCAGCCAGCTCCTGGAGCTATAGGAGAAGCCCTATAATAGGAGAAGCTAGAAATAACACAAGAGTTCCTGTTGGGGGAGAAGCTAGAAATAACAGAAGAACGAGTTCCTCTTGGGGGAGAAGCAAAGCAAAGCAAAGCAAAACAAACAAACAAACAAACAAACAAACACTTTGAAAGTAAAAGCTGGGGCAGGAGACACAGCTGGGGGGACAAGGTGCTTGTGGAGCCTCGGACCCAGAGCTTGGTCGGAGCAAAACAGGGTGTGTGGTGGTGCAGCCTGCAAGCCCAGCCCTCTGAAGATGGAGAGGCAGGAGGATCAGAAATTCAAAATCATCCTCAATTGCATTGTGGGTTTAAGTTAAGGGTAGCCTGGGATACATTAGACTATGGTTCCAATATTTTTATTTTAATTTTATATTTAATTTTTTAAAAGGGCATGGGGTGACAGGCGCGCACGCGCGCACACACACACACACACACACACACACACCATTATTCCCTCCAAAAACAGTTTCCAGGAATAGTCCCCAGGTTTTGCCAGCCCAGGGGTTCCCTAGCCCCGCCTTAGCTGACTGAGCATATAGTTGTCCATTATTTCTGACAAGAACAAATATAGACACTCTCAGGGAGCTGGGGAGGGACTAAGTGGAAAAAGCGATGCTTAATCTGTGGAGAAAAACTGCCTTCCCTCAGCAGAGCCCCGCCCAGCAGGAGCCACGGCCTCTCATAATTCAAGTCCACACTTAATTAAAAAGGGGAGCATCCTGCACTCCGGCCAACTGGCTCCAATTCCATTCTCATCCTTCAGACTGCTAGCATTTGTCCGTCCGTGTCCCCCCCCCCCCCCCACACACACACCCTCTCTCTCTCTCTCTCTCTCCAGCCAAAGGGAAAAGAATTGAAAGCAAACAAACCAAACAAAAACCTTGTCTCCTGCAGTTTTCTGGGAGGGCGAATCTGTGAATGGCGGTTCTCCTAGAGACAGAGAGGTGGCGATCTAAATGCACACGGAGAGACAGGGCAGAGCCAAAAATAAAAAGAGCTTTGCCTGTTCAGGGGAGCCCTGAGCTGCTGCAGGCAGCGAACCAACGTGGAAAGCTGGAGTCACCATCGCCTTCTAAAAATAGAAACTGCTTGCCTCTGGCCGCCACTGGTCTGGGGCCTCTGGGCTGGGGGTTCATCCTTTCCTCGTGAGACAGTGTTTCAAAGGACAGGAGCACAGCTCCTATTCCAATCTGTTTACAAATATTAAAATGGGGGCCACTGAGACCAGGCATCAGGTTGAGGCACTCGCCGGCCCCAGCCTGACCACCTGAGTTTGATACCCAGGACGCACACGATTGAAGGAAGAGGGCCTAGGACTCTCCTTTATCCTCCACACGCCCGCTGCAGCAAGCATGTGCCTCCAGATAAAGAAACAGCTGCAATTAACAATTTTAAAATATTAAAGTGTGGGGGTTTATAAATGGGGTAAACACGGTGCTGCATGGCGCGAGGGTCAGAAGTCGTCTAGACCCGCAATGTCTCAGGCATGTACCAGGTGGGCATGCCTCTGTAATCCCAGGGTGAGGGAACGCAAACCAGGGCAAGTTGGCAGGCTACAGTAGCCAGTCTGGCAAGCTCCAAGCTCAGCCAGAGACGCCACTTCAGTAAAGAAGATGTAGAGCGACCAAGGAAACACCCATCTCCGCTTTAGACGTCCACATTTGCAGACACGTATGCACAGGCATCTATACATGTATTCATAGGCATCTATACATGTATGCCTACACATAGACTAACATACACATGTGCACAAAAGTGTGTGCACATACACATGGGTGTGTGCTCACAGACACACACACACACACACAATATACACAGAAAAGAGAAAGTTTAAAAATATTGCTCACTTATTTTTACTGTGTGTGTGTGCGTGTGTGTGTGTGTGTGTGTGTGTGTGTGTATGCTCATGGATGCCCATGTGTAGGAGTCAAAGGACCGCTTTTAGGAGTTGGTTCTCTTTCAGCCATGTGGGTGCTAGGGATCAAGATCGAGTCCCAGGCTTGCCAGCGCGCACATCTACCTGCTAAGCCATCTCACCCAAGCGCTTACTAGATTTACAAGTATGAATTATAGGTCCCCAGATTGTGAACCCCCATTGCCACAGAGTCCTTAGATCAGACCCTCCTTGGGATTGGCTCAGACTCACCCAAGTCCTGTGCCTATCACTCTGCTTGTGGGAACACTGCAGTTGTCCCACACAAATGAGATGGGGTGTCTCCAGGGAACCACATCACTCTAGAGGGAGACCGACACCTCCGGAGCCATTTAGCTCCTCCTGATTTCATGGAGGCTCTTGAGCATACGCAAGCCCCGCATCTGCACCAGATGGACGGAGTCCTCATCTGCAGGACTTCTGTTCAGGGACTGCCAGCCTCCACCAAGGAGCCTCAAGGATTGGGTTAGATTTTACACATGCCCCTCCTCTGGGCACGTTATAGCTTCTGCTGACTGTCTAGAGAGCCCTTGTTTAGTGGAGTCTCAAGAGAGGGTTCATCTAGACAGAGTATACAGCTGTGACCTCAAAGATGGAGTCAGAAAGATCCGGATGCTACACAGTGAGTTTGAGACCTGCCAGAGCATTAGGAGATGGGGGATGGCGGAGGTGAGGTGGCGGTGGGGGATGACACGGATACCACTCGTGGATTACACACACACTCGGGCTACTGGAACAAGAGAAGCAGCTTACCCCCCTCTAAGCATACTCTGCCATAGCGACGCATCCTTTCTCTAGTCTTAGCAAAATGAAGACACGGAGATAAAAGACCCAAGGGCCATGTTTCTAACCTTGAGAGTGGGAACGGGCAATTACAGACCTGCTCTGTGGTGACCCGGATAAAAGCCATAGACCGTCTCTTCAGGGGGGTGAACGCTGGAGCACACACACACACACTGATGCAGGTCATTAGTTTCCTGAGGCGCGCACACTCTATTCACCGCATGCAGGAGGGCCTGGAACCCCTGCAGTCTGAAGGAACCAAAGAGAAACTAGGCCAGTGAGGAAAAGATGAGAGGAAGTCCAAGAGGAACATGGGGTGTTCGTTTGCTTTGCTTTGGTTTGGTTTGGTTGTTTAGTGGTACTGAGCCATCACCAGCTCATGGAACGGATCTAACCCCACCCCCCACCCCAGATCTTGCTCTCTGGTTCATTCTCCCTGGTGAGAAGCTCCAGCCTGGGAGACACTGAAGGGATCCCATTTGTCTCACCCCTGAGCCTCGGGGGTCACATCATATCACCCTCTGAGTTCCCCCGTTAAGTACTTGAAACTCTGTTCTTCAAGTTCTGAACCCAGGTCTAAAAACATCTCTGTCCCTGCAGATAGTCAGACTGGACGGGTTACCCCCAGTTAACACAAAACCGAGGACCAAATCCAGACCCCTACCATTCACTCCCCTAAGCCTATGTGGGCCAGGTGTGGTCTTGCTCCCCTGCAATTCCAGCACCCCAGGAAGACAAGTTCAGTCTGGGAGACGGAGAATCTGACCCTGTTTCAAAAGACCAAGCAGTAAGTAGACAGAGGCAGGAGGATCAACATTTTAAGGCCATTTTCCACTATATGGGAATTCTGGGTCAGACTAAGTTGTATGAGACCCTGTCTCAAAAAGATGGAAAGGAAGAAAGGAAGGAAGGAGGAAAGGAAGGAAGGAGGAAAGGAAGGAATGAAGCCACTACAAAATATGGGCTGAGCGCTGGCTCATGAGTTTAGAGCACTTGCTGCTTTTCCAGAGGACCTGAGTTCTGTTCCCGGCACCCACATCAGATGGCTCACAACCGCCTGCTACCTGCAGCTTCAGGCAATCTAATGCCTCTGGCCTCTGTAGGTACCCCCACACACCTAAACATATAAATAAAAATAAAATTAAGCCGGGCGGTGGTGGCGCACGCCTTTAATCCCAGCACTTGGGAGGCAGAGGCAGGTGGATTTCTGAGTTCAAGGCCAGCCTAGTCTACAAAGTGAGTTCCAGGACAGCTAGGGCTACACAGAGAAACCCTGTCTCAAAAACAAAACAAAACAAAACAAAAACAAAAAAATTAAAATTAAATAAATAATGCAAAATAAGGAAAAACGATACAAAAGCTGTGGGGGAGTCTGCCTCCTCGCTGGCTCCAGCGCCAGCATGCTGTTATAGTCAGGCTTCCTTTTTCCCAAGCCTGTACTGGGGTCTCCTCTCCCAGCTCCCAGGGCAAACTGTGGGCTCCCTTTGTATAAAAATTTACATATCTAAAGTCCACATTTGCATTTTATAATTTAAACTCCTAGGAAACAGGTTAGAGTCCAGCCCCCCAATCTACTGGAGGAAGAGAACTTTTACCTGCCCAACTCCTCCCAGAGCTGTACTAGAGGAGTCAGAAAGCGGATGACTCCTCACTAAGGAAGGAGCAGGGAGCATCCTGCATCTGAGGGACGCTGTTGTAGAGCACCCTGCCTGTGAGGGACGCTGGTGTAGGTCAGGTCAGGTTTGGGAGTGTCCTCCAAGAGAGACATCACGTGCTCCTTGAAGGAACTCTCTTCAGAGTACCCACAATCTGTGGAGAGGGAGCGGGGCTTGGAGTTAGCGTGCATCTGGAAGGCCTCTATTGTCACCTCTGGTAATATGAGGTGAGGGCCACAGGGGGCAGGAACTGATGAAAAGCATGCACACAAGGCTGGATCCTTCAGTGTCACCTAACCCACAAACATGAGTCCCAGGCCACACCTCCAGCCTCTCTCTTCCTTCCTCTGCTTCACTACCTTGGGCCCCATTGGAAAAGAGGCCCCTTCGGAAATGTCAGATCGTAATCTGAGCATTCAGTCCGAGGCCAGGGCAGCTGCAGTTGGTTCTCTCGCTGGGTCTGTAGGTTGAGCCAGAGATAGGGAGGTGGGCTTCTTTGCTCTCTGCCAGACCTGGGAAGCTGAGGAAAGGAGAGGAAATACTGACCAGCCAGGGCTCTCCAGAGAAGTGGAGGAAGTCACAATCAGACAGGCAGCCCTGGACAGGGCTCAGCTTGGGGCACCCAGTGCCCACTCAGGGACCCACCTGAACCTTCGTGGAGACCACATCAGAGACCTTTTCCTAGGACTGCCTACCTTCCTCCCCCACTTCTCCTGGCCTAGGAACTCACACCCTCCCTAAACTGGCTCCATCCGCCCCGAGCTGGGATTTGCTTGGGCTTGCCTCTCTTCCTTGGCCAGGGTGCCTGCAAAACTCCATTACTTAGCTTTTTATTGTAGCTGTTCACCTGACAGGCATTTTGTGCAACTCTTGAGTGTGAGTGAGGCTTAAGGAAGGAGTCCCCCTCTGGGCCCTACAGAGCTCCTCGTAATTATATAGGGATTTCTCTAACGGCAAAGAGAACGAAAGATATTCACCATCTCTATGGACTGACCCAGGCTCTCCTGAAAGGGAGGGAGGCTCCCTGGAGAGAGGCAGCAGGTTCAAGCTTTAAAGACGAGTTTGGCAGATAAAGGGGAGGAGTCGACAGGGCAGAAAGAGCCCAATTCAGGCGCCAGGGAGTTAGTGTTCTTGTCCGGGCTCTGACTCCCACAGGCTGGAGGAGATGGCGTGTACCTTTCTTCTCAGAACCTCCACTGCCTCATCTGTAGTGTTTGGTTAGGTAGATGAATTTTGAAAGCAGCCCCGTGGGCCTGTGGATCCTTGTGACTGGCAGCTAGAGCAGCCCAGACCCCACGGGAGGAGGTCTTTCTCACACTAGCTCGCACCCAGCTGTCTGACCCAGCCGGTATTTACCGAAGGAGGCGGTGAGCAAATGACAAACTTCTTGGACAAAAATTGAAACCCATCTTGTCTTTCGGTCACTTGGGATTTCTGCTTCCTGTCATCATCGGATGCTTGCCTTCGGGTAAGGAGTAAGATGGCAGCAAGAGGGACGTCCCTGAGCCTCTTGTTTGCACAGCCTCGAATGAATGTTAAAGCAGGTCACAGATAAAGCGGCTCTCCGCATCCCAGGCTCTCGGGAAAGCCGTTCGAGCCAGCTTACATTTACTGAGCACCAACTATGCATCCATTTGTCTCAGAGGGCTACACAGAAGACCGTGGTGGCTTTGAAACGCTAATGTCCTGCAATGACAAGCTGAGTTACCCCAGGTGAGGGGCAATGGTGTCTTTCTTAGCTTTCTTCCATTTTCCTTTGTAAAGTAAAATGGAAACAGCTCCGCAGCACCACGTTATGGGAAGGAAATTAGCACGTGGAGGCAGAGCGCTTCATAAATGCTAGTTATTATGGTTCCTCTGGGCGCACAAGTTCGTTTGCCTCCCCCTCTCCCCCAGGGCACACAGACGCGTTCACACTCCCACCCACGTATAGATGCACAGAAGCGTGTGCTAACGCCAGCGGGAGGAGCTCAGGGGTCCTCAGACCCAAAAGCCCATGCTGGAACCCGTGGAGAAGCTGCAGGGTCTTCAGCTTCCCTCTTTTTCCTCTCAATACTTTATGAATGAACTAAAGCTGAAAGGAGTTTATTTTTTTATGAATGGAAGTCCAAAAAGTGAATGAAGCTGGAAGCCAGCCCCTACATTCTGATTGGCCTCCGTGGCTGGGAAACTCCTCCCTCAAGCTCAACTAGCCGAGTATGTGGATTGGCGGGCGTGCCCGGCCCTGGGGTTTCATTCACAAAAGTCAATGAAACAAAGGGAACCGGTGGGGAGGGGAGGGGGAAGAGCGAGAACGGAGGCCGAGGCAAAGGAAATGCACCAATCAGCTGCTCCCCCGGGCTCACAACTGTCTGCTGCGCCCGGAAAACAAGCCCGGGCTCTGGGGACCCGGGGCTTAGGCCGCCTCGCTCCGGCCTAGCCCCGCCACCTTAGTTGTGTCATCCCCCGGGCATGCTGAGCATCCCCCCGCGGCTCCTGCACAGACGCCCCGACCTCAGGTGAAGCTGCGGAAGGGGAAGGAAGGGAGAGTGTCTGATTTCCCCGCTTCGTCTCCCACACACCACACTCTCTCTGTTCGGCGCCCGCTTCCGCACATTCCGGGCGGGGGTGGGAGGCGTCGGGATTCGAGGCTGGAGGGGGCGCCCGAGTTACGGGCGTGCGAATGGTGTGCGCCGCGCGCGCGCCCACATACACACGCGCACACTCACACACACACGCACTCACACACACGCACGCACACACACGTCTTATGTAACCCAGTCCGGGCCGAGCAGGGCTGCAGAAAACAGACACACCGACCCCAGCTCGAGGGAGCAGGTGGGGACCTCCTTTGGCGGGAGGGGAGTGGCGGTGGAAGCGCTCGGCCGCGCAGGTCCCAGCGAGTCGGAGAAGTTTCGCTGTCCGATCCAAAGCCTCGCGATCGCCCCCTCCCCCCCGCAGCGCTCCCGGGACCGTGTGCGAACTGCCTCCCCCCTCCCAGGTCTCTGCCTCCGCGCGGGGGCCCGGCCCTGTGGCCGGAGGGAGCGGCCGGATGGAGCGGAGGATGAAAGGCGGATACTTGGACCAGCGAGTGCCCTACACCTTGTGCAGCGTGAGCGCCGCGCCGGCCTCCACGCCCGCCCCCGCCCCGCACCCCGCCCCTACTCGCCCCGCAGCCCCCTCCCGGGGGGTCTCAGTGGGTCCAGGGCCGCTTGGCCCCTGAGCCACCCCGGGACCCCACCCCCAACCCCAAGCTAGACTCCTCAGGGTGATTCGGGGGCATTCTCCCCCCTCCTTCCAGCAGAAATCTCCCGGAAATGGGAGCTTGGGCGAAGCGCTGATGGTCCCGCAGGGGAAGCTCATGGACCCGGGCTCCCTGCCGCCTTCCGACTCAGAAGGTAAAGAACCAGACAAACTGCGACCCCTCTCCTTAATCCACATACATCCATCTCACAGCCCTATCCTAGACCTCCCCACCCCACGTTTCCCCAAAAGTCAAACCACTCATTCTCAGTTCCTTATCACCAGTGGGGAGGCTGTAACCTGGGCTCTTCAGGTCTCTTCCCCATATTATCTCCACCTCTTCACCAATCCAATATTCACCCATCAGATCTCTTCCAGGATCTCAGTCACTTCCAAGAGACGTGGCTCGCTGAAGGTGAGTAGTTTTGTTTCCTTCCTAAAATTAGAAGTGGGTCGTGGGGGTCATCTCTGTCTCAAGGAATCCTTCAACCCCTCCCTCCAGTCCCTAACCATTTCACTCTCCCTGGTGCCCAGTGTGGACACTTATATCGATATTTATTTTCTCGCCCTGAGCCAGGCTTGTATAACTAGGCCTGGGGATGAATCAGACTATTGTGTGGGGTATTTGCTTATTTGAATGGAACTTGGCCCCAGGCCCGTTTTTTTTTTTTTTTTTTTTTTTTTTTTTTTTCCTGGTTGAAAATTTTATTTGCAAAGTTTGTTTGGCAGGAGGCTCCGGGCATAGGTGTAGTGTCAGGGTGTTGAGGTATTGAAAGAGAGCAATGAGAAACAGGAGGAATAAGGAGTAATTTATTACCTATCTTCTGGAGTGGCTGGAACATTGGTTGGTTTTTTACGCTCTTCATTTCACTTCTTCCTAACTCCGAGGGCCAATTTACTGACCAAGCCAAAAAGAACAACAAAAGTTTCAATACTTCTTTTCTTGGCACTTTGGCAAGAAAGACTGAGGGCTGCCTCCCCAAATAGCCTTGATTATAATTCCAGTGGCAACTGGTCCTCCCTCCATCCCTCCTGAATACCTCCACCCCCAGGCAGTGCTCCCCTTCCTGTGTGAGGAAGGGTTGGTTGTGAGTCCCGGCCAGGATGGTGTCAGTGGCCCAGCCTGGGCTGGGTGGGACAGATGTCCTAGTTGGATTCTAGCTGTGGTGTTTTGGTGAGGTTAGTTAGCCTGAGGGTGATGCTGGCAGGGCTGCCAGAGGAAGGAGGCATGATGACTTACAGTCCCTGAGACTCAGGAAGCATCAGCACCCCCATCGTTGCTAGCACTCCTTTGTGTTAATACTCTAAAACCCCAGAAACCGAAAGTGAACATTTTTCTTGCGGTCTTTTCCTAAGGGATTCCCCATTCCTCCACTGTGGGTACCTTTCTTTTGGAATTTAAAAGCTCAAATCTACTCATAGGTTTCTGTATAGGAAAAGCCTGAATGAGAAGGAAAGGGACCACTAAGTAGGTCTGTGGAATGGGATGAGGTTTGTCTTGGCCACTGTCTCAAACACACACACACACACACACACACACACACACAATTATTGCTCTTGTCATCATCATCATCATTATTATTATTACTACTACTACTACTACTATTGTGGTGGCGGTGATGGTGGTGGCGGCAGAGAATGACTGTTTAGCATGGAGTTCATCTTCCAAACTGTGTAATGGGGGTGGAGGAGTCTGGATAGAGTGTGCGTCTCTTCCTCGGCTGCATGTCCTGAGTGCCCAGCTCCCAGTTGTATGTAAAGCTTTGTTGGGTGGGCTTACCACCCCCCCTTGGGTTCTGGAGCTGAAGAACTCAGGGTCTCCATGGGCTCTCAAAAACCCCTTTCTTACCACATAGTTACTGATTTTGGTCTGGTCCTCTGCGTTCCCTTCCTTGTCCATCAGCTGAGGGCCCCCCACAGTGGCCAGCTCCCCAGTTGTGAGTTAGGTAGGAGTGGGCTCAGGGTGGCATTTTGGCAGTATTTGGTCTATTTGAATAACATGGGAAGGAAAGTGTTCTCTTCACCCAACCATGGAAGCTCCTCCCCTTGGTTGTGGGTCTGGTGATAGTCCATGTGTCTGTCTGTGTGTCAGGCATGCGCACACACGCGTGTATGCGTGTGCTACATACTGCTGCCTTGGGAGTTCCTGTACATTTAAATCCAGTGGGTGGGGAGATGGGGGTGGGGAGTGCTGGGGGGGCTGGGATCGCCTTGGTTCCTTCTCCTTCCTCCTGAGGGAGCAGCTCGGGTTCCCAGCTGGCGATGGATGGCCAGGCCTGAGGGGGGGTGGGGGTGGGATGCTGAGGCCACTCGCTCCTCTCTCTGCGGAGACAGATGCAGCTGCCGGGGTCCTGTCCCCCTGCACCATCGCAACATCACCCCAATCTCCTCTCCTGCTTCTTCCCACCAGGTCAGTGGCTTCCCCACAGTCCAAAGGGGTGACAGGGAGGGATGAGCTCCTTTGGAAACCTGCCAGTGGTGGGGAACATCAGGAGGAACGGGGCCCAAAGCTTAACCTCCCCTCTCTCAGCTTGGTTTCTTCCTAAAGCCTCAATTTGGAGAGAAACAGTGAATCCTTAGAGTGTGGGTGGGGCAGTGAAGATTGGGGGGGGGGGGCTTGGAGTGACCAGGCTGGACCTAAGCTGGGACTGAAAGACATGGATTTGTTTTTGGCGTGTCGGCTGCTGATTGAGATTTTGGGGTGAATGTTCAGAGGCAGCATATACATCTTTGGGGTCGGGGTTTTTCTGGGTAGAAGAGGGATACTGTGAGCCGAGGAGAGTCATCTGGGTTCTGGATGCCTGGGATCTGCTAAGATGTTGGGAAAGGGATCAGATGCCACAGAGAGACCCAGGCTCGGGCAGACTGAGCCAAGACATGGCTGGTTATGTAAAAAAAGATTTGTGGACCTGATGGAGGGTTGCTTTGTGGGATTATCGGGAGCCTTCAAGAACCCTTCGGGACAACGGCCCTGTGGTCTCTTTGGGAACTGAGCTATGTTCATCCTTTGTATGAAGTTGGGGAAGGAGGGCCTGTGATTTCCCAGAAGGCTTATGGATAGATTTGGGGTTCTTGATATTGCTATTCTGCATGTAAAATTGTTGTGGTTGCTCCATATATAATGATAAAATGGATTTTCCTAGGAAGAGAATCGTGCATATGCATATATATATACGTGTGTGTATACATATATATATGTATGTGTGTGTATATATATATATATATATATATAATCAGAATTTTAAGGGATGGATCTGGGCTTTTCCTTCCATAAAAATTACTGCAGCTAAATGGTCCTCCGAGGACGGGCCTCCGCTGGTCCTTTAGCCTCCCTATTTATAGGTCCAAAAAGAGACCCTGTGCGTAGAGGGGAAGCGCGGAGGGTTCTTTCACCTGTATGGCGTCTCACAGTGAAGTACAAAAAATGTGGGTGAAAGTGTGTGCATGCACCCTGGGGTCTCGGGGCCCTGTTGGCAAGGGGAGGGTTAATCCTCAATCCTCTCCCAAGACTCTCCTGGTTCCATGCCTCCACCATCTTTCTATCTCCTCTCCTTCCAGACGGTTCCTAGAGAGGAATGCCCCCTAAATAGATAGAGAACTGGTTCCTTCCAATACAGAGGCTGCCAGAGTGGGGGCGGGTGAGGGTGTGCGCCCCAGCCATTGGTGACACAGTGAAGCAGACGCTCCCAAGGATGCCACCATTCACTCTTCTGTGGGACTGTCCCTAACCCCAGAGGGTGGCAGACAGCCCTTCTGTGGGGTACATGGCAGCTAGCTCATGGCAGGCTTTGGTTCTGTGCTTGGTTTGTAAACTTCCCATTTTTCTGGCACCCATCTTTGGGGTTCCCCCTGGCTCCTATTGAAGGGATAGTCCCTAAATAAATATATTCTCTGTCTCTGTCTCTCTCTGTCTCTCTGTCTCTCTCTCTTTCTCTCTGTATGCTTGCACATGAATTACACTAGGTATACACACACATACACACTTACCTTAATCCTCTGCCATGTCCCCGCCCAGACAGTCCCTTTTTAGTGCCAGTGGAGCTGGGGGCAGACTCTGGCACACTGGCTCAGCAGCCAAAACACAGCCGAGTCAACAAATAGAATGAATGGTGTATTCGCAAGACCAAACATAGTAATTAAAATTTCTCCTGCTCTCCAGGAACTCGAAGCTCTGTTTCTGTTCCTATTTCTATCCTTGCTGATAGTCTCTGAGTGACGGAAGGCCAGCCCTGTTGTCTCCCTTTGGGAGGAGACCAGTATTGGGGGAGCTGAGCACAGCGTGGGGCTTATCCCCCATCCTGGGAAGAGGGTGGCATCACCTCTTTGGAGGTATCGTCTGTGTGGTAAGGGGAGGTCTCTTCTGAGGTAGAAGGAAAGGTCAGATGACCCACAGGGCTCACTAGCCCAGTGGCGTCAGCAGGAGATGCCCCCGCCCATTACCTCACTGGAAACCAGTAGTTAATGAGGCCCCAGGAGGGGCTGTGGAGTGCGTCAGCTACCCCCCGACAGGTTCTGCACCCCTTCCGTGCCTTCGGGACCCTCCTTGCCTAAGTGGTGGGGAGGGAAATATCACTTGGCCTGCTTGCTCCTGCCACCTTCAGGTTGACTGTCACCTTTGAATGGTCCCTGACACCCAGAAGGAAGGAAGGAATGTGTCCTTCCCCTTCTGGTTGACTGGTGCTTTCCAACCAAGCCAGTCACCAGGGACATTTATTGCAAATGTGGATGCCTGGCCCACCTCCAGCCTATAGAACCAGTTGCCCGATTTGAGGACTTACAACCAACCAGTGTGGCTAACAGCAGGTGAATCTTCAGTCAGGACATCCGGGGGACTGCTGGCGGGGGACTGCTGGCGGGCCTTCCAAAAAGCTTGGGATTTACGAGTATTTTCCCTGAGGGATTTAGTGCCCCACTGATGTGTTTAGCCACTTTAGGACTGTAGTACATTGATCTAAGTAAGTGCTTAACTACTGGAGACTTCTGGTTCGTAAGCTCCCTTGCCTCAATCTCTACCTAGAAAACAATCCTCTAAGCCCCGCATGGTGTCAAACAGGCCTGTGATCACGAGGAAGCTGAGACCGGAGAATGGTGACTCTAAGGCCAGCCTGGGGTACCTAGTAAGACCCTGTCCAAAAAAAAAAAAAAAAAAAAAAAAAGACTGGGGGTCCAAAAGGACTTTGATTCAACCCCCACTACAAATAAATACTTAAGAATCAACTATAAACCTATATAAATACTCAGTGCCTCTGACATTCGAAGCAAGCACTTGACACAGCCCAGTGTCCTTCCTTGTAAGATGAGCTTTTCCGGTGGTGTGCCAGCTCTGATGGTAGCTGGCGTGTGGAGAGGAGTAGCTGCAGGGTGGGGGAGGCTGCCTGGGTGAGGATCTCTGCTCCTTAGTCTGCGGAGCTAGCTCCTGCCAGCCTGAGGACGGGTCCCATTGGATGCTTATTCATAAATATCAATCCTTCCGTATCTAGTCTGAGTAGGACCCTGCTCTGGGTGCTAGAGACTCACCTGAAGAAGACAAAGCCTGTGTCCTCACAGCCTAACTTCCCAGTGAAGAGGTGAACATTAGTTGACATGCAAATATACATCAGTAAGATCTGCACAGGTTGGGGGTGGGATGCCTACTGAGACAGAAAGCAAAAGGGACAGTTTTGCTTTGGGTGGTCAGAGGAGGCCTCTGATAAGCCTGGCAGGGTGCCCTCCAGCATTCCAGGCAGAGTTAGCAAGATGGCACCTTTCAGGTGAGCCTGGGCTACACAGTGAGATCCTGGTGAGACTCTGGGGGAAGGGGAGGGGAGGGAGAAAGGACGCAGATCAGCAGGACCAAGGGGTGAAGGACGCCAAGCTGCTAAGGAGTGACAGCAAGGAGAGGTGGCAAGGGAAGTGAGCTGAGGTGGCCCAAGGGCAAGCTTTTGTTTAAGTTTGCACATTTTAAGTGAGAGAGAGCAAAGTGATTTGCTTTCTATTGTACAAAGATCACCCTAAAAGTGTGGACTGCTGGGCCTGGGGGGAGATGAGTGGGCAGACACAGGGTCCTGTGGGCAAGGTCTGAGCCTGCATGCTCACGTGGGATTGGGGTGGAGAGTATTCCCTATCTCTCAACTCCTACGCCTCACCAGCCCCTCTGAAGTCTGAGTCTTCTATCTTGCCATTTCCACGGTGCCCAGTCTCCAGGGAATGACAATCCAGTCTCCTAGGTCACAAGCTCCATTGTCCTGCTTCAGACCCACTATTATCCAAGACAATCGGGAAGTCCTGCTTTGTGTCTGTTCTTTCTGCTGTAGCCCCCCTCACCCCTTGATGGAGAGGCAAAAGTAAACAAAAAACTATCAAGTCCTTTGAGTATCCTTTGGCTCAGAGATGCCCACCTGTGGTCCTCACACCTCCAGGCTTGGGAAGGCCTTCTTTTCCTTAGCAGCGCAGCAACGATGGTGTCTGTACCTTCCCCCTGTCCTGTTTCTACCCTCTTTACACCCTCTCCTCCTCCATTCCCTTTCGAAAGCTCTAGAACTTCCAAAACACCTGGGAAGATATTTGAAGCGCAGACTCAGGTCCCTTCCCAAATTCAGAATTTCCTCATCTGACTCCAGATCCACAGGATCCCACAGTTTGTAAGGCCTGCCCACCCCTGACGCAGCCTTGTAAACTTTGAAGGGCGGGTTCATTTGTACTTCAGGGACCAGAGACAAAACATGTAGGCAAAGACCATCCGCTCAGACACGTTCTCAGAGTCCTCCCTGGGGGTCTTCATGGGGCTGCAGCTGGAGGGTGCAAGCCCTGGGCTACAGTCACCCTTGGTCTAAGGCAGGCTCTGGAGCTCTGCAGGGTGGCCACAGTGCTGTCTTCCTGGAGTTGCCACTTTGCAGGGTCACAACCTCAGACTCAACCTCTGGCCTCTCTCTGCAGCTCAGGTACCGGACAGCGATGAGCAGTTTGTTCCTGATTTCCATTCAGAAAACTGTGAGTCGTGAGTGCTGGGTACAAGGGTGGGGGATGGGGGTGAGGGAATGACAGGAAGTGAGTCATGGGGACAGTCACCCACAGGAGAGCAGTTTGCTCTCACCTAAAGACAGAGTGAAGGTCAAGGCTCCCCATCCTGGAATATGGACTCAGACCAACATAGTGACTGAGCAGTGAAGACTTTGATTCCCCTCTGGGGTCCTAGCCATGCGACCAGAAACAGGTGCTTTCTCTCTGCAGCAGGGTTGTGTTACTTTCTCCAGTGCTGGTGATGCTATCCCAGGAAAGATTTGTCAATGGCTCTAGAGAGTTTAAGGTTGGTTGCAAATGGACCTAATGGTACCGCAAAAAAATATCCTCTGTGCTCTGGAGATTTCCCCCCAGATCTGACCCCAGTGTCACAGATGTCACTGTTGTAAACTGATGCTTTGGCCAGGTAAGGCAGCTCACACTTGTAATCTGGAGGGTGAATTTGAAACCACTCTGGATACACAGTAGAGCCTTGCTTCAAAACCAACCGAACCGAACCAAACCAAACCAAACAAACCAAAACAAACAAACAACAAGGAAGGAGAGAGGGAGACAGGTGTTGCACCTTCGATCCCAGCACTCAGGAGGTAGAAGCCGGCAGATCTCTGAGTTGGAGGCCAACCTGGTCTACAGAGTGAGTTCCAGGACAGCCAAGGCTACACAGAGATCCCTTGTCTTGAAAAACCAAAAGAGAAAAGTCTGAGGAGGGGGATTTGGCTCTTAGGTACTGCCTAACTGATGACTCTCGGATGCCATCACCCATGAAATGAAAGGAACACAGAAGAGTTTGGAAAACAGTGGTCACCAGGACGGTGGATTCCAGGGCATCTGACCAAACTGAAGGAAGAAGCCAGGATGTCACTCACACCAGGGCTCAGCCACAGTGGAGTGAGCCACTCGGAGTCCACTCTGAGTGGACTCAGAGAACCCAGTAAGGGTCCAGAAAAGGCCAATGCTCCTTGCAGATAATTAGGAGCATGTGCATATTACTCCACTGACATGCAAGTGTGCTAACAGCCAAACTCCCTCAGAAGACCAAAGGATCTTTATAGCCCCAAATAAGAAAACATGTCCCTCTCTTGGCATTTCCTAGGACACTCAGGAAAGCCAAAGGCCCTGGGTCTGAGATGTTTGCTCTTAGTAGGTGTTTCTTCAGCTAAGGGTGTGTGTGTTGAACTTAGATGGTTCATTCCCTTGGTGGCTAATACCTAATGTATAAAACTAGACATAATGTAACCAAAATGTTCTAAAAGCATCCAACTTGTGTTCTAGAATGGGAGCCAGGAGGAAACTGACTGTACCAGTAAACCTGTCTTCAGAAAGCAGGGGTGTCAGAAGCCCTGTTGGCTTCTATGTGACACTCTGGCTTTACTCTGTCCTACCCCACAGTAGCTTTCCATAGCCCCACCACCAGGATCAAGAAGGAACCCCAGAGTCCCCGCACAGACCCCGCCCTGTCCTGCAGCAGGAAGCCACCACTCCCCTACCACCATGGAGAGCAGTGCCTTTACTCCAGGTGAGCCCCAGCCCAGGAGGGCGGCAGGAGCCTTGGGGTAGGAGAGGGCAGCCACAAGCTGAGGCACCCGTAGAGACGTGGGTTGGCAAATGGAGTTTCCTAGCTCTTGTAGGTAGCACTAGCAAGGACTCCTCAGAGTGTTCGCAGGAGACGTCACACAGTGGGCCCATGACCTCAAGAGCCCGTGAGTCTGCCTGGAGGCCCGCGCCCTACTCTACTTAAACTAAGTGCTCTGGGCTTCAGAGGGAGAGAGAGAGAGATTGTCAAGTGGAGGGGTTTAGTTCCAGGACTAAGAAAAGGTATTCAATTAGACAGGTATGGTGGGTGGTGTGTGCTTGAGACATTGTGAGTTTGAGGTCAACCCTTAGCTCCTGAGAGTTGAAGCTGAGCTCCAGAGCAAGACTCTTTTTATTTTTTATTTTTTTAATTTTTGTTTTGTTTTGTTTTGTTTTTCGAGACAGGGATTCTCTGTGTAGCCCTGGCTGTCCTGGAACTCACTCGGTAGACCAGGCTGGCCTCGAACTCAGAAATCCGCCTGCCTCTGCCTCCCAAGTGCTGGGATTACAGGCGTTACCCACCACCGCCCAGCCTTCTTTTTAATTTTTATTTATTTTGGTTTTTCAAGACAGGGTTTCTCTGTGTAGCCCTGGCTGTCCTGGAACTCACTCTGTAGACCAGGCTGGCCTTGAACTCAGAGATCCCCCTGCCTCTGCCTCCCAAGTGCTGGGATTAAAGGCAGCACCACCACTACCTGGCCAGAGCAAGACTCTATTGGGGAGAGAATAAAAGAATTCACCTGGAGGCTGGACATGTAGCTAAATTGATAGAGTGCTTGCCTAACAGACCCAAAGCCCTGGAGAAGATTGTCAGCGCCACACAAACCTGTCAGGGTGGTTACTTGCGTGCAGTCTCAGCAGCTACGAGGTGGAAACAGGAGTTTGAGATTATTGTTGGCTACACATAGAAAGTCTGAGGTCATCCTAAGCTCCATGAGACCTTATTTAAAAAGAAATAATCCCTAGCCCTCGGGAAGCAGAGGCAGGTGGAGTTCAAGGCCAGCCTGGTCTACAGATCAAGTTCTAGGACAGCAAGGGCTGGCAGAGAAACCCTGTGTCAAAACAACAAACAGTTCCCCAGCCCCTCCACTGCAATCGCAGCAATCACTTCCTGGGTATGAAAGGTATAAAGACAGTCGTCTAGCTTCTCTGCCCCTCATCCCCATCTCCCCCTCAACTCCAGTGCCTATGACTCCCCCAGACAAATCGCCATCAAGTCCCCCGCCCCTGGTGCCCCTGGACAGTCGCCCCTGCAGCCCTTTTCCAGGGCAGAACAGCAGCAGAGTCTCCTGAGAGCATCGAGCTCTTCCCAATCCCACCCTGGCCACGGGTACCTTGGTGAGCACAGGTAAGGAGACGGATCTGAAGCACCGGGGGACCCAGACCTCGCCAGGCAGTCTGGGCTCAGTTCCTTAGTTCTCTATAGAGACCTGGCTGGGAGAACCAGGGAGATGGTGCCTCATTGTCCCTCCAGAGCCCTGTCAACAAGTGACAGGCTCAAGGGGGCTAATGGAAGACTCTCTTTTCTTCCTTCCTCATCCATCACATCCAGCTCCGTCTTCCAGCAGCCTGTGGATATGTGCCACTCCTTCACATCTCCTCAGGGAGGGGGCCGGGAACCTCTCCCAGCCCCCTATCAACACCAACTGTCGGAGCCCTGCCCACCCTACCCCCAGCAGAGCTTCAAGCAGGAGTACCATGACCCCCTGTACGAACAGGCTGGCCAGCCGGCTGCGAGCCAGGGTGGGGTCAGTGGGCACAGGTACCCAGGGGCGGGGGTGGTGATCAAACAGGAGCGCACAGACTTCGCCTACGACTCAGGTAAGAGACTCTGGGGGGCCCCGGGGACTCCAAGGAGTTTTTCTGGGATTGCCAGGTGGGGTGGCAAGTACTCCAGTGAACAGTGAGGTTAAACAAAGGTTCCTAGAAGGTTTGCGCCTTTCCATGGTCCGTGCATTAGTTCATAACCCAACTTTATTTTTTAAACTGTTCTAAAGAACGGCCGTTTTCCAGCCAGCATTCAGATACGGTGATAGGGTATATAGACCTTTGCCTTATAGCTCCTGACAATAATAAGGCTTGGGCATTTACTTCTGTCAGAAGTTTGAGGGTTTTAATTAACCCCTTAAGACCAGAGTACTGTGTCTGGAACAATAGTATGCAGTTGGAGGATACAACAATGACAGTCACTAGCCCTTGTCTCCACGGTGATTTAAAATTGTGAGGGAGCGGTACCCATTAACACGGGAAGTGGAGGCAAGGAGGGTCGTGAGCATCAAGGATAGCCTGGGCTAGTGTCTATTTTTTTAAAAAAAGAGCTGTGATTGTTCATTCCTGAGAATGCCAGCATTCAGTAAGCTAGGGCAGGTGGATGGCTACAAGTTTAAACTAGACAACATAATGAGTTTCAGGCCAGCCTGAACTACAGAGTGAGACCTTGTGGATGGATGGATGGATGGATGGATGGATGGATGGATGGATGGATGGATGGATAAGATAGGTACATAGATATATAGATATGTAGATACATACATAGATATGTAGCTGCAGATAGGTTAGATATACATACATACATACACAGATGGTAGAAAGAAAGTACAGTAGCTGCAGAGCTTGGCTGGAATTTTAGAATTTTTCTTTTCCTGGTGCCCACGGTATTTTAGGATCCCTAGTCACTCCGGGGAGAGCGGGAGAACAGGATAAGAGCTTCCCATTCTCAAACCCTGGCTGTAACTGCGAACCTGGTGGCGGCTGGAGGAGGGAGCCGCACAGGGCTGCTGACCTTCAAAGGCTGGAGCCCGGAGGGGATCGTGTTACTTGCCCTTGAACTCTTGCCCCTCCTCCCTCGGCTTTCCTGAACGGAGTCAAGAATTCCATTCACAAAATGGAGGAATGAATGAGCCCTCCCTCCTGCCTCCTCCCCCGAGGTGTCGGGTGTCAGCGGCTCATTCATAGGTGGGAGTGGAGGGGGCAGGAAAGGGTTGGAACTTTCGTGGCTTTCCTAGGTGGAGCTGGAAGGTTTCCGTTCTTTGGCTTGGAACACAGTAGAATGTACTTACACCTGAGAAAAAACAGCCCGGTGCCCACCGCTTCTCCTTTACATATATGCATCCCCCACCTCCACCCCGCCTTCTCTCTCACTGTCTCTCTCCCTCTCGCACGCACACACAGAGGCACTAGGCTTGGAACCTGACCTGCTGACCGGACATGTGCCCATTCCGAGGAAGTCTTAGGCAAACCCTTCCCAGCCCCCGGAGATTCATCTCTCACCCCCTCCTTCCTCTGAACACACAGGAAACAGCTGCTCCCTGGAATCCTGGGCCTTGGGAACAGGCTGGCCCCAGCTGCTGCCACCCCATACTCTGCCCCAGCCTGCAAACCGAGGGCCTCAGGCTTCCAGCTCCCTCTGGGGGAACTTCCCCCGGGATTTGGTGGTGGGGAAAGGACGTGGCTAGACTGCAGGCTAGCGGCACCAGCTCCTTGACGTGTGTAGGGACATCCTTTCCTGCTTCACCTCAGACACCTTGCCTCCTTTTCCTCTCTCCCCCAGATGTCCCTGGATGTGCATCAATGTACCTTCACCCAGAGGGCTTCTCTGGACCCTCTCCAAGTGATGGAGTGATGGGTAAGGCAGCCGGATCCTTGCTATGGGGGAGAGTCACCTCGAGAGTCTCTGCATTCTCTGGGGTTTTCAACAGTGGACCTTCAGATCTGAGCCCTCCCCTTTCCTCCACAAGGGTATGGATATGAAAAATCTCTTCGACCATTCCCAGATGATGTCTGCATTGTCCCTGAAAAATTTGAAGGTCAGAGAAGTGACTTCGTAGGGGGTCAGGGTCATCTTCACCTCTCTCATACACTGGGTCCTGGAGGAATCGGGTTTCATTGGTGGGAGAAGTCTTGACACTCGGGAAAGAGTTTGGGGAAACCATATCAGGGAGGAAGGGAGTTGGTTAGGGCGTATCTACCTACCTCACACCTATTTCCACTTTCCCAGGAGACATCAAGCAGGAAGAGGTCGGAGCTTTCCGGGAGGGACCACCCTACCAGCGCCGGGGCGCCTTACAACTGTGGCAGTTTCTGGTGGCCCTGCTGGACGACCCAACGAATGCTCATTTCATTGCTTGGACAGGCCGGGGGATGGAGTTTAAACTAATTGAACCTGAAGAGGTGGGTCTTAGGTGTTCCCACTCTTCCTGTCCAGCACCTTTGGAGCCCTGAGAGGAGAAATGGTGGCACTCGCCTTCCACCATTGTCCCCAATCTGCCTGACCCAGTTCTTGCCAAGCTTGAGTCAGCACTGTACTGGTTACTAGCCTAGATTGTCTCTGTACCAAGAATCTCAAATGTTTTTCCACCACCACCCCCCATTTTACTCTGAGATGGCATCTTCACCCAAATGCTTTGTCTCTTGTCCCCAGGTCGCCAGGCTCTGGGGCATCCAGAAGAACCGGCCAGCCATGAATTACGACAAGCTGAGCCGCTCGCTACGATACTATTATGAGAAAGGCATCATGCAGAAGGTTGGGCTGAGGTCCCAGCATGGCCATGAGGCCTGGGAGGGAAGGGTTCAAAGAGTGACAAGAGAAGGTCAAGTGTTGGGGGGGGGGGCAGATTCTCAGCAGGTTTTCGAGGACAGAACATGTAAATCCCAAGGTTCCCCTGTAAAGGCTAAACAGTGAATAGTCCCATGCGAGCTATGATTGAGAGAGACGTGAACAAGGACCAGAAGGGAGTGGGTTTCGAGAAGAACCAGTGTGGGAGGTAAAGAGGGCTTAATGGTTTTTGTGGCCCGTGAGAAGGGCAGGAGCCTCAAGATTCTCTGCTGGTGCAGGGCATGCACCTCTGGCCTGACAACCCTCTCTCCACAGGTGGCTGGCGAACGCTACGTGTACAAGTTTGTGTGCGAGCCGGAGGCCCTGTTCTCTCTGGCCTTCCCAGATAATCAGCGTCCAGCTCTGAAGGCTGAGTTTGACCGGCCAGTCAGTGAGGAGGACACGGTCCCTTTGTCCCACTTGGATGAGAGCCCTGCCTACCTCCCAGAACTCGCTGGCCCTGCTCAGCCCTTTGGCCACAAAGGTGGCTATTCTTACTAGGCCCCAGTGGCTTCCCCTGGCCATGGTGGGGTTGCCCAGTGTACATGTCAGCTGACTTGGTCTGGTGATACCTGGAGAAGTCTCGGGTCAGAGCTCCACTATCCCATCTGATACTCCTGGCCAGACTCAGCTGCTAACCAGAGTCTGCGGGAAGACAGTGGAGGCAGGTCAAGTCTAAAGGCAGTGCTGAAGTTCACTGTGGGTCACCTGTACCCCCAGTTCAGTGTGGCCTCGGCCTAGGTCTTGCTCAGAGACCAAGTTCCTCGGCCCCACCAGAGAACCAGCGTTCTACTTGGGGGCAGACAAGGGGCTACCTGTGTTTATTATGGCAGCAGGGCCAAGGGGGTTCTCAGAACACCGTGTCTCCCCCACCAAGCCCCCATGGGAGACAAAGTTCTGCCTGGGTTCTGCCCTGAACTGGGGTCCTGTGTTCTTGGTGCTGTGCTATGGGAGGCAGCTGAGGGGGCGGGGGGAGGTGGAGGTGGAGGCAGGGATGGCTCTCTGCCCTGGGCCTACACAAGCCTAGTTCCACCTTTGCCTCGTCTGCCGGACCTTAATAAAGCCTCTGCTTCTGTTGTATTTATTTGCTCTTTGCTTCCATAAGGCAAGGACCTCGGGTGGGAAGAGCTATGGCCGTGAAGCAGATGCCTGGAGTTTGGAGTCTGTCCCTACAAGGCCTTACAGATGCTCTGCTCCTAGAGTCTAGCGCAGGCCCTCACCTGCATTTCTGGAAATCCCTTACCATTGGCTTCCCTCTAGAAAAGGGATTTTGGAAAATCTGTCCTTATCTAACCTAGGATCATGTGAGAATCCGGAAATAATGGCATGTACTTTTTAACCCAGACAGGGTTTCTTAACCATGCCGTACCGGTTAGCCTGTCCCTAGAAACTTCCTCAGGTGGAAACTTGGTCTGTGGCGTCTGGGACAGCTGTTCCCCGCCTAGGACCCCTTGTTTTTCCCAACAGCTTGTCCTTCCGCCTACACAAATTCCCAGGTTGCTGCTTTTACTGAGGTCAGAAACAAGTGTTTGGAGAATAGAAAAGGAGAAAGATACCCAAGTAAGCAACTGTAGGGGAGGGGGTGACAGCAGGTCCTGAGTAGGCTCTTTAGTGGGGTGGCAGTGACAGACATTCTCTTAATACCAATCCCAGGTGGGAGAAACAGGGAATGAAGAGCTGTGACAGAAGCACCAGGGAGGGACAGAGTCTGGATCTAAGCCAGCTTTCCAGGATTGGGCTCAGGTAAAAACAAGCAGGTTCAGCAGAACCCCAACTGCAACCCACAAATAAAAGCACCACTTTTTCCTAGAAACACGGAAAATCAATGTACTGACTCATAATTCAGAGCAAGAGACAGAAAACCAATTGGGGGCAGGGGGGATGTTTTAGGCCCAGAAGGATGACTCAGTGGGGAGATGCTTCCTTCCGGACAAGCCTAAATACTTGAGTTCTGTCTCCAACTTCCAGAGTGGAGAGAAAAACTCCCGGTGGGCTGTCTTCTCATCTCCACACACATGCACGCAGTGGCCAAGAAGACTCCAGTTCTGTGTGTAAGACCCACATCCTCTCCTGGGCTATTAATCTTAGGAAATACTGGCTCACGAATAAACAAGAGACAAGAGCCTAGAGAGATGGCTCAGCTATTAAAAGCACTGGCTATTCTTCCAGAGGACCTGGTTTTCAGTCCCAGCTCCCAAGGATGTCTAGTTCCAATTGCAGAGGGTCTGAAACCTCTCCTGGCCTCTGCAGGTACCAGGTATGGCACATATTTGGTACGTAGACATGTGTGCAGGCAAAATGGCCATACATATAAATTTAAGTACTTTAAGCAATTTTTTTCCCTAAAGAGACAAAACCAGCCTGGTGATACACATTTGTAAACCTAGCAGGAGGCAGGAGGACCACCATGAATCCAAAGCTAGCTTCGGCTATAGAGAACCAGTTTCAAACACACACATGGAAGGAAATCAGGGCCAAGGGCCCCACTGTTCTCAGGCCAGTTCTCCAAATCTCAACCGGACACTTCTTCCCCTCAGAGTACCCTGTGCTTGTAATGGAGAGGTTATTCTGGTGGGTGGTCAGAGGTCAGATCCAGGAGTCACAGCAGAGAAATGACTCCAGTCCTCAAGTAACAAAGGGAAGGAATACTACAGATGTACCTACCCAGTTGGCCATGCAATCCTGACCTTTCCAGGCCCGAAGCTCAGTAGAGAAGACACGGATCCTTCTGCAATGAAGAGGGAGACAGGCAGGAAAGGACACAGCCTTCTCTCTAGGTATCTGGCCTACTGTTCAGCATTTAACAAGTTACTAACGTGTGGGCCCAATATCCTCAGGGCTCCTCAGCAAGCTCCAGTCTGGCTTGGCAGAAGATGGGTCTCCCGTCAGCACAGAGCCTCCATTGTGCTCAGGACGGGGAACCGGGGAACCACTAACAGGAGTGAAGGCACGGGTCGCTCCCTAGAGCATAAGTCTTGTCGCCTCTCAGCTGCTGAGGCATGCTTGCTTTTTGCTGACAGTAAGGGAACACTGTCATAGTGTCGTTATTTGCTATGTTTTAAAGGAAATGGGACACACCACTTGATGACAGTGGCAGGAAGGAGACAAAGGATCAAGAAGAGCTTTGTCTTCCAATGTGGCTTCTGTAAGGGCCAGGAGCCAGACTGAAGCACTCTGGCACGGACGTGGTTAATCTGGGCTGTGTGCTGCCAAGGCTGAGCTAGCTCCAGTGCTTCTGAGAGACAGACTGGAGGTTTGGCCCACACATCATGTCTGGACCCAGAGAGGCCTGGGCTCTGTTGTCAAGACTCTGCCATGCACACTACACTGCACTCAGGCCTCTGGAGAGCCTGACCTTGCAGCTACCCCTGCCCAAAAAGACAAAGTCATAATAAACCATTGTTTCCTTAAAAAAATTAAATATTTCCAGGAGGTAGAAACCCAAGTACAGAGGCTGGGGAGTGGGCCAGCATGGTTCGTGAGAGTCATGGTTCATTGCTTCAGCAAGCACAAGCTGCATATGGGTATGAGGCCCTCGCTGGGTCTGTCACGCATCACACTCACTCATGTGCCTTGCCCATTCCAGGACGCACACTTTGTCTAATTTTTCTTTTGTGTGTATGTGACTTTTTTCAAGACAGGGTTTCTCTGTATAGCCCTGGCTGTCCTGGAACTTGCTCTGTGGACCAGGCTGCCCTTGAACTCAGAGATCTTCCTGCCTCTGCATCCCAAGGCAAGGATTAAAGGCTCTGGCCAAAGCCCTGCTTAAATATTTTTCTTACATTCTGAAGAGACTCAGGCTTGGGAAATGCTCAGTTTGATAAGTCACCATAAGGCTAGGTTGTCAGCCAGAGGAAGCCACGCTGCAGGAGTGAGCGGTCAGCTGTCTTAGCGCCGCCGGAAGGCCCGGGAGATTCTCCAGGCATTTGGTTCCTCATAACGATTGTACAGAGGCTCTAGACGCTGCTGCTTCTTCTGCTTGCTTAGCTTGGTTGGGTCAGAGACTTTGAAGAAAGCCGGAGCAAACTCCACAAGCCACCGGGGGTCGATGGTGGTGACCTCACGCATGTATTCCTTTGTGGTCAGCACCAGTTCATGGTACACTACCCTGTGGGAGATAGACAAGACTCAAGCCTTAGATGAGACCCACTCCACAGCCAGTTTGGTCCACTGGAGGACCACAGCTGAGCTGGCATTTTGTTCTGTCATTTCTCCTGCCTGATCCCTCAGGAGACTACCAAAGCCACACCCCATACTACAAGCCTATACCCTTCCAACACAAGCCTGCTCGCAGAGAGACAGCTCTAGTCCTGTCTCAGGCATGAACCAATTGAGTGACAGTGAAAACAGCCCTCTCCCTTCTCTAGATTCCAGTTTCTTGCTCTGTGAAATAAAATAGTGGTTTCTCAGATAGATTCCATAGAATTCTAAGTTCTATAGAGGGGCCACAAAGATTATCACCAAGGGATGGTGAGGACCAAGTGGGCAAGGCAGTACATAGTGCCAGGTATGGTGGCACACACTGGTGTGTATGTGTGTGTATGTATTTGTGTGAGCATGAGTGTACACATGGAGATCAGAGGACAGCTCTGTGGGGTCAGTTCTCTTCTTCCACCTTTCTATTGGTTCTGAGACTCAAACTCAGGACATCTGGTTATACAGAAGCACCCTTATTTGCTGAGCCATCCCAGGACTGCTTTTGTTCATTTCAGAGTGGGTTTCCATGTGTATAATCCAGACTGGTCTCAAACTCAAGGCAATCCTCCTGCTTTAGCCTCCTGAGAGCTGGGATTACAAGCATGAGACATAACTGGGTGTAGAGGTGCATGGCTTTAATCCCAAGATTTGGAAGGCAGAGGCAGGAAGATCTCTCTGAGTTCGAGACCACCCTAGTCTATCTAGTGAGTTCCAGACCAACCAGAGCTACACAGTGAGACTCTATCTGGAAACAAACAAACAAAACAAAAAGTCCACAAAACCTTTTTAAGACCATCACATTAGATGATTTCTAAGCTCTTTCCCTGCTTTCACCCCTATAATTTTACTTCTCTTAAAAGGGCTGTTTATGGGCTGGAAAGCCAATCCAGTAGATAAAATGCTTGTCTTGCAAGAATCAGATCAGTCCTCAGCACCAACAGAATCTGGGCGTGGTGATGTGCATTTGTGATCTCAGCTGAGGAGGCAGAGACAGAACGGAGGACACCTGGGGCTCACCAGCCCACCTAGTCTAATTGGTGCGCTGCAGGCGGTAAGATTATTTTAAAAGGAGAATGCTTCCTGCGGCTGGCCTCTGCCCTCTATACACGTGCACAAAGGTACATCTGCATATAACAGATACATACTAAAGAAAAGGGGGGAGCTTGTTAGAGTTCCTAATTTGGGCTTCTGCTACTCTAGAAATACAAAGTCAAAAGGAGAAGTGGGAATGCTGGAGTCTTAGAGGTTCTCCCCCCCCCCCACCCGCCGCCGCCTCCCCGCAACCTCCCCACCCCCACCCCCCCACCCCTCCCCACCCCCACCCCCCCCACCCCCCGGTGCGCACGTGCGTGTGTACCACCTACCATTCAGGCTGTCGGTTGAAGAGAGCGCTGGAAGGGTGGATGTAGACCACCTGCTGGTCGATCAGTGTCCGGTAGCCCTCCTGTGGGTCCTTCTTGGCAGCATTCCGAAAGAACCCGCTGCAGATGGCCTTCTGCACTCGTACTGTGGATTTACCACAGGAGACCACATCCAGTTTGTGCCTATCAGGACAGTAGGAGCAAAGAAGCCATGAGCTGCTCTGTGGGCAGGGTGCAGGCTGCTCAACGTTTCGCCTCAGGGTGCTCACAGTAGTTACCAGGACCTTCCTCCCAGCTCACAGAGGTAGCACTGGACATGACAGGCAGGATGAAGGAACCAGAAACCAGATGCTTGGCTCAGGCAAGAACCAACCCCAGAGCAATGATCCAGATGCTTGTAAGCAAAGCATCCTTAACTCAATTCACTTCCTCTTAGGAAGTTTCTGAAGTGCTTCTTAGCCACACTCCTGCCTAGAGAGACAGCCTACAAAACGTGAGATGGACACTAGAGGACAAATGTTCTGCACACAGGTGCCTGTAACTGTGCAAATACATTTGGAGGTGACAGAAGACCGAGGGAGACACAATGCCCCAAACACTGACATTCTCACCTTCCCGACTCACCTGTCCATTATGCCTAACATCTGCTTGCGAATGTCCTGGGCCCGGCGTAGGGAACGAGCCTGAATGAAATTCTCATAGCACCATGGGTTGGAGAATTTGTTGTTCTTCCATGAGTTATATACGGCCAGCAGGGTGAGATGGTCCCCTTCTGTCTGGTGGAATTTGGCCTTCTTCTGATCTGCAAGGGCCTGTTTATCCTGTCAAGCAGTGGGACAGAGAGTCATTTCTTACCTGTTACCAAGTAATCAGCTAGCATAGAGGATTACTCCAGGTAGCATAAGGAGCCCTGCACGCCTTGTCCCTGACAAACATGACAGCACAGGCTGATGTCACTACACCAGTGCATCAGAACATGGGGTTGAGCACCTTACCTTGGGTCGGTAAAAGACGTTCTGCACAGACAGCATGGACACAATAGTTAGCATCTCTTCACTGCAGCCCAGATGCACAGACATGATGAGCATTTTGCAGAGCATTGGCTCCAGAGGGAACTCTGCCATCTACAGGTAGAAGAAGAAATTACAACTGCTTCCCTATAGACCATGCACATAGTCTTAACTAGTCAGTAGAAAATAGATTAGGGGGCTAGAGAGATGGCTCAGCAGTTAAGAGCACCAACTGCTCTTTCAAAGGTCCTGAGTTCAAATCCCAGCAACCACATGGTGGCTCATAACTATCCGTAATGAGATCTGATGCCCTCCTCTGGTGTGTCTGAAGACAGCTACTGTGTACTTACATATAATTAAATCTTAAAAAAATAAAACAAACAAACAAACAAACAAACAAACAAAAAAACCAGTGGGCTGGAGAGATGGCTCAGGGGTTAAGAGCACTGACTGTGCTTCCAAAGGTCCTGAGTTCAATTCCCAGCAACCACAGGTGGCTCACAACCATACAACCATCTGTAATAAGATCTGATGCCCTCTTCTGGTATGTCTGGAGACAGCCACAGTGTACTTATATAATAAATAAATAAATAAATAAATAAATAAATCTTTAAAAAAAAAAAAAAAAACAACCAGCATTTGTAGGCAAATGGTTGGATCTGGAAAATATTATCCTAAGTGAGTTAACCCAATCACAAAAGAATACATCACAAAAGAATACACATGAAATGCAATCACTGATAAGTGGATATTAATGAGCCCAAAAGCTCTGAATACTCAAGGCACAATTAGCAAATCAAAAGATTCCCAAGAAGAAGGAAGGAGAGGATCCTGGTCCTGAAAAGACTGGATCCAGTTTTGTAGGAGAGTACCAGAACAGAGAAATTGGGGTGGGGGTGTGTGATTGGGGAATGAGTGGAGGGAAGAGGACTTATAGGACATATGACTTTCCCCTGGGAAAGGGGAAAGCCTTTGGAATGTAAACAAAGAATATAGAAAAGAAAAAAATGTGAAAAAGAAAGAAAGAAAGAAAGAAAGAAAGAAAGAGAGAGAGAGAGAGAGAGAGAGAAAGAAAGAAAGAAAGAAACAAAGAAAGAAAGAAACAAAGAAAGAAAGAAACAAAGAAACAAAGAAACAAAGAAAGAAAGAAAGAGACAACCCAGCACTCTGGGAGGCAGAGGCAGTTCTGAGTTTAAGGCCAGCCTGGTCTACAGAGTGAGTTCCAGGACAGCCAGGACTATACAGAGAAACCCTGTCTCCAAAAACAAAGAAAACAAACAAAAACAAAAACAAAACAAAAGAAAAAGAAAATAGATCAGGAAATGTCCCCATGATGATTTGGGGCACCTGTCTCTACTACAAATTTTCTTTGCTAAATAAACTCTTGGTGTCTAAGAACATATCTATTGTTGATGTGAATGAGAATGTTGCAAATACCTTTCTTTTATTATTTTTGAGACTATATAGGGAGCTAGTTCCAGGCTAACCTCAGCTACACACAGAATAACTTGTTCTAAAATAACAGCAATAATTACAATCATAAATAGAATCAAGATTAGATTCAGTAATATATCTGGAGTAAAATTAACTGCAAATAGTCTTTACTATTAAGAAAAAACTTTTTTTTTTTTTTTTTGGTTTTTCTTTTTTTTCTTTCTTTTTTTTTTTTTTTTTTGGCTTTTTCGAGACAGGGTTTCTCTGTGTAGTCTTGGCTGTCCTGGAACTCACTCTGTAGACCAGGCTGGCCTCGAACTCAGAAATCCGCCTGCCTCTGCCTCCCAAGTGCTGGGATTAAAGGCGTGCGCCACCATCGCCTGGCTTTTTTTTTGGTTTTTCAAGACAGGGTTTCTCTGTATAGCCCTGGCTGTCCTGGAACTCACTCTAGACCAGGCTGGCCTCGAACTCAGAAATCCACCTGCCTCTGCCTCCCAAGTGCTGGGATTACAGGCGTGCACCACCATGCCGGGCTTAAGAAGAAACATTCTAGCTGGGCATGAATGTTTCTTCTTTAAAAAAAAGAAAAAAGAAAAAAGAAAAGAAACATTTTAAAGTGATAATATAAAATTCAAGTTAAAAAGCAAAATCTCAAACAGGTAAGATAGCTTAGCAAGTAAAAGTGCTTGCCACATAAGCCTGGTGACCTGAGGTCAATCCAAAGAAGCCATGAAAAGGAGGAAAGAATTGACTCCACAAACTTGGCACCCATGACCACACCCAGCACTAACGCACTAACAACAACAACAACAACAATAATAATAATAATCAGGGCTGGAGATTTGGCTCAGTAGTTAAGAGCACTAGCTGCTCTTCCTGAGGACCTGGCCTCAGTTTCCAGGACCATGTGACAGCTCACAACTGTTTGTAATCCTGTTGCAGGGACCTAACTCCTTCATACTTGCAGTCAAAACATTAATGAACAATTAAAAAAAAAGATACTTTACAAAAATAAATTTAAATACACAGGAGTGGTGGCAAATGCCTTTAATTCCAGCACTGGGAGGCAGAGGTAGGCAGATCTCTTAAGAGTTCGAGGCCAGCCTGGTCTACAAAAAAATGATTTCCAGGAAAGCCAGGGCTACACAAAGAAACCCTGTCTAGAAAATAACAAAACAAAACAAACCAACCAACCAACCTTGAGTAGAAATAAACTCTACCTATTCCTTGGGGGGGAAAAAAAAAATCCAGGGCCAGGTGTGGTGGTGCCTGCCTGCAAACTCAGTACTTGGCAGGCAGAGGCAGGAAGGTCAGGAGTTCATCCTTGGCTACATAAACAGCTCGAGGCCAGCCTGGTCTCACACTCTCCATCCCTCCCCACCCTCACCCCCCCTTCTAAAGAGCATTTAATCCTACTCAAAGCTCCCTCAATAAGGCCTCAATACAAGGTGGAAGACAGCTCAGGGACAAGTTCCCTCTGCCCCTTACCCTGCGGCCAAGGCGCGTGAGCAGGCCCTCATCGTCCAGGGCCCCCAGCGTGTACAGCTGCTCCATGGCTGTGATCAGAGTTTCCATCGGTGGGGCATCCATGAAGTCAAAGGACAGCAGGTCATTAATGCCCATGGCCTAGAGAACAGAGCAACACAAAGATGAGCGACCCTCACAGCCAAAACAGGCAGTTGGTCTCCCATCACATTCTCTGCTGTTTCTTCAGTGCAATTAGGAAGCCCAGTTAGAGAGGCAGTAACTTGCAGATTCTCAGCACATAGAGTTCATACTACTAACAACCATGTGTGTTCTCAGGACACATTCTTCCTGTGCCCACTTCCTAAACGCTGGAATTACAGGCGTGCACCACTGGGCCTAGTTATGCAGTGCTAGAGATTGTGCCTAAGGCCTCACAATGGCAGACAAGCATTCTAGAGATGGTGCCTAAGGCCTCATGATGGTAAGCAAGCATTCTGGCAACTGAGATAATACCTACCCTCTTCAGGAAACTTAAAAAATATTACTTCTGTGTTGGAGAAATGGCTCAGAGGTAAGAGCACTGGCTCCTCTTCTAGGGGTCCTGAGTTCAACTCCCAGCACCCACATGATGGCTCTTAAGCATCTATAATGAGATCTGGTGCCCTCTTGTGGCCTCCAGGCATATATGCAGGCGGAACACTGTATACACAATAAATAAACCTTGAAAAAAACAATTCCTTCCATGCTCAGAGGTAAGAGCATTTGTTGTTCTTCCATTCCAGTTTGGGGCCCAGAACCATCTGTCACTCTCTACAGGCAATCCAGTGCCCTGGCCTTCTAAGACACCTGCACTTCTCTGTGATTGCTGATGGTTTTTCGAGACAAGGGTTTCTCTGTATAGCCCTGGCTGCCCTGGAACTCACTCTGTAGACCAGGCTGGCCTCAAACTCAGAAATTCGCCTGCCTCTGCCTCCCAGAGTGCTGGGATTACAGGCGTGCGCCACCACTGCCTGGCTTAAATAAATAAATCTTTAAAAAAAAAGTTAACCATAGTTACCATATGACCCAACCTGGCTATCTCTAGGTATTTAGTTAAAAATATCAAGAGGGATTGCTTCTCCCCCTTTGGCTAAGATCAAGTGTAAAAATAACAAGAGGGGGCTGGAGAGACAGAGCCTCAGTGCAGTTCCCAGCACCCACATCAAAAGGCTCCTAACAGCCTGTGACTCCAGCTCCAGGGCATTCGTCTGTCTGGCCTCTGTGAGCACCTGAACTTATGTGACATACTCACCCACACATACACACATAGTAAAAAATAAATCTTAAAAAACACATTAAGGGGGGGGGGAGAAGAGCGGGCGGGCTCAGACTGACTGTTCTTCCAGAGGACCTGAGTTTGATTCCCAGCACTGACAGGGCAGCTGACGACCATCCAGTGCCAGGAGATGCAGCACCTCTTCTGGCTTCCTCAGCACCTCATACACATGGTAGAGAGACAGACATACTTGCAGACAAAGCACCCATACACATATAAATAAATAACTTAAAACATATATTGAAAGTAGGAACTCAGATATTTGTACCCTAATGTTCACAGGAGCAGAAGTCACAAGAGCCAGAAGGTAGGAACACCCCAAATAATCATCCTCAGATGAATGGAAGGGTGTTACCCCAAATCAGCGATGCAATCCCAGCACACACTGCAGCCTGCCCACACCACAGAGCTGTGACTGGACTTAATGTTGTGGAGTTAACACTTAAAAGCTTACCCTGGCCAAACACAATGGTACACATCTATAATCCTGGCACTTTGGAAGTAGAAGCAGAAGGATCACAAGTTTGTGGCCAGCCTGAGCTAAACAGCAAGACTCTGTATCAAAATAAGAACAAAAACAACAAAATAATCCACAAAGGCTATGATGTAGCTCAGTGGGGGAGT
Organism: Apodemus agrarius; assembly: GCA_964023405.1. Lineage (NCBI taxonomy): Eukaryota > Metazoa > Chordata > Mammalia > Rodentia > Muridae > Apodemus > Apodemus agrarius. Next base: position 88,581,130 of record OZ030015.1, on the reverse strand, counting down.
GAGAGCTTGGTGTGCTTGGGGCTGAAGGTTCAAAACCCAACAGCAGCCTGTGGGGCAGTCCACACCCATGGTGCCAGTGCTCAAGACAGAGGTAGGTAGATCTTTGTGAGTCTGAAGCTAACCTGGTCTACAAGGGAATTTCAAGCCACCCAGGACTACACTCAAGTCCATTTCCAAAAAACAGCAAACAAGAAGGAAGAGGAGGAGGAGGAAGAGGAGGAGGAGGAAAAAAGGACAAAAAAAAAAAAAAAGAGAGAGAGAGAGAGCAAGTGCTGCGGTTTTACATTATGCATATTTTACAATAATTAAAGATAGTATAGAATCTCCGCCCTGTCCCCGCACATCTGTGGAGTGCTTCATACCACAGTAGGTGGCAGGAACATAAAGACAGTGCCAACAAGGTTCACAAATACAGTATGACACATGTGTATGGCACAAAACAGGGACTGATATAATATACTCACTAATTTGTTGAAGAAATGTCTGAATGATGCTCTATGCAAGTCAGTATGAAGGGTGATGTGCTTTCTACTGCTCATAAAGTGTCTGTGCTCATAAGCACAGCAGGCATCCAATAACTGCTTACTGTGTGAATAATAACCCGAGAGTTATGTGAGCAATCACTGTGCCAAGTGCCTTCGCCTGCATCACTCGAGCACCTGTCTCTCCAGCAACAACAGTTCCCTTTCTGGGACAAGATCACAGAACAGAGGGCAAAGCAGTTAAATTTGCCCAAAGTCACATGGCCAAAGCAGAAGTCAGGGGCCACAGAGGTCCTTGACAGCCCTCCAGGGATCACAGTGGGCTTTTCTCTGAAGTGCTGTTTTAGCCTCTCTTACATGAAATGAATAATAAATACCAAGAGAGTGCTCTGCACTGGTGGAGTGCCAGGGCAGCACTGGCATCGGGGGACTCGCTATGAGTTGAGAAATGAATCCTCCTGCCAGGACAGAAGGAAGATCCCCTGAAAAGCAAACCCTGCAGGACAGCTGGGACCCGGACAGACTTCTATTCCCAACACCATGTCAGTTTCACAACCATCTGTAATCCCATCTCCAGAGACTTCGATGCCTCTGACCAGCCTCTGAGGTATCTGCACGCACATTCACATGTCCACATGCACACATGCATGTGCACACACATGCACATAATTGAAAATAAGTGTAAAAAAAAGATTTAAAAACCAGAATTCATCCAACATGGTGCCTTTAATCCCAGCACTTGGAGGTAGTGGTAAGTGGATCTCTGAGTTCAAAGCCAATCTAGTTTATACAGCAAGTTCAAGTCCTTGTCTATCTGTCTCTGTCTATCTCTCTGTCTCTGTCTCTCTCTCTCTCACACACACACTGCATGGGAAGACTAGATTTGGATCTGAAAGCTGACATATTTGGAGATAAATGTGTTGGTCTGCAGTTTGGCACTGATTTTATTTGTCTAATTTCTTTTTTGAAAATGCCTCATCACTAAAATCTAGCACAACCAAATATCCTGCTGGTTATTACAGTAAGAAACAAATGTGCATTCACAGGAGACTGCAAATTCAGCCTAGACCTGCACAGGGAACTGTTGCCACAGACACCGCAGCTCACTCAAAGGGGAGATTCCGTGAGGCGCCCTGAGTAAGAGGGTGGTGGAGCAGATGGCCCCCACGGTATTCTCAGGAGACACTGGTTCTCACCTTGAGGGACAGCACTGTGCTGGCCAGGTTGGTTCTCTGGATTTCCGGTACATTGGTGGTCAGCATTTCGTCTCGGTAGGCACGCTCTGTGTACAGCCTGTAACACTTCCCTGGGCCGGTTCTCCCAGCTCTGCCAGCTCTCTGCTTTGCTTGAGCCTAGAGGATGAGCATATAAAGCACCGGCTGTAAAACATCACTTGGCAGCTCTCTCCAGGAAATCTGTTGGGGCAGCAACTAGCAAAAGTTTTCTGTTTGCTTTTTATGAGGCAGAGTTAGGGTTTAACAAAGATATTTTAATCTAGACCTTAAGCATGAGTGTTAGGGAAAGAGAGAGGCTCAGAAAGCAAGCCCCGGGCAGAGCTCAGGGCAAGCCTCTCAGAGCCAGCATTTCCTTTAGGCCCATTTCAGACACTAGAGACTCACCAACTCTCAGTACTTCCGGGAAGTTTGTCTCAGAGGCACATACAAGGCAGGCAGACGGAAGACCCAGAGAGCACCAGAAACAATAAAACCTGAGCCCACAGTTATGACCAAAGCGACAAGTAAACTAAGCAAGGTGCGTCCACCATGCCAGGAGCTTTGCCGCCACTTTAAAATCAGGTTGGCAGTGTCCAATGGCGATGGGGACAACTTCTCAGGTGAAAAGTACAAGTTACAACCAGGCAGCGGTGGTGCACAGCTGTGGACCCAGCACTCAGGAAGCAGAGGCTGGCAGATCTCTGAGTTCAAGGCCAGCCTGGTCTACAGAGAGAATTCTAGGACAGCCAGGACTATACAGAGAAACCCTTTCTTGAAAAATAGCAACCAAAACTGAAGCATAAAGGACAATGAGCCACACCAGCCCAGGCAGCGCTCAAACTTTTGGGACTGCACTGCACCCACAGATGCCTCTCCAAGTCAGCAAAGGCACAAACAGCCAATTATCTGGTCATCACAAAAGAGACACACTGTCCTAAGAAGCTGGACAGAGCACTTGTGCTGTACCCAGGCTTTCTAGACTCAAACCCTACCTCTGCCAACTGTACAATAGCAGGCACGTCCTTTACTCCCTCTGTACCCTAACCTCCTGGCTGGTCTGAGAATGCCCCGAGTCAGTGCATGTGAAATACCTAGGACGGTGCCTGGTATTTAGTAAGCACCTTGTGAATGTTAGTCATTATTATTAAAATATCAGAATGGAGAGAGCTTTGTGGGTTTTACAAACTATAAAAGTCAATGTGTGCCTGCTATAAAAGATGAACACAATGTTTAAAGGTGTCTAAAATGGAAAAAAAAAAAAAAAAAGCCCATCCACCAGCACATAGTAGCTCCCATAAAAAGCCCTCACTAGGATCCAGCCGGCAGGCTTCCAGTGCAGGCCACAGCCATATGCTCGGCCCAGAAATGCATATCATGTATTTTTTTAAACAAAAATTGGCTTGTTTTATTTATCATATTTTGTAGCTCACTTCCTTCAATAATCCAGTTTCACGTTTACAACATTAAATATAAATACACACCAGCAGTTAATTCCACACAATACTGTATGGCATGGTTATACTACAGTGGATTAAACTGCTTCCGCTCCTGGCTGGTCCACGACCCATGCTTCCGGGAACAGCTATTTTTGTTCCCTGAGCATGTACTCGATCATATCTAACTCTCTGATATGTTCCTGGAAACAACAGTTAGGTTAACGAGATGGACATTAAAATTATAGATATAATATTATATGTATGAATGTATGTATGTATGTATGTATGTACGTATGTACGCACATATGTATGTATATGTCCATGTTCTTGGGGCTGCAGAGAGCTCCCTGGTTAAGAGCACATACTGCTTTTGCAGAGGAGCAGAGTTTCCATATTAGGCAGCTCATGACCTTCTGCACTCCAGCTCTAGAGGATCTAAAGCCTTCTTCTGACCTTTGCAGTGCATGCACACACACGAATGGTAAAAGTACTGAACATGCATAAGGCAATCTTTAAAAAAAACGTTGAATTTATGGAGCAGTTTTATTTTAAAATCCCACCCCAAAGATTACAAATATAAGGGCTGGAGAGATGGCTCAGTGGTTAAAAGCACTGACTGCTCTTCCAGAGGTCCTGAGTTCAATTCCCAGCAACCACATGGTGGCTCACAACTGTCAGAAATGGGATCTGATGCCCTCTTCTAGTGTGTCTGGAGAGAGTTACAGTGTACTTGTATACATAAAATAAATCTTTAAAAAAAAGGATTATAAATATATAGCTAGCTGGGTGGTGGTGGCGCACACCTGTAATCCTAGCACTCTGAGAGGCAGAGGCAGGCGGATTTCTGAGTTCGAGGCCAGCCTGGTCTACAGAGTGAATTCCAGGACAGCCAGGGTTATACAGAGAAACCCTGTCTTGAAGAAAAACAACAACAACAACAACCCCTCCCCCCAAAATATATATAGCTAAATGATAAGAGTGCTAAATTTAGGGTCTAAATTTAACCCTGAAACACAGGAGTGGCTAGAATACATCATATGAAGCCTTTCTTCATCTCACTAAGTTCACTTTTGAGGGCTAAAGATTAAGTGTGGTGCCAAATGCCTCTAATCCCATGAGACAGAGACAAGAGGATTCCACATTTAAAGCCAGCTTAAGCTACACAGCAAGACCTGCCTTTTTTTCCCCCAAAACGGGGTGTCTCTGCGAAGCCCTAGCCATCTTAAAACTTGCTATGTAGACCAGGCTAATCTAGAACTTACAGAGATCCTGGCAAGGCCCTGTCTTGAAACAAACAGGAAAGGAAGAAAGGGAGAGAACAAAAGGAAGGAGCATAATGAATCCCAGAAAGAGCCTCACGAGAATTTTGAGAAAAGCTTATGATAAACACATCCATACCTGAGAAATAGGTGTCACCACAAGCTGGTCGATCCCTGTTTTAGAATTGTAAACTTTCTGCTTCACAAATCCAGGGTCAACCACATAGTAGATGCCATCGATGGTCAGAGACGTTTCTGCAATGTTGGTGGCAATCACCACCTACAGGTGAGAAAGAGCCAGAGGGAGCTGAGTTTGGAATAGGTCTTACACTTTCCCAAGGAAACTGCTATCTCCCTCTAGACACTTGACATTTAACCCCAGTCCAGGTCCCCAGTGGTCAGAGGGGAAGGTGCCTGCATCTGAAGGGTTCCTTTGGAAGTGGGTGGTGCCTCAGAGCTCTAAAGCAGAAAAGAGCCACCACTGCTCAGAGACAATCTCATTTGGTATAAATAGCTGTGTACCTCATTGTCTAGAGCAGATGATTACTATAATTTTAATTTTCTAGCTCCCTGGGAAAGCACAGATTTCCTGGCATCACATGTAGCACTGCAAAATGAGATTTTTCTTTCTCCCACAGAGACATCTGGACTACAAAATGGGTTGTTCATATATGTGGAACAAGAGGAGGATTGGATCTTTTCTCCTCATCGTAAAATGAACCACAAGGGACAAGACTTTCATGGTTTCTGTGTGTGTAGCACTATATGTGATCTAGAAGATTATTACTCTCAGCTTGGCTCTGCCACTGGTTTTCACCCAGAGGTCCAGCTCATAAAACACAACTGCTTAGAAAAATCATTGCTAGGAGGCACTGAAATGTCTCACAGCATACCAGTATCTCACTGGCCCTGAAAGGCATTTACCTGCCTCATAGCCACAAAGGCCCTGCTTAGAAACAAGTCTAACCAACAGACAGAACAGAGGAAGAACTCCCCGCCTGCCCCTCCCACCATGTTTAACTCTTAGAACCGCATACCACCCAGCTATGCAAGTTAAAAGCCTGAGAGTTATGCCTGATCTTTCCCTAACCTTCACCCTCTACCTCCTGACACCCACTGAGTATTTTCCCATCTATCTCTACTGCCAAAATATACTCAGAGAAACACGCCTGAGAAAACGCGTTTTTCTGGTAAACAAATGTTCACAGCAGAAATACTCTGCTATGTCCCAAAGTGGAAATAACCTAATGTCTATCAAGCAATGAACCGTATATAAAATATAATACATCCAGAGTCTAGCAGGATGGCTCAGTGGGTAAATACAAGCCACCAAGCCTGATGACCTCAATGATGGTGGAAGGAAAGGACTCCTGCCAGTGTCTCTGACCCACAGACATGCACCATGATGTGTACATGTCACCATGTCCAGCTGTAAAATAAATTTTTTAAATTTAAAAATAATAAATTAAGGCAGGGGGATAGCTCAGTTAGTAAAGCACTTGTCTCAAAAGTCTGAAAACTGAGTTTAATACCCAGAACCCACATAAAAATGCCAGGCCTGGTGGCATATGCGTGCAATCCCATCACTGGGGAGTGTGACAAGTGGACCCCTGGCTGTGCACCCCACATGACTTCATCTCAGCACCATGTTACCTTTCTGCTGCCAGGGGGAGCTGGATCAAAGATCCGGGTCTGCATCTCGCTGGGAAGGGCAGAGTACACTGGGAGGATGATCAACTCTGGGACATCAGGTCCCAGTGACTTCATTCTTTCGTACAGAATCTCGCAAGCAGTATCGATCTCTTCCTGACCAGTCAAGAAAACCAAGATGTCACCTAGGAAGAGATTGAAACGTCACTCACTGTCTCTGGCCCTGTTGTTTTTTTTGTGTGTCAGGGGAGGTACAAGTCTTGTTCATGTCTGCCACTGAGCCACATCCCCAGCTCTTTTCAGACTTTACAAGCTTTGCGACAAGGTCTCACTCAGTTGTCTAGGCATGCCTTGACCTTGAGATCTATCTGCCTCAGTGCCCTGAAGTAAATAGCTGGGATTACAGGCCTGCAACCAGGCTTAGATCTGTTTGGGTTTTGTTGTTGTTGTTGCTGTTGTTGCTTTTTGGAAAGAGAGTTCTATCATGCTGTCCAGGCTGGCCTTAAACTTCTAGCTTAAGCATTCCTCCTACTTTAGGCTCTTGGTAGCTCCAACCACCAAATCACCAAACTGTGTGTGTGTGTGTGTGTGTGTGAGAGAGAGAGAGAGAGAGAGAGAGAGAGAAAGAGGCAACAGCAAACTAACAGCAACACACACACACACACACACACACAGGAAATACACATTATGAACTCTAAATAAGCCAAGAGGTCCATAAAGAGAAACCCTGCCTCAGAAAAAAAAACAAAAACAAAAACACAAAAATAAATAAGCCAACAAGAGGTTTCAATCCATCTACACTTAAATAAGGCATTTAAACATGCCTAAGACTTACAAAGAACAAATTTAAAATGTGTTTCACAAGACTAGCAGAAGATATACTCCCAGAAGAAAAGTGTTCGCTGTCCTCACCTGGCGGCTCTGTCAGATGAATCTGCATGACTGTGATCAGGCTGGCATCCAAATAGTCTGTTTCTGGCTCCTTTGTGTACAGGATCTCCACTGGATAGGTTCGACCTGGGATTGTGAAGATGGGTGCTTCATAGAAGTACTGAGAAAACTTCACTGCATCCAGTGTGGCTGAGGTGACAATCAGCTTCATGTCTTGTCGTTTTTGAACTGTCTAAAGGGAAATGTAAGATGGCTTACGAAAGAAGACCAGCAAAATAGCACAGCACATTCAATTCAAATCCTATTCCAGCGTTTACCAAGTTACCTTTTTCAACAATCCAAAGAGCACATCTGTGTGAATGGTCCTCTCATGTGCCTCGTCCAACATAATGATGGCATACTGAGTGAGATCGGGGTCAATCAGGCACTCTCTTAGCAGCATACCATCTGTCATGTACTTGATGACTGTTTCTGGGCTGGTGCAGTCCTCAAATCGAATGGTGTAGCCCACCTACAGCAGGGCAGAAAATAGAAAACCTAAGACATAGGGTCTCTTTGGTAAAACCATCAGATTGGCCTGTTCTAACAATTCTGGAATTCTGGTTTCTTTAAAAAATACAGAAATAGGGCTGGAGAGGTGGCTCAGTGGTTAAGAGCACTTATTGCTCTTCCAGAGGTCCTGAGTTCAATTCCCAGCAACCACATGGTGGCTCACAACCATCTGTAATGATCTGATGCCCTCTTCTGGTGTGTCTGAAGAGAGCAATAGTGGACTCATTAATACATAAATCTTTAAAAAAACAAAAATATTCTAATATGTTTTCATTTTAATCCCAGGTGTGGGACATGGAGCTGCTTCAAATTGTCCACAAAAGTTGGTGATTTGCCTCATTCTCTAGCAGGGCCACAATTTTGCCTGACTTGAAGTTCTGGGGACCTCTCAGAGGATATATAAATGCGAGGGCCCAGAACTGTGTTGGCTATCGGTCATGGGGCAGCTTTGTTAAGTACTCATGCACAAAGAAAAACAACAAGAAAAAAAAATTAGATATCCTAACAGCAAAGATCAAACTTGCCCCAAGGAACTAGAGGCCTCTAATCAGCAGGACATAGTCTAACGATAACATCACCCCCTTACAGACCCCTGATTTTATTGAGGGATCTCTTTCTTTTCCTCTCTATCTATTTTTCTCTCTTATTTAGTGTTACAGGGTTTAAAGGGTAGAAGAAAAAAGATCCCACAAAGAAGCAAAAGTAAACTATGCTTGCCTTCATAGTCCTAGTGGAGAGGAAATTACAGGTCACAGTGGTTTCCTCTAGTAAAGTCTGCCCTGCTCTGAACTTAAGCCTGAATTATTTGTTGACGATGAAAATCTCCCTCCTTTGGGAGAAATCTAAGAAGATATAATAATATTCTCATTTTATAGTTCAGGTATCTGGGGCTGTCTATTTTTCTTCTGGAATTCACACAGTAGCTTCTCCAACCACTTACCTCTTGACCAAGGCAACAACCGAACTCCTCTGATACTCTCTTGGCCACAGACATAGCTGCCACTCTTCTGGGCTGGGTACAGCCAATCTTGCCCCTGGAAGTATAGCCTGCCTCTGCCAGGTACTGGGTGATCTGCGTTGTCTTCCCAGATCCCGTCTCTCCAATTACAATTAGGATCTGATTGTCATGCACAGCCTGAAAGAAGCACAGTATAAATATATTTGTTAAAATTTGGCACAGGAAAAAAAAATTGGCACAGGATGAGCCGGGCGTGGTGGCGCATGCCTGTAATCCCAGCACTTGGGAGGCAGAGGCAGGTGAATTTCTGAGTTCGAGGCCAGCCTGGTCTACAGAATGAGTTCCAGGACAGCCAGGGCTACACAGAGAAACCCTGTCTCGAAAAACAAAACAACAACAACAACAACAAATATTTGGCACAGGAGCTGGAAAAAGGGCTCAGCCATTAAGAGCACCGGGCTCTCACAGAGGACCTGGATTCCAATTCCAGCATCCACATTGCAGCTCAGTAGTCCCAGTGCCCTCTTCTGACTTCTGTAGGCCACAGCCATGCACATGCCGCAGACACACACACAGGCAAAAAACACCAGGCAAGGAGGAGGATTTTGGTTCTTTTTTTTTTTCCAGTTTGAGGCCTACCTAGGCTATACAGTAGGTTTTATGTCAGCCTAGGATATATGAGACTGTCCCAGAAAACTAAAAGGAGGGGTTGGGGAAATGTAGTTCAGTTGGTAGAATGTTTATCAGCTTGATTCCTGATACTATGTGGTGGTACACACCCATAATTCTAAACTAAGGCAGGAATATTAGTAGTTCAAGTTCATGAGATCTATTTCAAAAACAATCTTTTTTTTTTTTTTTTGGTTTTTCAAGACAGGGTTTCTCTGTGTAGTCCTGGCTGTCCTGGAACTCACTCTGTAAACCAGGCTGGCCTCGAACTCTGAAATCTGCCTGCCTCTGCCTCCCAAGTGCTGGGATTACAGGCGTGCGCCACCACACCCAGCTTCAAAAACAATCTTAACGACAGGTGTGGTGCGGCAAGGCTCATCATGAGTCTGGGATACAGAGTGAGTCCCCATCGGCCTGTGCTAACTAGAATGAGGCCAGGCCTTAAAAAGATAATAAAGTAAGGCGCCAGTGAGATGGCTCCACTGCTAAAGATACTTCCACACAAGCCTGAGTTTGAACCATGTAATGGTAGGAAACATTCAACCCACAAAATGTCCTCTGACCCAATCACATGCCTGTGGCATGTGCCCTGGCCCCTAAACCACACATGTACTTATGTAAAAGCACACACACACAGATAAATAAATAATAGAAAGTCTGGGGATATAGCTTAGTAGAACAGTACTTGATAAGATTTGAGCTCCAGCACCCCAATACACATGCCAATTAGAAAATATTCTACACCCCATCCCTCACCCCAAAATGGCCTCCCACCTGCACCAGCTGTTCCTTCAGTTTGTAGATGGGCAGGCTCTCTCTCTGCTCGAGGATTGACATCTGCGTCTTCTTCCCGTAAGAAGCTTTGTTGCCCCCAAAGGCATGCTTCTTCCACTCGGGAATGTCGTTGGGCATCATCCCAATCCCCCTCATGTTGGCAGCGATCTGCCTGCCTTCCGCTGAAAGGCAAACAAATTGAGTTCTGTCTCAGGCTACTGCTACATGCCATTTTTCTCAAGGGTAGTTCCGTGGCTTCTAATCCACTCCCATAATTCTAAACTGCGCAGTCCAGCTGTCACCACGTCCTAACTGGACAATGTCTCCACCCCTCCAAAAGAAACCTCTTTCCCCTTCTGCCTTCCCAGACACCACTCGTCAGCTTTCCCTCTCTCAGGCTGCCACACACTGGACACCTCATACAGTGTGTGGTGCTTTGGGCCTGGTTCCTTCCACCCACTTTAATGTTTTCCAGGTTAACACTAAAATTTGTGGCCTGAATTAGGAGCAAAAGAATGAGCAAGATAAAGAGAATTTTGGTGGCTCTTTCAAATACAAAAATGTTACAAATTTGTTGACAAAAACACCTGTAAAAACATCCTTCAGGCTCAGGAGCAGGAGAGAGAGCTCAGTGTGCTCCTCTTCCAGAAGACCCCAGCACCCAAAATGGGTGGGTCACAACTGCCTGTAACTTTAGCACCAGGGTATCCAGCACCTCTAACTCCGTGGGTAGATACTCATACACAGGCACTTAAATTTAACTTAAAACAACAAAAATAAATCTTTAAATACATATTTATGTAAGTTCAAGCCAGGGCTACATAGTAAAACCTTCTCTCAAAACACCCCATGCTTCATGTAAGCAATCCACCACTGAGACACCTCTCTAGACCTTACATTATGCTACCTTTAGAATAAGTCTTAAAAGTTGTTTAGAGAAAAACTCAGCCACAGTAATGATTTGACCAAGGTTACTGAAACACTTAAACAACTGTTTAAAACTTAAAGCACTGCCGGGCGTGGTGGCGCACACCTGTAATCCCAGCATTTGGGAGGCAGAGGCAGGTGGATTTCTGAGTTTGAGGCCAGCCTGGTCTACAGAGTAAGTTCCAGGACAGCCAGGACTACACAGAGAAACTCTGTCTCGAAAAACCAAACAACAACAACAACCACAAACCCCCAAAAAACAAACAAAAAAAAAAACTTAAAGCACTGCAGAGATGGTTCAATGACTAAGACCATCTGTTGTTCTTTCCAAGGAGCTGGTTGCTACTCTTCCAGAAAACCAGAGTTCAGATCCCAGCATCCATGTTGGACAACTTATAATTGCCTGTAACAGGTCCAGGGGATTCAATACCATACAGAGACATACACCCATACAGAGACAAACAGACAAAAACAAAACAAAACAAAAACAAAATCTTCAAAAAAAAGATAAATACATAAATAGATTTTTTTTTCTTCCTTGAGACAGGGTTTCTCTGTGTATCTCTGGTTGTCCTGGAACTTGCTCTATAGACCAGGCTGGCCTTAAACTCAAGCGATCTGCCCGTCTCTGCGTCCCAAGTGCTAGAATTAAACGTATACACCCTCACCAACCCCCAACTAAAAATAATTCTTTAGAAGTAGTAAATTGTAAAAAGGAATGTAATATAGAAAAGCTACAATATAAAAAGAAAAAACCAAGGCTAAATTTTCACTTTGTGTCTGTGGTATTAACTGTGACATATACATAAAGCCATTTTCATTTTTAAAAAAGGTCCACACTCTGGAGCCTTACCATCAGGCAAGGGATCAACCCAGTGTTTGTTGAGTCCCATGGGTATAGAATCCATCTCTGCTTCCCGCTGGGCCTGCTTCAGCTCCCGCCTTTCCTTGGCCAGAGCACTCTGCATCATGGCTGCTTGAGAGAGTGAGCCATCTGGATTCTAAAACAACAGAAGAAAAAGCAGCAAGCACTGAGTATCTAGGAAAAGGTAGATGGTTACCCTGGGCACAATGCTATTCACCTTTAATCCCAGTACTTGGGAGATAGAGGCAGGGAGATTTCTGAGTTTGAGGCTAGATAGGTCTACAGAGCCAGTGTCAGACCAGCCAGGGCAACATGACTGAGACTCTGTCTAAAAAATACAGAAAAGGGCCGGGGGTGGTGGCACACGCCTTTAATCCCAGCACTTGGGAGGCAGAGGCAGGCGGATTTCTGAGTTCGAGGCCAGCCTGGTCTACAGAGTGAGTTCCAGGACAGCCAGGGCTATACAGAGAAACCCTGTCTCGAAAAACAAAAACAACAACAACAACAAAAAAAAAAAAAAACCAGAAAAGGTAGATGGCTGAACTACTGTCATCTAAAGCATATACTGTGTATAAAGTTCACATCTATGTCTCACGCTAGCTACATGAAATCAATGGACCATCCATAACACAAACAATAAAATAAAAAATCAGGGAATGAACTTTTAGCCTTAAGAAGCATCCCTTAGAGTGAGGGATGATGCTACCTTTAGATGCATAAAGGACAGAAGAGGCTGGAGCCAGATGTGTGCAGACCGTGGTCCTAGAACTCAGGAGGCTGAGGAGGAAGAAGATTACTGTGCATTTGAGGCCATTCTTGGCTACATAACAAGTACAAAGTTAGCAGCAAAACCTTGACTAAAAAACAAAGGAAAACCAACAACAACAAAAAAGAGGAATCCTGGGGAGATGTCTCAGTGAGTAAAACTCACACACAGGATGAGGACCTGGGTTGAGATCCCCAAAACCTGCAAAAGGCAGATAGCAGTATGTATCTAAATAATCCCAGCATTTCTACAATGAAATGGGAAGCAGAGACACAAAATTCCCTGAAGCTCAAGGGCCAGCTGGCCTGGTGTAGTCAATGGTGAACAAGAGACCCTGCCTCAAGCAGCTTGTCATCTAACTTCCATAGTGAAGTGTGATGCAGCCACATGCCTGTACTCACACATATAAATATGTGTACATGCATACGCACAGAAAGGAGGGGTTAGGGAGAAGGAATGGAAAAGAATTCTGCATAACCCTAAGGACTAAAATTCAGGACAATGTGGGTATTTCAGTTAGAAGAATTAATGATCAGATCCATCATGTGCATCCTAAAAGGTTACTGAGTTGCCCATCACTAACATTGCAAGCAGCTAGGAGACCACATGAGAACATGGAAAGAGTGGATTACAGCTGCATGTGGTGGCTCACACCTGTAATCCCAGCACTCAGGAGGCAGAGGCAGGTAATCTTTGAGAGTTCCAGGCCAACCAGGGCTACATAGTTAAGATCTCACCTAAACAAACCTCGCCATTATATTACATAGGCTTATGTTATATTATATTATATTATATTATATTATATTATATTATATAGGATTATATAAGCTAGTTGAGCTGGCAGACCCTCGATATAATCTGTTCAACACCAAATTTTTTTTTAATAATTCTGGTTTACACTTTTGTTTGTTTGTTTGTTTGTTTGTTTGAGACAGGGTTTCTTTGTGTAGCCCTGGCTGTCCTAGAACTCACTCTGTAGACCAGGCTATCCTAGAACTCAGAAATCCACCTACCTCTCTGCCTCCCAAGTGCTGGGATTAAAGGTGTGCGCCACCACTGCCCGGCCTAGTTTGCACTCTTGCAGTTCTGCCCTCCAGGGCACCAAAGACCCAAGCCCTAGGGACCTACACACACACAGCAATAATGGTAGAGCAAGCCTTCTGCTTATCTCTGCTTTCTCTCAAAACACAGTAACATATGCACACAAAGGCTAAACAGGCAAAAGCACAGAGGGGAGCCACCCTCCATTTATAAGATGTAGACCTGATTTCCGTTCAGATGGCCTGACTCCTGCGAATGCTGATGCCATTGCTTTTTTTTTTGGTTTTTGGTTTTTGGTTTTTCGAGATAGGGTTTCTCTGTGTAGTCCTGGCTGTCCTGGAACTCACTCTGTAGACCAGGCTGGCCTCGAACTCAGAAATCTGCCTGCCTCTGCCTCCCAAGTGCTGGGATTACAGGCATGCGCCACCATGCCCGGCTGATACCATTGCTTTAAGGAAGCAAGTTGGTGGATATTCCCAGGTAAAAAGCTCATGTCCTCACCTTAACGATCTTGATGGGGCTCATATCCATGCTCTGCTTGGTGTGCCCTCTCAGGAAGGGAGGCTCCTCTTCCACCAGTTCAATCTCAAGATCCTCATCTAAGAGTTCACCAAAAAGAAGTTATCATGAACAAGAAAGAAAAGACTGGGGGCTGGAGAGATAGCTCAGTGGTTAAGAGCACTGAAGCTCCTGAGTTCAAATCCCAGCAACCACATGGTGGCTCACAACCATCTGTAACAAGATCTGATGCCCTCTTCTGGAGTGTCTGAAGATAGCTACAGTGCACTTACATATAATAAATAATCTTTTAAAAAAAAAAAAGAGCCGGGCAGTGGTGGCGCACGCCTTTAATCCCAGCACTTGGGAGGCAGAGGCAGGCGGATTCCTGAGTTCGAGGCCAGCCTGGTCTACAGAGTGAGTTCCAGGACGGCCAAGGCTACACAGGGAAACCCTGTCTCGAAAAAACAAAACAAAAAAAAAAAAAAAAAAAAAAAAGAAAGAAAGAAAAGAAAAAAAAAGACTGGTCATTTTCATTAAAAAATTTCATTTCAGGCTGGCAAGATGGCTTAGTAGGCACCTGACTGAGTTCAATTCCCGGAGCCCACATGGAAGGAGTGAACCCAATGCTGCAAGTTGTCCTTTAAAAGCTAAGACTGGCAGGATGGCTAAGTATGTAAAGTCACTTGATGTTCTGAGTAACATCCAGGACCTATGTAGTAAAAAGACAAACCAACTATGGCAAGTTGGTCTCCGTTTTCCATATATGGGCCACAGCACATGCATATTTTCACACACACAAATACATACATGTACACAAACACACACACACACACAACACACACACAAAACAAATAAGCAAATGTAATTTTTTTTAATTAAAAGGAATAGCTTCCAGGTCAAAAAGACATCAGTAGAAGTAAAATTCTACCCAAGGTGACTGCTCCTCTTCTTCTAGGACCCCCCACCCACTGCTAGGACATTTATGCTCCCGCCAAAGAATTGATTACAACTGCTTTCAAATCAAGCCAAGCCTGTGGAAGAAAGCATTCTGACATTCTAGATGGTGTTACTTGTAATGGTCCTGCCTCACTGAGGCCTTCCGAGTGCTGAGGTGACAACTGTGCCCCACCTCATCTAGCTTTTTCACATGTTGAAAAATAAAAGGTCTGTCTTACATGTACTCACAGACAAACGTAGGAACCTCATAATAATATTACTCATAAAGACAAAGAGGGCTACAGCTCAGTGACAGTACTTGCTAATATATGCAAGGCCAAGTTCAATCCCTAGCACCACAGAGGCACATGCCTACAAATCCCAGCACTTGGAAGGTGGAAGCAGGAGGCAGTAGTTCATCATTCTTGGCCACATAGTAAATTATAAACACGCGCGCGCACACACACACACACACACACACACACAAACACAAACTAGAAAATAATCTTTTAAATATTTAAAAAATGGTACTGAATCTAAAAGACGGAAAGCGAGTAGTGAGTCCCACAGGTAACTCTGTGGTAACCGATCTGTGCTTCTATCCAGCAATGAGGAGTGCGCCGGGGAACCACAGTGAATGCCCCCACTCAGTAAACCACAAACAGCCCACTCTAACACTGCACTTTGCAATCACCCTCCAGTCCCTCAGCCAGCTAACCCAAGTGACACACTACCTTCTTCGTCATCCACCTTAGGGAGAATGCCAGTCTCTTCATCGAAGTCCGGAAACTCTTCTTTGGAAAGCACATTGGCAGCAATCATCTATCGAAGGGCAGAAGGAGGCAGCACTGTAACTAACTACAATCAAATTATAATCAAAGTACACTGTAACTGTAACTACAATCAAAACTCCCCCTGTTCAGTGTTAATTCCAGAGATGTCACACAGGCGTCTTCTCCCGGAGCCCAGCACATCAGAGTCAGAAGGAGGTACATGTCCAATCCCCAGGGCCCAGCACACCATGGTACTGATGGCATGGGCACAGAGGGATTGTCCCCAGGAAGGGTTAGCCCTGTCTCAGCCCTGGGTGTGCTGGCTCCTTCAAGGACAGGAACCAGGGAACACTGTCTGCAGCCCAGCACTACCCAATGCTCGACACACCATCGTTCTGATGCTCACTCAAGAATGAGGACAGGGAAGGCACTGAGGCAGAGTGGATAACCTGGCTCACACAGCCAGTAAGTGGACAGAAGCAGCTACGGCTGCCGTGTCTATGGTCCACCCTCCTAACGACTGTCCTGTGTGCTTGCTGAATGACTCTGAGAGCCCAACCTGTTTGATCTCCCATTTCTCTGGGTCAGAGATTCGGGTGAGCCGCTTGCGCTCCAACGAGTCATCCTCTACTTCAGGAGCGCTGACGAGGGAGAGGTGAGTGGGTCTGTCCGGGTTCCGCATTGACGTCTCTTCATTGGTCTCACCGACCAGATTCCTACGTCTGTTTGGGTTTAGATCTTCTCCTGTTTCTTGATCCACGTCCTAAAACACAGTAACAAGGGAACTGCTCACTTGCTGTCTTCTGGCACACCCTGGGCTGTGAGCTGTGGAAGCAGACTGCACATACCACCCACCTTCATGCTCAGGCTGGTCTTGGTCCCCGTGAAGGACAGAACTTTGACCTTGACCCTCTGGCCTTTGCTCACGACATCAGCCACGTTGGCCACTCGGCCTTCCCGCCGGAGCTCAGAGATGTGCACCAGGCCTTCCCACCGCTTCCTGAGAGAAAGGGAGACGTCTCTGAAATACCCTAAACATAACATTGCCTACCTGATTTCTACTCCTGCCGAACCTGAACAAAGTAGTTTTCATGGCCTGAAACCTTTGCCTTAGAAAGCAAAGCAGGCCAGCACTTGGGAGGCAGAGGCAGGCGGATTTCTGAGTTCGAGGCCAGCCTGGTCTACAGAGTGAGTTCCAGGACAGCCAGGACTACACAGAGAAACCCTGTCTCAAAAAACCAAAAAAAAAAAAAAAAAAAAAAAAAAAAAAAAAAAAAGGAAGCAAAGCAGGAAGATGAGTTCCAGGCTAGCCTGGACTACACAGTAAGTCTGAGGTTACATGCACTGCCTACAATGGTGAGTCTTTGTCTTAAAAAGATAAGATGGCCCAGTTGATAAAGTGCCACACATGAACACAAACATATAAACATAATACACACAAATAAGGAAGGAAAGAAGGAGGAAGGGGAAGAGGAAGAGGAAGAGGAAGGGGCTTAAGCTCACAAAAGAACACCAAGAAGTTAGCCAAAATAGTGTTAGCATTACCATCCTCCAAAAGAAAAAGATACGGACTAAGAACAAAGGGTAAATCAGTTCTCAACTGTCACAATCAGCAAAGGCAGAGAAAGGAATAAATGGCTCTGGGACATTTCAAAATCAAAAAAGAATCTAAGGCTAAGAATGTGGCAGGGAGCTGGGCCGTGGTGGCGCACCCCTGTAATCCCAGCACTTGGGAGGCAGAGACAGGCGGATTTCTGAGTTCGAGGCCAGCCTGGTTTACAGAGTGAGTTCCAGGACAGCCAGAGCTACACAGAGAAACCCTGTCTCAAAAAAAAAAAAAAAAAAAAAAGGGGGGGGGTGCTAGAGAGATGGCTTAGCGGTTAAGAGCACTGACTACTCTTCCAAAGATTCTAAGTTCAAATCCCAGCAACCACAGGGTGGCTCACAACCATCGGTACAGCTACATTATATTCATACACATAAAATAAATAAAATAACCTTAAAAAAAAATAAAAAGAATGTGACAGGGAACTTGCCTAGTATACTCAAAGCCCTTAAAAAATAAAAATCAACCAAAAGACTAGACGTTATAACACACAATTTTACTCTCAATAACTGGGAGGCGGACACAGATGGATCTCTGTGAGTTTGGGGTCAGCCTGGTCTAAACAGAGAATTCTAGGACAGCTAGGGAAAACAGACTCCATCTCAAAAATGAAAATTAATGACTTGGCACACTCATACAGACAAGCAATACAAATTAAAAAATAAAATACACATACACATAAAATAAAAAAAAAGAAAATCTTAGCCAGGCGTGGTGGCGCACGCCTGTAATCCCAGCACTTGGGAGGCAGAGGCAGGCGGATTTCTGAGTTCAAGGCCAGCCTGGTCTACAGAGTGAGTTCCAGGACAGCCAGGACTACACAGAGAAACCCTGTCTCGGAAAAAAAAAAAAGAAAATCTTTTAAAAAATAATAATTAAAAGAAATCAACAAAAAGTCAAACTTCCTAAAAAACCCTGGCATACCTGAATTAACTAGAGTATAATTATCGTAGCTTCTTAAGCTATGAACACACATTTCAGCAGTAACAGACAGCTCACCATCCCTGATGTGAAAGAGTATCAACCATTACCTTAGGCCTTCCAGCTGCACAAAGCAACCAAACTGCATGATGCTGGTCACTTTGCCATTGTAAATATCTCCGATGGCAGGCTCTTCAGGGGGAGGGCGGTCCACATGCTTATCCCGCCATCTGTCCAGATTCCTCTCCCCATACTTTTCCCGGTCTTTGCGGTCTTTGAAGGGACTCTGACTTCTGCTCCTAGACCTGTATCTAGACTTCCCCTTAGTCCTCTCCCGGGTCCTAGAATGTGACCGAGAGCGTGATCGGCGTCTCCGCTTATAGTCTCGATCTCTATCTCGCTCTCTGTCTCTGTCTCGCTCTCGCTCTCTGTCTCGTTCTCGGTCCTTGTCACGGTCCCTTTCCCGGTCTCGGTCACGATCTCGACTCCGACTCCTCTTCTTCTTCTTTGTCTTGTCCCTAATAAGTCAACAAGGACCCATTTGAAAAAATAAATCAACCCAATTTTACCTCTACATCCCCAAGCACCCAGGACAGTGTCCCTCTGTATAAACTAGGAACCTCTAACTTCTGAACTGGACCACATCCTCCACAGGCCAGTAATGACTTGGATGTCTTTGGTCTCCGTCAGCTCCGATTTCTATCTTATGAGCACCGTAGCATTTCTAGAATAAATACTTTTAGCAGGGAGCAATCAAGCCCAACCTAGTGCAGAGCCAGTTAAGAGTCTACACACTTTCTCCACAGTTTGCTTTACTGGTCCACAAATTTCAACTGTCATCACACTACACATTTGATTGAACAGGACGTAAGGACAAACCTGTGCTCAGTGTCTCTTTCTTTCTCTTGGCCTGCTGCACTGGGCATTAAAGCTTCCAGCTCTTTCAAGACATCCACAGCGACTTTCACGTCTTCCTCATCCAACATGGTCTACAGGGTCAGAGGGCAGCAAAGTAATGAGAAAGAGAAAAAAAACCCACCCACCTTCGCATTACTAGCCTGTGGAAGTCAGTCCCCTCCTTCCAACGTGATGTGGGTCCTGGGGACCAAACTCAGGTTGTCAGGCAATCACCTTACCCACTGTACCCACTGAGTCATCACTCTGGCCCCAAATATAAAACCTTTATGAAAGCAATACTCTTTGTGTACTGCCTTTCCTGTTTAATTACACACTATAGTTTTTACTGCTATCCACTGTGACACAGAGTATTGGCCCTCTGTATTGGCACAGTCTATATCCTAGATTCAGACAATTGCATGTTTACAGGTTTCCTTGACTCCCTAAGCAATATGGCGTAGCAGCTACTTATACATAGCACTTACACTGTATTGGGAAATCTAGAAATGATGTAAAGTGTGTGACAGGATGTATGTATGCTATATGGAAATATTATACTCATCTTGTCTGAGGAACTTGAGCATCAGATCTTGGTACCTGGGGGTTCTGGAAACAATCCCCTATAAATACCTGGGTATACTGGTACCCATGTTTACTGCCCATCTCTCTCTCCCACTAGACAGGCTACTTATACAGTAATTTCCTACTCTCCATTCAAAATTAGCATGTAACCTGCAAAAAGGCAGAAAACCTTATATGTTCTCTTTACTGTTACTTAGTTGGTACACAGCAAGTATGATGAACCAGTTTACCTCCATCTTGGGCTGGAAAGCCATCTTACAATAAAGGCAAACTAGGTTCATTCCTGTTTATGATTAAATCTCTGTTTCTCAAGGATTAGCAACTTTAATTACAAATGGCCTTGTGCTGCCTGTCCCAGGAATGGCAGTCATGCCTTTGTTTCAGAGGGTTGTTATGACCACCTTTCACCCCTACCTTTGTTTCAAAAGGTTATTATAACCACTTGTTATGACACCTTGTTACATTCCATTTCTGTAACCCTGCCTATTTGCCTGCCAAATCCCCCATTTGGAAATCCCCTACCCCAGGTCTTCCTGCCCAGTGCTGACTTCTTGAGCCCTACCTTAGGAAGAGGCAGCCTAGCTGGGCGGTGGTGGCGCACGCCTGTAATCCCAGCACTTGGGAGGCAGAGGCAGATGGATTTCTGAGTTCCAGGCCAGCCTGGTCTACAAAGTAAGTTCCAGGACAGCCAGGACTACACAGAGAAACCCTGTCTGGGGGGGCGAGGGGGTGGGGAGAGGAAGAGGCAGCCTATGCACACAAATAAAAAAGCTTGCTTTATTTATTTTGATGGTAATTTGGGTTATTGTGGGCTTTCTCATGCAACCTTTGGGATTAACAGGTACTCAGTAAATTCTAAGTTGTTGTTTTTTTTCTCTATGTAACTCTGGGTGTCCTAGAACTCGATATATAAACCAGGCTGGCCTTGGACTCACAGAGGTCCTCCTGCCTCTGCCTCCCAAATGCCGAAATTAAACAAACTCACCAACACGGCTATCCTAAAATGAAATCATTTAAATATAAAAAAAAAATTTCAAAAGTTACACTTTTTAGGGCTAGAAAGATGGCTCAGTGGTTAAGAGCACTGACTGTTCTTCCAGAGGTCCTGAGTTCAATTCCCAGCAACCACATGGTGGCTCACAACCATCTGTAATGAGATCTGGTACCCTCTTCTGGTGTGTCTGTAGACAGCTACAGTGTATTCAAACACATAAAATTAATAAATCTTTTTAAAGAAAAAGAAAAAGAAAAACATTCTAATTTTGTACACTGGGCATCTCTGTCGGCATCGTAAGTCACTTCATACCTATCTGATGTCCCTCACCCTGCTTCCCCACAGCCCCAAGCTCATCCAAGCGCACATCCTTTGACTGTTAATCTCCCGACTCTGCTTCCCCACAGCCCCAAGCTCATCCAAGCGCACATCCTTTGACTGTTAATCTCCCGACTCCTGCTCAGAAAAAGATCACACAACAGACACAAAGTTAAATTCCAGACAATCTCTAAGGAGAAGAAAAGGGACTGAGGACAGACATTCCCCAACAGCATCCGTACCTGAACGGAAGGGTTGTCCGGCTGGCAAAGGGCAGGGAAGAGTTCTTTCAGCTTTTCTTTTTCAGTTTTGGGTTTAACAACTGGATCTGATTCCATTAAGGAGCAGGAAAGAGGTGAAAATGAGACAGACATATTTAATATTATTACAGTGAATAAAATAACTTCAACATTAGATTTGTATCAAATGGAAAACTAGTATTTTACTACACATATCACATAATTCCTAGAGACAGTTAAGCTTGATTGTCTCAATCCATTGACTGAAAGCCTCTCAAGCTGTGTGCCCATGAAGGAGGGGAGGGAGCACAGCAGTCCTCATTTGAATGTCTCGGAATCTGACTAGAGCATTCTCTTGCTTAGCAACAGCTGAGAGCAAAGTGCAATTTACAGGGATGTCACCACCCAGACCCTTCTAGAGGCTTGGCTCAGCTGGGAGCCCTCCTTACCTTTACTAGTAGAAGGCTTTGCTGGAGGCCGCATGGTTTGTATGAGACGCAACAAGTTGCTAATAAGAGAATCCTTCAAAGAAAAGAAGCACAAGACAGAGCATGTCAGCCTCTGGATCTGGCTCAGTATTACAACAGGAACAGCACAGGATGTGCTGCAGGGAAGTGTGCTTATGCACTCTCCCTGCACTGACTAGAGCAAGAAAGCACAGGTCAGCCTGGGACAGCATGAAGCTAACGTAGACCAACAGTTCTCAACCTGTGGGTCACAGCCCTTTTAGGAGTCACCTAGACCATCAAAAACCACAGACATTTACATGTTTGAGTCATAACAGTAGCAAAATTAGTTATGAGGTAGCAACAAAAAATAATTGTATGGTTGGGAGTCTGTATTAAAGGGTTGCAGCGTTAGAAGGCTGGGCAACACTGGCTTGGACAATGCCCAGAGACCATTTTACTTCCCATCTTTTAAAACTGCCTCCCAAACCTAGACTATTATTATTCCTGACGTCCTGATTCACAGAATAAGAATGTCGACATAGAGGCTGGAGAGATAGATGGCTCAGAGGTTAAGAGCACTGACTGCTCTTCCAGAGGACCTGAGTTCAATTCCCAGCAACCACATGGTGGCTCACAACCATCTGTAATGGGATCTGATGCCCTCTTCTGGTGTGTCTGAAGACAGCTACAGTGTACGCACATGTGTAAAATAACTAAATATTTAAAAAAGAAAAAAGAATGTCAACACCCTCAGAGACTTAATGATGGAAATACTGCGGCATTCTCCTAGGAAAGTATGGAGGAAATCTGGCAGCAACGCAACTTTACACATCTGACGGCTTGTTTAATTAATATGTACAAACTATTCCTTCCTACTTAAAAATCCTTTAGTCCTATCAAAATTTAAATTCAGTAGCAACACCAAAACAAAAAGAAAACAAAGAATCTTCAGATATACATACTGTGAATTCTGCACCATTTTTGACCAGAGAAGCCTTAAAAGTATCAAACGTAGTATTTTTCTCAGCAAGACTGATGACAAATTCAGCTGTTAAAAAAAAAAAAAAAAAGGAATTATAAATGGAGATCCCACCCAAAAATCTAGAAAATCTATTTTTTAAATATTTTATGTGTACAGGTGTTTTTCCTGTGGCTGTGCCTGTGTCCCACATTCATGCCTGTTGCCCACAGAAGCCATAAAAGGGTGATGACCCTCTGTGAGTGGAGGTATAAAGAGCTGTGAGCCAGCACACAGGCATGGGTGCCAGGAATGTCAGCCCAGGTCCTCTGGAAGAGTGGCCCCTGCTCCCAACTGCTGAGCTGCCCCTTTAGTCCCAAGAAAATCTATTTTTATTTAGTTCTCTTAAATCTCAAAAAGTTTTACTAGTGTTTGAAACCAAACAACAGGACAGAGGAGCTCAAATTCCTAAGAGATGTCGGGAGAGGGAGATAAAAGCCACGCCTTTTAATTTAGGTTCTGAGGGCAGAGAAATGGAGCCCAGAGCACCAGGGAAAGCAGGCATGGGTTCCTGACCAGTAGCTGAAAATAAGGTAAGAGGAGGAAGCAGGAAAAGCATGCCTTCTTAGTACCAGGCCACCCATTTCAGGTTCTTCTGTCCTAGAACCAAGGATTGCAGCAGGGACACAGGCTAGACATCAAAATAAAGACATCAAATTAAAAGGAAAAACAGGGCTGGACAGACGGTTCAGCAGTTATAAGCACTGGCTGCTCTTCCAGAGAACCTGAGTTCAATTCCAAACACCTAAATGGAGGCTCACAACTGTCTGTTGTAACTTAAGTTTCAAGGGATCCAACCCTCTCTCCTGGTACACAAACGTAGACGCAGGGAAAACACACACACACACACACACACACACACACACACACACACACCAGCTAGGCACAGTCCTACACACCTTTAATCTAATGCCAGTACTCAGGAGGGAAGCAGATTGAGCTTTGTGTCTGAGTCCAACCTGGTCTTGAGTTCCAGGCAAGCCAGGACCCCGCCCCCCAACCAAAAAAAAAAAAAAAAAGAAAGAAAGAAAGAAAGAAAGAAAGAAAGAAAGAAAATAAAAAACATTCTTGGGAGTGGAAGTAGACCAGTGGGCTGAAGAAAAAAGCCCTCAAAGGAAAAAATGTGAATGGCTGAGAGATTGTTCATGTATATTCTGATGGACTTTATAAATGAAAAGAAGTTATTACTCCAAAATGTTCGACCAAGCTCTAGAATACATTTACATTGAAAAGGCAGATTTGTCCCAGATGGTACATGCCCTCTTAGCATAAAGCTAGCAACTATGCACACTGCCACATAGTCTCTAGGAAGACAACATATGAAAATACAAGCCCATGCATACACACACAGACACTGCATGAACGCACACACATACACACAAAAAACATGTTCTACAGTCTCCGGAAGCTGAGACCCAATCTATACAAAAGAAGTCAGGTAGCTATTACGATATGATACACTCTTCAAGCTGAGTAAGTGTGGTGGTCTGAATGAGAATGGCCCCCACAGGCTCATGTTTGAATGTCTGATTCCCAGTTAGTGGAACTGTTCGGGATGAGGAGGTGTGGCCTTGTTGGAGGTAAATTGGAGAAGGTGTGCCAATAGGGGATGGAAAATTTCAAAAGCCCATGCCACACTCTGTGTGTGTGTGTGTGTGTGTCTGTGCCTATCTGCCTGTACATAGGATGTGAGCTCTCAGCTACATCTCAGCACCATGCATGCCTGCCTGCCTACCTCCCACCACACTCCCTGCCAGGATAATAGACTGAACCTTTGAAACTATAAGCAAGCCTCCAATTAAACACTTTCTTTTTTAAGAGTTACCTTGGTTATGGTATCTCTTAGCAACAATAAAATGGTACCTAAGATAGTAAACGTGCACACATGAATGGAGATACCCTTGGAGGCCAGAAGGTAGCAGATTCCCTAGAACTACAGATAAAGGTGGTTGTGAGCCTCCTGATGTGAACGCTGGGAACTGAACTCAGTCAGGTCTTCTACCTCAGTCAGGTCTTCTACAAAAGCAGTGAGCGTTCTTTAACTGATGAGCCATATCTCCAGGGAGTAAAATTTTTTATTAAAAAAAAAAAAAAAAAAAGATCCCAGTATGGGGGCTGAAGAGATGGCTCAATAATTAAGAGCACGTCCTCTGCTTGCAGAAGATCTTACTTCATCTCCAGGCTCACAACTACTTGTTAACTCCAGCTCCAGAGATCATCACTTGTGCAAATACTGACACAATTATGCACAGAGATACATAGTTAAAAATAAATCTTTGAAATTTTTACTGGCATATATTTACTGTACACATTAACAGGGTGCCTTTATTGTGCTTAGTTTGTTGTTGATTTTGAGACAGTGTCATGCCCCTGACTCACATACACGCCCAAGCTGCCCTCAGACAATCTACGTATGACTTTGGAATCACTAAACATCCAGCCTCCACATCCCAAGGCCTGAGATTATAGGCGCCTGCCTTACTGCCATTAACTTTTGATGACATTCAGAAAAAGCCAAATACCACCCAACTACATGGGCATAGCTTACAAATAATTACAAGTTAACAACAATGCCTATAGTTAATACATTTTGAAGCTTACTTGTCTGAAAGCACTGTTATTTCCAAGGTTTTTTACAACAATCTAAGCAGGCAGTCGCTGCAATAGTGTTGATGGTTGAAATAGCACCCTAACCTATAATTGATGAAGCCAGGGTTGGAACCCAGGCAACGCGGACTTCAACCAAATTCTTTTGAGAAAGGTATAGAGAGAAAATAAATGATATTTAGCAGATACTTGAAGAACTAATCTCAAAGCTAGCAGCAGCATATTCACACTGATAGATTTGTGCTGGTACCAGATCCAAGTGGTGCAAATTTCAGATTAGGGATGTTCAACACGTACAAATAGGCACACCTTGACTGGGAGAAAACATGACCTGAAATATACTAGCTAGGGGACATCCTTAGGTGTTATCTGCTAACCCAGCAAAAAGAGGTTACATTCTATTTCATGGTTAAGTAAATGGCTCATTTGAAGTCCCAAAATCTGACTTCCATGGCCCCTTTGAGTTTCCTGTTGTCATGGGGTTTTTTGTTATGGTGGTTTGTTTATTATTTATTTTGGTGCCCCACAATCTCATGCAAACACTGTACCAATTCCCAACTTTCCCTGACCTCTCTTGTAACACTCCCTTTCCCTGGAGTTCTCCACTTGATGACTTCACATGTTCAT
Source organism: Apodemus agrarius (assembly GCA_964023405.1). Lineage (NCBI taxonomy): Eukaryota > Metazoa > Chordata > Mammalia > Rodentia > Muridae > Apodemus > Apodemus agrarius. The sequence goes on along the minus strand of OZ030015.1, from coordinate 88,555,178 downwards.
TTTAAAATACAGTCTGAGCCAGGTGGTGGTGGCACACGCCTGTAATCCCAGCACTCTGGGAGGCAGAGGCAGGCGGATTTCTGAGTTCGAGGCCAGCCTGGTCTACAGAGTGAGTTCCAGGACAGCCAGGGCTATACAGAGAAACCCTGTTTCAAAAACAAAAACAAATCCAAAAAACAAAACAAAACAAAACAAACAAACAAAAAACCAAAAAAACAGTCTGCATGATTTGCTGGCCAGCACCTTAATTCCAGCATTTTGGAGGCAGACGCCAGAGGGTATCTGTGAATTTGAGACCAGAGGATAACTATGGCCAGCTTGGTTCTAAGTTTTAAGTTCTAGACCAGCAAAAGATATACAGTGAGATAGATAGATTGGGGGGGGGGTGTCAATTCAAAGGACCTGGGTCTAATTCCCAGAACACAGAACACACACAGAAACTCATGTCAATCTGTAACTCCAATTTCAAAGCATCACAAATTTTCTGTGGACACTAGGCATGCAGGTGATACACAGGCATACATGCAGAAAAAACACTCATGCACATAAAATAAAATGCTTGGGGCTGGAGAGATGGCTCAAGGGTTAATAGCACTGGCTGCTCTTTCTGAGAACTCATGTTCTAGTCCCAGTACCCACATGGCAGCTCACAACTGTCTGTCTGTAACTTCAGTCCCAGGGGATTTCTGGTCTCTGCAGACCCCAGGCATCCACATGATACATGGACACACATGCAAGAAAAACACCCATACACATAAAGGAAAAAATACTCAATGAAACACAAAAAACAGGTGGCACTCTTTCACTCATCTTCCTCCGTCTATAATCATTTTCTCCTGTAACAAGTGAAGCTACCCTGTACCTAGCAAACGGAATTGTTCCCTGCACGCTCCTAATTCGCATACACGGTCTCACATTTTCATAAGGGCTCCAGCTATGTGTATATTATGATTTGGGTCCCTAGACTTTTCTTATTTTCTATCTGGGTTCCCTAGTCATAGTTTGCCCCTAAACATCTAATGATTCGTATGTGAGAGATAAGAATATGTGACTAATCAGGACCACGGCTCAAAGCACAAGTTCCAAGTAGATGCTAACTACTGCCACACTGTAGCGAAGACCGAACAAGATAATGTAGATAATATCTCCCGAGCTTCTAAAACTTATTGGCCATAATTACCACCATCATCTCCGTGGGGGCTGCTGCTGCTATTGTTAAAGCTATTTAACCACCCAGAACTGAAAAATTATCAAGCAGAAATAACTGCCCCAGCCTTCATTGGCAGCTCACAGAAATGGTTTCAAACCCCTCGGACTGGATGGCTCTCAAGCAGAGGCCACCGCCACAGGTTCTAGAAGCCCAAGTTACGATGACTGACACACACACAAACGCACACACACACACACACACACACACGGCCCATCAACCGCTTTTCTCCTGTCTCCCTCGAACCCAAACTCAAAGGCCATAGAGACCTTCCTCCAGCTCACCCAGATCCTTGTCGTTGATGCCCAAGTGATTGTCCAGCTCCGTGCAAACCTTCGACACTAAAGACAGGTACTCAAGTTTAGCGAGTTCTTCCGCGGGGCCGGGATCCGAGCCCATCAGGACCCCGGCGGTGGCCACGGCTACAGCCATGGCTACAACTTCCCTTTGGGCTCCTTCCGGCCGACCAGAACGCAAAGCTACAGCTTCCACTTCCGGGTCGACGCGGGTCTCTTTTGTTTACAGTTACTTCAAGAACGTAGACCGCCCCTTTATGGATCAGAGAGATCTGACAGGAAGTCCTCACAGACCGGGCCGGACGCGCTGAGTTACGCTGTACGTTGAGTGGCGGCCTCTACCGGATGAGAGGACTCCCCGCGTCTTTAGGTTTCGTAACGTTCACGCTCAGCGCGCTTCCGCAATACGTCAGCAGAGGGCGACCGTGGCCTGCGCAAGGGGCCCGGAAGACGCGCGCCTGAACGGACCGCGCCTGCGCATTAGGATCTTTGTGGAGAGGGACGACAGAACAGCGCCTGGGAAGAGCAAATTGGCTTGCTCTTGATCAGCTCAGTTCGTGACCTCTTGTCAAGTCTTCTCAAGTGACTTACCATAGATTCTGGTTGCTCATCTGTAAACTCGGATAATACTGCCTAAATGGCTTAGGTGAAGACTAAAATGAAATAGATATGCAAAGTGGCTGACCCACAGTAGGCACACTGCAAATAGTAGTTGCTATTATACCTCCCCAAACTGCGAGTGTTCGAGCAAAGCTTATTGCAAGCATTCCTGTTACAAAAACCCTCACTCCTCTTACAATCTGCCTCTCTACATGTCAGTGTGTTGTGAACCTGACGTCATAAATTCAGGTGTCCCATCTCTTACTTTTCCCTTTGACAGAGCCTTGCAATGGGGGTAAAGGGTTTCTTATGTCTTAATATTCTGTGTAAAAAATAAGAAAACACCTCCTCCAAAGTGAGTAGCCCTCCCATCAAAAGACAGAAAATGAGCCCCCTCTGCTACTTTTTGCGACTCCATTGCACTACTGTATCTTTGAACTATTTCGAGCACTTCAGTGATAACGAATCGCAGGCAAGCTGGGCATGCCGGTGCTCTCCTTTAATCGAAGCACTTGAGGGGAAGGAGCAGGCTGATCTCTGAAACTGAAGTCAGCCAAAGCTACATAGTGAGGACCTCTCTCAAAGTTGCAGGCAAAGGAATATCACAGTAGCTCCGTGTTTCCAGTACATGGCCATCTGAGCTCCTGATGCACTTCCCTTCCTTATAACTTATTTAATTTTATTTCCTATGCATGGTTTTGCCTGCATTCATGTCTGTGTAAGGATGTCAGATCCCCTGGAGCTGGGGTAACAGATGGTTGTGAGCTGCCATGTGGTTGCTGGGAATTGAACTCAGGACCTCTGGAAGAGCAGTCAGTGCTCTTAACTACTGAGCCATCTCTCCAGGACCCCTTCTTCCTTCCTCCTTTTCCCCATGAGAAAATGGGAAAGTCTGCTCTTGATGCTGCTTGCTTACCTGCTAGTGTAAAGTTTCAGGAGTTAATTCCACTTGACCCTTAATTTCTCTGAATTGCCTTGCTACCGAAACTTCATATTTCTATCCAGCTGCACATTTAACATTTAACAAGAGGAAGGAAGAGATAGAAGAGATAGGGAGCTGTTTTTTTAAAGCTCTGTCAGAAAAGACTCTAAATTGGGCGTGGCTGCACACACTTTTTTTTTTTTTTTTTTTTTTTTTTTTTTTTTTGGTTTTTCGAGACAGGGTTTCTCTGTGTAGCCCTGGCTGTGGCTGTCCTGGAACTCATTCTGTAGACCAGGCTGGCCTCGAACTCAGAAATCCGCCTGCCTCTGCCTCCCAAGTGCTGGGATTACAGGCGTGCACCACCACGCCCGGCTGCACTCACTTTTAATCCCAGTACTTGGGAGCCAGAGGCAGGCAGATCTCTGTGAGTCTTAGGCTAACCTGGCCTACATGGTGAGTTTGAGGCCAGCCTGAGCTGGATAGCAAGAAAGACCCTGTTAACAAACATATAGAATCATAACATGTAGTCGTGGTAAGAACTCAGAATTGTTTGAGAATTCTGCTGTGTCTGTCTCAATAGTAAACATGAAGAGGACAGTGTGTTCCAATTTATTTTGAGGACTAGAGTTGTAGCTTGTTTGGTAGAGTGCTTGGTTAGCATGTGGGGAGCACTGGGTTCAATCCCTAACAATATGTAAAAGCAAATAAGGAGGAGCTGAAGCGATGGCTCAGTAATTTGGGGTGCAGACTGCTCTTCCAAAGGACCTGGGTTCAATCCCTAGCACCCACGTGGCAGCTCACAACTGTAACTCCAGTTCCAGGGGGTCTGACACCCTCTTCTGGACTCCATGAGCACTGCATTCACATTGCACACAGACATGCTGCAGGCAAAAGACCCACACACTTCGGATCTCTGAGCTCAAGGCCAGCCTGGACTACAGAATGAGTTTCAGAACAGTCAGAGCTATACAGAGAAACCCTGTCTCAAGCCCCAACCTCCCCTCAAAAAATAAATTATTTCCAGGCTAATAAAAAGGATCAGTGGGTAAAAGTGGGTAAAATGATCAGGCCAAGTCTGATCACATGAGTTCAATCCCTGAGACCCTTATGGTAGTGAGAGAGAACTGACTCCTGTTCCTCTGACCTTCACACACCATGACACTTACACACACACACCCATACATGCAATGTGTATACTATAGTATAATAAATAGAGCAATTCCTAGGACCAGAGAGCCGGCGTGGTGGTTTAGAGCACTCGCTGCTCTTGTAGGGGATGGGTTCGATTCCCAGCACCCAGCTCACAAGTGCCTGTAACTCTAGTTTTAAGGGATCTGAAAGGCCTTTGGCTTTTTCTACAGGTCTGAAACTGAGCCACTGAGAGAAACATCCCTGTTCTAAAGGGCAAAATCAGAATTACTTAGTTTCCAAATGTGTGACTACAACCCAACAGTCATTGTCTTTAAGGCAGGAAGCTTCAGGAAAAAAAAAATGGCCTGACCCCACTAGCGAGCCTTTGAAACAGCCAAAAGACCAAGAATGGCCTGAGCCCTTCCATCGAGGTACTCACAGGAGAGACTGACTCCACAGGAGTGAGCCGCTGCTCCCTTAAAGCCTTTTCCTAACATGTTTATCAAATTCGTATTGAACATCTACTTTGTTTCTGTGTGCTGTGGTGTGCTCTGGATAGGATCGTGAGGGGACCTAAAGGACAGTGGGAAACATCAAAAGAGAAGTGGAGTATTCTAAATGCCATACTAGGCCAAGGGAGCCTTCTGCAGAGCTGTGTTTATGACACAAGTCTGTCTGCTGGCCAAACAGGAAAGCAGGTGATTGGAAGGCTGGGAAACACAAAACAGGTCTGTTCCCTGTCTTCTGAGGGCAGCTGGGGCAAGAGAGGGAGCAGCAGATCTTAGCCAGAACCAGTTATCCTGTCGAAATCCATCATTTGTGTTATCTTCCAATGGCCAGGCACAGCCTCGATTTTGTGCAAAACATTCCTGACCTAAAATTCTCTCTGTTCTTAGGCCATCAACCTGCCATCAATAATAACAGATGCTCTGGGCTCTAAATCCACCCAGGCTTTGGAGTATTGGACAAAAAAAATTCCTCCTCAGCAGGCCTTCTCTTCTGTTTATCAGCCCCCACACCCCATCCTGGTTGTGTTTAAAATGTCAGGTAACAAACAAAAATACCCCAAAACCCAGACACTATGATGTGGACTTGAGAAACCGGGTGACTTTGCATGTTTTCTCTCACATGGGAATGCCTTTAATCCCAGCATTCAGGAGGCTAAAGCAGCTGGATCTTTGTGAGTTCAAAGATAGCCTGGGCCAACCAGGGCTGCCTAGAAAGACTCTGCCTTAATAAAAACAAACAGTATTGTTCATAGGCATATGTAGAACACTAAAGAGGACTGTTGGACATAATCCTGTGGGATTATCAGTCACGTAGGGCCAGGCCCCTAGTGTTCTGGCTGGACTCCACCCCCACTGTCACCTGGCTACAGCCAGGTTTTCCCCACCCCACAGTTACCTGGCAACAGCCAGGTAACCCCGCCCACTATAAAGGAGGCTGCTTGGCCCCTCCTAGCGCTCTTGCCCCTTCTCTCTTGCCCCTTTCTCTTGTCCATGCTCTCCCTTGTCTCTTGCTCTCCTGTTCCCCATCTTTCCCCAATCTTCTCCCCTCTTTCCACGTGGCCACCGCCAGCTCTCACCCCTCTATCTTTTCTTTCTCTCTTTACTTCTCTATCTCTTTTCCTTTTCCTACTTCTCTATAATAAAGCTTTAAAACCATGGGCTGCCTCTTATCAAAACCCGGCCGTGTAGGAGCAATGGAATAGGCCTCAGCGTCTCCAACCGCTAGAAAGGACCCAGGACTTCTCCGCCTGGCCAGGCTTCCTCTACAGGTACACGGGGGCCCGAGCCAGAGCGCCCCACATTCTGGGCAAGGACCTTCCCCCCTAGCCGGGCAGCCTCCCTCCGCAGGTTACATGAGCACTCGCCATCCCTATATGGGTACGTGAGCCATACTTGTTTTCTCTACAGAGAACGGTGAGAGGGAAGGAAGAGGTTTGAAGCCCCTGAGAAATGTGACAATCCTGGCATAAAGGTTTATTTAGGAGAAGGGGAGGAAGAGACAGGTAGAGGCAGACAGACGGGAGCAGAGCCATGAGGGCAGAAAAGGGGGTAAGGAGAAGGACAGAAAGAGGAAAAGGGGGGAAAAAAGAAAAACAGACCAGGGACACATAGAAATAGAGACAAAGAGAGACCAGGGTGGTGAGTGTGGTCCTTTAACCCACCACACCTGGCAGTGGCAGATAATGACAGCAGATGATGACATAAGCCGTTGCCAGGTCCCTGGGAGGAGCCTAGCAGAATCTCCAGTAAGCTAATGGTTACAGTGAAAACCTCTTGCATGCTAACCAAAAATATAAGAGATGGCTGGTGGAATGGCTCAGTGGGAAAAGGCGCGCGCGCGCGCGCGCACACACACACACGCGCGCACACACACACACACACACACACACACATTACTGTAAACAAAAAAGTAATAATAGGGAGAGTAGGAGCTTAAACAGAGACAGAGAAAAATTAAAGTTATATTTAGCTGGCATGGTATCAAACGCATAAGTCCAGCATAGAGGAGAAGGGTCAGAAGTTCAAGGTCATCCTCAGCTACAGAGAAAGTTTTGTCTTTGTTGTTGTTCTAGTTGTTTTTGAGACAGGTCTGATGTGACCCAGGATGGCCTCTGACTTCCTTTGTATTTGAGAATGACCTTAAATGTCTGATCCTCACAGGACAGTGGTGGCCCAGGCCTCTAGTCCCAGAATTTGGGAGTCGGATCTCTGTGAGTTTCAGGACAGCCAAAGATGCACAGAGAAACCTCTCTTGGGGGAAAAAAAATCTGGTCCTCCTGCCTCTACTCCAGAATGCTGGAAACACATCAGGGCGCCAATCATAAACTGGATGATTAATGCAGTCCTGAGGATTAAAACTAGGGCTTCCTGCATGCTCCACATTAACAGAACAAGTTTGAGGCCACCTGGGCTCTATGAAACTTTGTCTCAGATAAAGAAAACAGAAATGACCACAGAGAAAGTGTAGCGCTTTGTCTTTTCACCTTCTGTGGGAATCCTAAGTCACTAGTTACAAAATTTCATATTTTTATCTCACTATAGATTTACTCATCTCTTTATTGTAGTGCTAGGATGGATTGATCCCAGGGTTTCCAGCTGTCAGGCAAGCATTAGAACACTCAACCATATTCTCAATTCCAGGTTTTCATTTTTTTCCAAAAAGTACCGCACATTAGTGTGTGTGTGTGTGTGTGTGTGTGTGTGTGTGTGTTTAAATTAACATTAGAGGTAGAAGACAAAGTAACTACTTACATTAGGCTTCTTACCCACCCACCCCCAAGCGAAATTGAGCCTCTCTAAAGACTGGCTATTTTTGCAGCCTCTGGTTGAGGTCATTTCCCTCAGGAGAGAGACAAAATCCAAGCCACACCAAAAAGTGAGTTCCTGGGAAGGAGAAAAGGCTGAGGTTGTGCTGACATTCTGTTTGTAAGCCAAGCACATAAGCAGCTTCCAGGCGGCCCGGAGGCAAGGGTCACTTGCTTATTCATTTAGATGCTGGGGACTGACTGAGCTCAGGACCTCAGACATTCTAAGGATGACATCTGACTCTGAGCTCCATTTACCCAAAGGTCTGTGATAAGCCACAGGCTCCTGCCGTTAACCCCAAAGAGGCTCTTCCTGCTTTGTTATTCTTTCCCTGGTGACGGAAAGTAACTGCCCTGCATGCCCTCCATCCCAAATCCCAGAGCATCTCCTCAAAGCTAACCCCATGCCTCGTGGACCCCAGGTAGACCAGCTTTAATAGAGCCGCTGCCCTGGGTCCAGAGCAGCTGTCCCTCCGTTTGGGGACTGCGGTAATTATGGTGATTTATGCTACCACAGTGAAAATTAGCAATCTGGTGAGGTAACGCAGAATGAATTCATCTCTTCCCAGAGTCCCCTCCACCCAGACGAGCCAACAAATAAAACCAGCATATGGGGCAATTAGGAGGGAGACAGAGTTTAGGGGCCTGGGTCTCCCACCCCCAATCCCGACCCCCACCCACCCCCATAATGACCCTCGGTCCCAAGCAAACATCCGATTGCCGCACTTTAGTGTGAGTCTGAGCCAGCCATAAACACCAACTTGTGGTTTAGCCTTTCAAAGTCATTCTCCGTGCAGGGTATGACCATCTTGTTTTATTTCATTTTCTAATTGCAAATTGCTGAAGGAGGGGAAAAGAAGAAAGAAGAGAGGTAACCCTCTATTATGTGGGTATGTCTGGAGCAGAGATGGTTTCTTTTTTTTTTTTGCCATGTATTGGCTTTTTTCGTGACCCGGAGAGACACTTATCTTTCCTAACTCTCACAGCCAACTCTCAAATTTTAGTGTGAGATGAGTTTGTATTGGGAGGGAGAGGGAGCTGACAGTTGATAATTCCACAGCAAGCGCGATGGCATGAACTCAACCCCCAATACTCACTTTACGAAGTAAGAAACAAGCCAGGCAGTGGGGGTACACACCTTTAATCTCAGCATTCCAGAGACAGAGGCAGTCAGATCTCTGTAAGTTTGAGGCCAGCCTGGTCTACAGAGTGAGTTCCAGGACAGCTAAGACTATGAAACTTTGTCTCAAAAAACAAACAAACAAACAAACAAACAAAAAATCAAAATCCTGGGGATGGAGAGATGGCTCAGCACTGACTACTCTTCCAGAGGTCCTGAGTTCAATTCCCAGCAACCACATGGTGGCTCACAACCATCTGTAATGAGATTTGATGGCCTCTTCTAGTGTGTCTGAGGACAGTTACAGTGTATTCATATATATATAAATAAATAAAGTCTTAAAAAAATTAAAACCCAGGCAGGGGAAAATGAGTAGGATTGGGGACCAGGGAGGCTTGCACCTGGGGTCTCAGTCCTGAGAAAACAGACAAGAGGACTCTGGAGTTCAGTGGCCAGGTAATAGATAACTGACATTGGCCTCTGACCTCTACATGTGTGTGCATGCATACATACATACATACACACACATACATACATACATACATACACACATACCACAGCTGACCCCCTGATGGCCAAGATGGCCAGGAAATACTCCACCTTCTTCAACATCTTCATCAACAGTGAAGGTGCCAGTGCTAGTGGTTTCTCTGGCTGGATTCCAGCTAGGATTGATTTATATATTTACATATTTATGTGTTTATTTACTTTGCAGCTCTGGGAATCGAACCCAGAACCTCACACGTTCCTCCACTGGGCCATACTCCTTTCTGTGTCCCCTTGAGGTAACAGTCTCCAAGCGCCTTAGCCTCCAGCTAAGACATGTCCGGTACGCTTCACCCAGTTTATACATCTCCTAGTCCACTCCTGGATATGTCTTATACTTCTAAATCAACTGCATGACTCTGACTACCCATCATGCCCTACTTTAAAGGTTCGTGTGAGTCATCTATCTCCCAGAAGTTCATCCCAAAGCCTCGCATGCCATAAACATACAAATGTTTTCCAAATTGAAAATACCATGGCTTTGCCCACAGCCACGTGGCTAGTCACAAACACTCCATCACATGGTAGAAGACATACGTTCAGAAACCAGACTCTACACTTCCTCCTTTTTTATTGTGCTGACAGTGTCCTAAGGACACAGGCTTGTTAGGAAAAGGTGGTTATTTAGGAATACTGAAACTGCAATTTAGAATGCCATTCCGCTATTTTGAGTCTTTGGCATAGCATACGCTGTAATTACCGTCTGTGTGCCTGTATTAGGCAATGTAAATAATACAAGATATATATATATGTGTGTGTGTGTGTGTGTGTGTGTGTGTGTGTTGTCATGAACTAGACGAGCCAGGAACATTTAAAAGATCAGCACAGATCTCAAACTAAGCTTGCTCGGACCCAGTTAAGAACACTATGAGATCCTGTGCATCCAGTTAGAAAACAATCAGAGGGCACCACAGCCGGTATCTGAGCAACACGAACAGCATTTATAGTAGAAAACATGCAGTCAGCCTTTTTTGTGTGCTCATGATAATTTTAGTATTAGTTCTGTAGGTCCTATGTCAAGCTGGCCTAGAACTCACTTGAACCCAGGTTCAAATGATCCTCCTGCCTCAGCCTCCCAAGAAATTATGACTATAGATACACATTGTCCTACCCTACCCCTATCCCTCACTCTCACCTCCTATGCAGAAAGTTTTAAGCCATCAAAAAAGAAAGAAAGAAAGAAAGAAAGAAAGAAAGAAAGAAAGGAAGAAAGAAAGAAAGAAAAATCAAATCGCTGTTTATAATGTACCTTTTTAGGTTCGTGTCTAGGTACTTTGAGATATAGGAAGGTGGGAAGACAGAGCAGGGACGTTTGGCCACACCACAAATAATGGAGTGCACTTTGGCTGCTTTTTAGAAGTAAGTTTGTGCAGAGTTGGTCCTTTAACTCCTGACAGCCATATTGTCCCAACTGAGAGGGTCTGAGGCCAGTCATCCAAAGCTGCCTGGGAATGCAGACTGGGTGTGTGTGGTGGTCTGAATATGCTTGGCCCAGGAAGTGGCACTGTTAGGAGGTGTGGCTTTGTGGAAGTGGGTGTGGCCTTGTCGGAGGAAGTGTGTCACTATGGGCGAGGGCAATGGGACCCTCCTCCTAACCATGTGGGAGCTAGTGTTCTAGTGGCCTTCAGATGGAGGTGTAGAACTTCTGCCTGGAAGCTGCCATGGTCCTGCCTTGATGATACTGAACTGAACCTCTGAACCCGTAAGCCAGCCCCAGTTAAGCATTGTCCTTTGTAAGAGTTGCCTTGGTCATGATGTCTGTTCACAGCAGTAAAACCCAAATTAAGAAAGTATGTGACCAAGAAATTGTCCCCTTGGGGCTAGTGAGGTGTCTTAGTATCTAAGTGCCCTGCCCCCAGGCCCGAGGCCCTGAGTTAGATCCCCAGGTCACACATGGTAGAGGGAGAAAACTGACTCCTGCAAGTCAACCTGAGACTTCACACTCCTGAACCAGCTCGCAGTGGTCACAGACACACATAAATAAATAAATAAACGTAATCAGAAATCTAAAACAAAGCAGCAAAGGAATTATCCCCTGGACCAATTTATTATTATTCTTGTTCACAAGGAATAAATTCTCATCTTTTTTCATCCTTCAGAACACAAGGAAACACGCTCTTTGGACAATGTCCAGCTATTTCTGTAACCATAAAATAAAAGCCCAATTAGGGCCAAGGAGATGGCTCAGTAGGAAAAGCTCTTGTAGCCTGGCTACCCCTGAGTTCACTCCCCGAGCCCCACATAGTAGGAGGCCATAACCGACTCCCCAAATTGTCCTCTGACTTCTACATGGACACTGGGGCCCATGAGCTTGAGAAGCAGAGGCAAGCAGGTCTCTCTGAGTTCAAGGCCAGCTTGTTCTAGTCCAGCTAGGGATACCAATTAAGAACCTTGACTCAAAATATATAAATAAATGCAATTTTTTAAAAATTAAAAAGAAAGCCTAATCAATTGTATATAGCCTTCCATATTATAAATTATACATATAACATCTATTTTTTACTTTTTATGCTGCATGAGTGTTTTGCCTGCCTGTGTTTGTTATACCACTCTTATACCCGGTGCCCACGGAGACCAGAAAAGGAGGTCAGATCCCCTAGAATTTGAGTTACAGGTGGTTAAGAGCTGTTGGGAACAAACTCAAGTCTTCAAAGAATAGCCAATGATGCCGGGCAGTGGTGGCTCATGCCTGTAATCCCAGCACTTGGGAGGCAGAGGCAGGTGGATTTCTGAGTTCGAGGCCAGCCTGGTCTACAGAGTGAATTCCAGGACAGCCAGGGATACATAGAAAAACCCTGTCTCAAAAAAAAAACCAAAAAAAAAAAAAAAAGAATAGCCAATGCTATTATCATTATTATTACATAGCAATATTTTATTACATAATACATAATAAGTATATTAATATGTGAGCATATTCAATAAAATATAATAATATTAAATAGTATTTAATGCAAATATACACTAAAAATAGTGTTTTGGGTCTGGAGAAATGGCTCAGCAAGTAAAAGCACTGGCTATTCATCAAGGACCTGAGTTCAGTTCCTATCACCTACATATATATACATATATATAATACATATAATATATGTGTACATATATAACATATATACTACATATGTTAATATATGTAATATGTATTTTACTCTAACTTTAACGTGTTTTCCATGTATGTTGTGTGTGATATTTATGAATGATGCATTCACACATATGTGTCTGTTCATATGTGTGAGTGTAGGTTTGAACATGTAGACTAGTGGACAACCCAGTGTTGGACCTCACCTCCCTGTTTAAGACAGCATTTCTTTTTTTTCTTTTCTTTTCTTTCTTTCTTTCTTTTTTTTTTTTTTTTTTGAGACAGGGTTTCTCTGTGTAGTCCTGGCTGTCCTGGAACTCACTCTGTAGACCAGGCTGGCCTCGAACTCAGAAATCTGCCTGCCTCGGCTTCCCAAGTGCTGGGATTACAGGCGTGCGCCACCACCGCCCGCCTTAAGATAGCATTTCCTGATGTTTGCTGCTGTGTGCACCAGGCACTGCACTTGTGGGCATTCTCCTGCCTCTGCCTCCCATCTCACCATAGCAGCACCGTGATGACAAGCAATATTACCTCACCCGCCTCTCTGTGGGTCCTGCAGACTCAAACCCAGGTCCTTACCCATGTGTAGCCAGTCATTTGCCCGCTGAGCTGTCTCCCTTGCCCCTTATTTGTTCTTTGAGACAGGACCTCACTCTGTAGGCCCAATATGGCTTAGAACTTGCCGCGAAAACCATGGTAGTCTTGAATTTGCGGGTGATCCTCCTGCCTCTGCCCTCCTATCCCCTGAGAACTGGGATTATAGGCAAACACCACCAAACCTGGCTTAAACCTTTTTTAAAGGTTTATTTTCTTATTTTATGTAAATGAGTGCTCTGTTTTCATGCATAACCAGAGGAGGGCGTCAGTCCCCATCACAGATGGTTGTGAGCCACCATGTGGTTGCTGGGAATTGAACTCAGGGCCTTTGGAAGAGCAGACATCTCTCCAGACTCCTGGCTTAAATTTTTTAATATAGAAAGAATCTTTTAGCCAGGTGTGGTGAAACAGGCCTTTAATCCCAGCACTCGGGAGGCAGGAGCAGGAGGATCTTTGTGAGTCCAAAGCCAGCCTGGTCTACAGAGTGAAACAGAAGTGTATAGAGACCCTGTTCAAAAAAGGAAGAAAGAGAGAGAGAGAGAGAGAGAGAGAGAGAGAGAGAGAGAGAGAGAAAGGAAGGAAGAATTTCCTTAATTTTCTGTATTTCCCCTTCCTCTTTATGAGTTTGAAATCTGGGTTATATAAACCAGAATTTCACATCCAGTCAAGTTTCACTAATGTCCCCTTTTGTCAGTTCTATTAATAACTCATGAGTAAGCTTACATTTTTTTTAAATAATAATAGAGATGGAGGAAGGTGCAGAGTGTGGCATAATGGCAGAGCCCTTGCCTAGCATACACAAAGCCCTTGGTTCAAGCCCTACCCAGCAAAACAAAACAAAGACCAGATTGCTGTGTGTCTGTTAGTCGGCCACCCCTGACTCTAAGAACCCCAAGTCGCTTATATTCCCTGTCCACGATGGAACGAACCATCTTCACCCAACTAGTCAAGGGCAGAGGAAGGAGGTGTGGCTGGGAAGGTGGGACGTCTGAGCCCAAGCTCTATTTCCTTCCAGACACCAAGATCACAGGCACACATCTTTGCCACTGACAAGGTGGATATGAGCGGGGCGAAGCCGCCAAACCCAGCCCCTTCAACTTCACGTGAGTACACACAGTTCGGCCTTCATCTGTGCCGCCTGGGAAGCTGGTGTCCTAGTGATGTTGGATATTTCAAGATGACTCATGTGCCTTGGGGCGTGAGTTCAGAAGGAAGTGCCACATTCCCAGTGTGTGACAGCCAGCACTGGACTGAAGACCAAAGACACACCCAGGCAAACACCTGCAGACTCTGGGAAGGATGAGAGGGCAAAACAGGATGGGGAAAACCAGAGCAAAAGGCAAAGGCAACAGGCCGAGACATGATTATATCCTCTGCTGTTGTGAAGCACTTTCCCCGCCGTGGGCTTGTCGTGAGTCTACAGCAAGCTGGAGACATATAAAACAGGTACAGTCCTGACTACACTTCACAAGCGTTCCAAAGGCTCTTAGCACAGAGCCAGGGCCATAGCTGAAGCACAGGACATTTGCTCCTTCCTTCCACGTGTTCCCAAAACTCAGGGACCACTTGGTGAGATAAGAAAATGTGGCTTTGTGACGTGAAGCGATTTATCTACTATGACAGCTACGATGAAGTACGTGCCCAGCAGGCCCAAGACTAGGTTCAAACAAACAACAAACAAACCTAAACCAAGTACATACATCACAGTTTTTAAAGGCCAGGTATGGTGTTACACTCCTAGAAGCACAGATCTTGGGAGGTAGAGACAGTAGGATCAGAAGTTCAAGGCCAGCCTTGACTATATGGAGAGTTCACTCCTAATCCACCAGTCCAGTCTATGTGATATACAAACAATGTAGCAGCAAGTAAGAAGGACTAAGACTGGGTCCAGAGCGATGAATACTACCCCTCATGTCTCCTCTGTCCCTGTCTCTGTCTGTCTGTCTGTCTGTCTGCCTGTCTCTCTCTCTCTCTCTCTCTCTCTCTCTCTCTCTCTCTCTCTCTGTGTGTGTGTGTGTGTGTGTGTGTGTATGTGTGTGTGTGTGTGTGTCTGTCTGTCTGTCTTTTTTGTCTCTCTGTGTATGTTGAGAGATACACAGCTCTCTCTTTGTCTCCCTGTCTCCCTGTCTCAGTGTGTGTGTGTGTGTGTGTGTGTGTGTGTGTGTGTGTGTGTTTCTGTTTCTCTGAGTATGCTGAGAGACACACAGCTCTTTCTTTGTCTCCCTATCTCTGTGTCTCTCTGTCTCTCTCTCTCTCAGTGTGTGTGTGTCTGTCTGTCGTTTTCTGTTTCTCTGTGTATGTTGAGAGACACACAGCTCTCTCTTTGTCTCCCTATCTCTGTGTCTCTCTGTCTCTCTGTGTCTCTCTGTCTCTCTCTTTGTGTTTGTGTTCATGTAGAGGTGGGTCCGGTTTCATTCCCCCGGTATCATCAACTTTATTGTTTTGTTTTTCAGACAGGGTCTCTTAATAGCCCGGAACTTGCCAAGTGAGGGCTGGCTGCCCAGCAAGCCCAGGGGTTTGTTTCATTTTGCTTGTTTGCAGTATGAGGGATTGAACCCTGGGCCTCGGGCATGTGGGACAAGAACTCTACTCTGAGCTGCAGGCCCCAACACTTCTCTTCTCTTCTCTTCTCTTCTCTTCTCTTCTCTTCTCTTCTCTTCTCTTCTCTTCTCTTCTCTTCAAACTGTGAGCATTTCTAACTCAGTCAGGAATTCATGTACAAGTCCAGAGATCTTAATTCTCCAGTGCATGAGAGATGTACCTCTCCTGCTTGCCAGTACTGCCAAGTACTCCACAAATAAACGCTTACTGGCCCCACAAACTAAATATTGCCAGGTCTCCCTTCTCAAGCGAATTCTATCAGGATCCTAGGCCCCAAGCACAGAAAATGTTCAGGCACTAGGAGGATTATAGCAAGGGATTAGGCCCAGAGCCCTGATCGCCCTTTGCTGCTCTCTAGGGTACATGACATTAATTGAAGGAGACAGGAGGGCATTCCATCTCCTTAAACCCATGGAGGTGAAAACCGCTGCCCTTTTACCAGCAGGTCATCCGGGAATAGACGGTGTGAGCCCCTGCTCAGGCATGAATATGATTCAGGCCTGTCATGGCTCGTGTCCCTTGCCACCAGAAGAATATCTGCTCTGAAATCGTATGCAGAAATTAGATCAAGATGTAAATGTGGACAGAGACATAGCTGTCACTTGGGGAAGCTGCCTTCCCGCATCCCCGTAGAGGTATATGTCACTCACACTCCTGGCACCTGACAGATGCTTCTGTTCTCTGGTGTTTTGAGAACCCCAGTTAAATTGGGGTTCTGATGACAGAGCAGCTGGCCACCGTGATGTAGCAGGGAAGAAAGAGGAGTGGGTTTAAGTATTTGGAGTGTGCCTTTTCAGCATTCTCCTACTAGGAGGCTTGATGCTCAGCCGTCTTTCCCACAATGAGGGGGTTCCTTTACACAGGCAACTGGTTTCTCCTGGCAGACTCTTCTGTGTCTCTTAGCCGACCCATGTCCCACTTATACCTAGGTGACTATTAACTTAGTGGCCCCTGCCCCTGGCATCCCTGGGGAAAATCCAGTGAGAGTACCTGCTAGTTCTTCAGACAGAAGGCACACATGAAGCATCCAAGAAAAGGAAAGGGGGACTTAATCCCAGCACTTGGGAGGCAGAGGCAGGTGGATTTATGAGTTTGAGGCCAGCCTGGTCTAAAGAGTGAGTTCCAACCAGGGCTACATAGAGAAACCCTGTCTCAAAAAACAAAAAACAAAAACAAAAAAAGAAAGAAAAGGAAAGAGGGACAAAGATGTTGACTTATGAATCCCAGGCAAGGAAGGACACAGAGTTGAGGGCAGTCCTCTGTCTCAGGTCTCTGAAGGTAAGAGTGAAGAGAAACAGTGTATACAAAGTAGGTTTGGGTCACCGAGAACCAGGTCCATTTAAAGGAAGTATTGGGCTGGGCAGTGGTGGCGCACACCTTTAATCCTAGCACTTGGGAGGCAGAGGCAGGCAGATTTCTGAGTTCGAGGCCAGACTGGTCTCTGGTCTACAGAGTGAGCTCCAGGACAGCCAGGGCTATACAGAGAAACCCTGTCTCCAAAAACCAAAATACAAGCCAGGTGTTGGTGGCACACGCCTGTAATCCCAGCACTTGGGAGGCAGAGGCAGGCGGATTTCTGAGTTCGAGGTCAACCTGGTCTACAGAGCGAGTTCCAGGACAGCCAGGGCTATACAGAGAAACCCTGTCTTGAAAAACCAAAAAAAAAAAAAAAAAAAAAAAAAAAAACGTGCCGGGCGGTGGTGGCGCACGCCTTTAATCCCAGCACTTGGGAGGCAGAGGCAGGCGGATTTCTGAGTTCTTGGCCAGCCTGGTCTACAGAGTAAGTTCCAGGGCAGTCAGGGCTACACAGAGAAACCCTGTCTCGAAAAACCAAAAAAGAAAAAAAAAAAAAAAAGAAAGAAAAAGAAAAAGAAAAACCAACCAACTTACCAAACAAACAAAAACCAAAATACATACATACATACATACATACATACATACATGGAAGCATTTGGAGAGGCAGGCAAATCACTGAGCCACTCAGAAGAAATGCCTCTAAGTTCTCTCTGGCCACAGGCGTGACCAGAGTCCATTATTCTACTTTTAAAACAATTTTGATGACTTTATTTTTAAGGAGGGGAGGTACATATATATCAAGGTGCACAGTAGAGGTCAGAAGAGTCTGGTTTCCACTTCTATCTTGTGAATCCCGGGGATTGAACTCAGACCGCCAGGTTTGGCAGCAAGCACCTTTCCCCTCTGAGTGACCTCACCAGCCCGAGTCTACTCTTTTGCTTGTTTTTATTTTTTGAGAAGGTGGTCTCACAGAGCTAAGGCTAGCCCTGAACCCCTTAATCCTCCTCCCTCCAGTTCCAGCGTGATGGGATTGCAGCGCATGCAATGCTGGGCATGGAATCTGGGTCTCCGTGCGCATGAGGCAAGCACTCTCCCAGTTAAGCTGCAACCTAGTCTCCAGTGTTCTGAGTTTTCTTTTTCTAAGTTTATTGGTTTATTTTATGTCTGAGCATTCTGCCTGCACGCAGTGTGTGTGCCATCGGCAGGTCTGGTGCCTTCAGAGGTCAAATAGCATCAGATCTCTTGAAACTCTGGAGTCATGAGCAATTATGAGTCAACGTGTGGGTGCTGGGCATCCAACCTCACGGTTTGTGCTCTTACCGCTGAACTATCTCTCCAGCCCCACCAGTGTTCTGCTTTAGGTCCCTTGGCAGCAGCCATGTCTTGTCCCAGCAGCAGATGAACGAACTGGGTGTGAATCTCAAATTCAACCCCCCCCTCCAGCTAACCACTGAACCATCCCTATAGCCCTTTGGTTACGTAATGAGTTCAAGACTATCCTAGGCTACACAAGCTCCTGCCTCAAACACACACACACACACACACACACACACACACACACAGAGAGAGAGAGAGAGAGAGAGAGAGAGAGAGAGAGAGAGAGAGAGGAGAGAGAGAGAGAGAAGCGAGAATACACTGAGTATACACTAACTATTGTGGACCGTTTAGGAGCAACTTAAAAGCTCCCTGTGCTAGGGTGAGCCTCCGTTGTTCACACTTGTAATCCTAACACTTGCGATGCTGGGGCAGGAGGATCTCAAATATGAGATCAGCCTGGGCTACATAACAAGACTCTGTCTCAGGAGGAGGAGGAGGAGGAGGAGGAGGAGGAGGAGGAGGAGGAGGAGAAGGAGGAGGAGGAGGAAGACCATCTTCCACTGGTGTAGGAGGGTGCTTGTCTAGCACATGCAAGGGAGGCTCTAGGTTTTTTGGTTTTCTAAAGATTTATTTATTATATGTAAGTACGCTGTAGCTGTCTCCAGACACTCCAGAAGAGGATGTCATATCTCATTACAGATGGTTGTGAGCCACCATGTGGTTGCTGGGATTTGAACCCAGGACCTTTGGAAGAGCAGTCAGTGCTCTTAATCACTGAGCCATCTCTCCAGCCCAGGAAAGCACTAGGTTACATCTCTGCACTGAACCCACCCTCTCTCCAAAGCCAACTCTCTTTCATCAAAATGGTGTCAGCCTAGCATCCGTGTGTCCCACCTAACTATTGTCTGGACCATTTGTTCTCCAGTAACTTTGCTGTTAAATTTGATAAGCATCAGAGAACTATGATGTCAAGGTCCCTCTCCTGGCCAATTTTGTACAGAAGCATTTAACTTCCACATACATAGATGCTATGTAATATACACACAGCTATATAATTTCTTCCCAGAAACAGCTAAGGACAGAGACCAGAATCACTTAAGGGAGACAATTGCATACTTTTAATGCTCTTTAGGGACATCCTAAAATAAACTCTTTTTTAAAGTAGGAGGAGGAGGTGGGGAGAAGGTGGTTTGATGATTTCAGAGTTTCAATTTTGTGACAGAAGAGTTCTGTGGATGGCAGGTGGCAGTGTTGTTGGCACAGTGGCGTGAATGTCCCCGGTGCCACTGAACTTTATTTCAGGTAACATGTATTTTGTCCAAACTACTAAATCATACCCCGCACATCCATCCAGTCAGGGTTTATTTTTGAAAAGAGGATCTGGGGTATAGCTCAGAGGTGTACATGTATATCTATGTACACATCAGGTCCTTAGAATAATCCTTACAGAAACTAAATAAATGAAGCAAGACTTTTTTTGTAAGATAGTGTTTCTCTGTATAGTCCTAGCTGCTGTCTTGGTGTGTGTCTGTGTGTATAGAATGTGAATGTTTTATATATTTTATATATATATATATATATATATATATATATATAGTGTATTGTGTATGGTATGTATGTGATGCGTATGCATATGGTACGTGTGTCTTGGTTTTCTTTTCTTTTTAATGATTTATTTATCTTTATTTTTTTATATGCGTTTGTTTTGCCTGCATGCATGCCTGTGTGAGGATGTCTGATCCCCTAGAGTTAAAGTTAGACACTTGTGAGCTGTCAAGTGGGTGCTGGGAATTGAACTTGGATCCTCTGGAAGAGTAGCCAGTGCTCTTAATCGCTGAGCCATCTTTTAAAAGCAGAATTGTGACAAATCCAAGGGTAGCCACTGGAATTATGCAAAATCCAGCTTACTAGAGCAAAAGTCCTTTGTGTGTTTAGCAGCTATAAAGAGATCTTTTCTACTTCTGGCTGGTACTGGTTTTAAAGGAGAGATTCTTATTATATAATAATGTGTGCTCATACTCATATAATTTAATTGTATACACGTGAGTGCAGGTGCCCTCAGAGTCCAGAAAAGGGGGATTGGATCTCCTGGAGCTGGAATTGCAGGGGCTGAAATCTGCCTGACATGGGTGTGGGGAATCGAACTCAAGTCCTCTGCAAGAGCAGTATGTGCTCTTTTTTTGTTTGGTTTTTTGGTTGTTTGTTTGTTGTTTTGGTTTTTGGTTTTTGGTTTTTTTCTAGACAGGGTTTCTCTGTGTAGCCCTGGCCGACCTGGAACTCACTTTGTAGCCCAGGCTGGCCTCGAACTCAGAAATCTGCCTGCCTCTGCCTCCCAAGTGCTGGGATTAAAGGTTTGCCCCACCACTGCCTGGCCATTAGGTGCTCTTAAGCGCTGAGCCCTCACTCCAGCCCCAAAGGGAAAATTCTTATGGAAGGGTGGGAAGAGAGCCATTTGTAACCCCCTTGTAAAGAGAGACTGGGACAAATGGAGATTAATTGCAGCCCTTCCAGAGTGACAGATGAGTAATCCGCCATGGTGCATGGACTGAGATCAGCTGTTCCAGAGTGATGGCGTTTACGCCTGAAGCAACGGGGCAAATCTCGGGACACCCGTTTCCATGTGTCCTCCTTGGTCATTCATTAACATCAGGATATCCAGCCAAGTCAGTCACCCAGGACATGACTGGCTCTTGCCAATTCACAACCATGGGTCATGCAGCAGGCTCTGAATAAAAGGCTACTGACTACAGGAATGTGATGCCTTCTGTGATTGAAAAGACTAAATTGATCCTTGTCCTGATTTCTACTTAAAATTCGAGCAAGACCACGGGGCTGGAAAAAGTGCTTCTATCGGGGGTGGGGTGGGGGTGGGGTGGGGTGGGGAGTGGGGCGCAAGGGCTGCTTGGGAAAACCTCACCTAAGAAACATTTGAAAGCAACTATTTGAGTCAAGCCTAAATCCAAGTCTAGATCCTTCTTTCTGGGGCCTTCTCAAATAATCTCCTGGCAGGGTGGACAATCTCCATTGTTACAAAACTTAACTTTTAACTTAAGTTCTTTGAGCTCCAGTCTTGTCTCTGTGTAGTAGTGATTTCTGTAACGTGTCATTGTGGCTGCTTGTGAGTTTTGCCAAGACAGTCCCGGGCCTGTGACGCAAAGCCATCACCAGCATCTTGCCTTCATTATCCCAGGCTACTGCGGGCTCTCCTCGAGTCATCTCAGCCCCCGGACACGCCCTTTCTCTCCCCTCATTACCACTCATTTGGAGTTGTTTCCCTTGGCTCCTGTTTTTGTCCCATCCACAGTTTCTTCCATGTATCATCTACTTTAATAGCAACAGCCTAACGAGGTTGGTTTTTTACAGCTCCTATCTAACTAGAGATCAGCAAACTGGATGCTGCCCAATCCTGAGGTAATTACGGTTTTATTTACCAAACAGCTGACCTTGAAAAGCTGTACTTGAGTCACAAGGTGATCAACCGTCTTGGGTTGCCTGTTGCTTGTGTCCTTGGGACAGGGAACTTTTAGTGTCTCACATTGTAGGAGTCCTGGGCAAACTCGGACAAGTTGGCCACCCAGATCCAGAACGTAATAGAAGCTCTAGAACCTGGATTCAGATTCTGAACCTGCCATTCCCTAGCTATCTAACCTTAGAGAAGTCGCTTACCCTCTCTGAGCCTCCATTTTCCCATCCATTCATGGAGACAGGGCTGGCAACTCTGCTCAGCAGGTAAAGGAGCAAACTTGGCAACCAACGGTTTGCCAGACCAGAACTCATCAAGGATAAAGGTGAGAACTCCAGAAGGTTGCCCTCAGACCTCTCCATGCGTGCCATGGCCCCTCCCTATACACACACACACACACACACACACACTGATGATGGGCGCGAGCTAATGTGGATTTTTAAGAGACAGAGAGAACACGTGGGACGTGTGCAGTGCCCAGGAAGGCAGAGGAGAGCTGGAGGTGCAGAGCCCTGAGCCGTCCAACATGGCTGTCAGCAACCCAGTCAGGTCGTTTCAAGTCATCTGAAGTACCAGCGCCCGCTCTCACCTGCTCAGCCATCCTCAGCCCCAAGACTTGGGAGGGGAATTGGTTCTTTCTTTCTTTTTTCTTTCTTTCTTTCTTTTTTTTTTTTTTGTTTTTTTGTTTTGTTTTTTGCTTTTTTGTTTTGTTTTGGTTTGGTTTGTTTTTTGTTTTTTTTTGTTGTTGTTTTTGTTGTTGTTGTTGTTGTTGTTGTTTGTTTTGGTTTTTCGAGACAGGGTTTCTCTGTGTAGCCCTGGCTGTCCTGGAACTCATTCTGTAGACCAGGCTGGCCTCGAACTCAGAAATCTGCCTGCCTCTGCCTCCCAAATGCTGGGATTAAAGGCATGCACCACCACTGCCGGACTTTTTCTCTTTTCTTTTCTTTTCTTTTCTTTTCTTTTCTTTTCTTTTCTTTTCTTTTCTTTTCTTTTCTTTTCTTTTCTTTCATTCTATCTTTCTTCCCTCCTTTCTTCCCTTCCTCCCTCCCTTCACCCCTCTTTCTTTTTCTTCCTTTCTTTTTTTCTCTCTCTTTCTTTCTTCCTTCCTTTCTTTCTTTCTTTCTTTCTGGTTTGTTTGTTTGTTTGTTTGTTTGTTTGTTTGTTTCGAGACATGGTTCCTCTGAGTAGCTCTGGCTATTCAGAAACTCACTCTGTAGACCAAAATGACCTTGAACTCAGAGATCAGACAGACTCTGCCTCCCAAACTCTGGGATTAATGGCATGTGCCTGTCAACCCAAGATTGATTGATTGATTGATTGATTGATTGATTGATTGATTGATTTAAAGAAGATAGTAAGTAGAGGGCCTGCTATCACATGCCTTATCACAGTATTTTGGAGTCTGAAGCAGGAGAATTGCTAACTCAAGGATAACTAAGACTGAGCCGGCCAGTGGTGGGATTACACCTGTAATCCCAGCACTTGGGAGGCAGAGGCAGGCGGATTTCTGAGTTCGAGGCCAGCCTGGTCTACAGAGTGAGTTCC
Organism: Apodemus agrarius; assembly: GCA_964023405.1. Classification (NCBI taxonomy): domain Eukaryota; kingdom Metazoa; phylum Chordata; class Mammalia; order Rodentia; family Muridae; genus Apodemus; species Apodemus agrarius. The sequence goes on along the minus strand of OZ030015.1, from coordinate 88,532,151 downwards.
AGGACAGCCAGGGCTATACAGAGAAACCCTGTCTTGAAAAACCAAAAAAAAAAAAAAAAAGATAACCAGGGCTATGTAGTAAATTTGGAGCTAGCTTGGGCCACATGTCAAAAAAGAAAAATGAACAAGATGGTATTTTGTTTCCTTTAAATACAAGGCTCAGGAGTAGCTGTGGGTGTTACTGTCATTTTTGTTTGATTTAATCCTTTGCTGTGGTCCTCCAGTTCTAGTGCATACACAGCCTTTAATCACTTCCTTGTGTCAGGCAGGCTGGTGTTGATGAGTATAACTACTCCAGCAGACACTTTGATCCCGAATCAAGAAACACCAAATCCTAGCCAGATATGGTGGTACATAGCCCAGTAATATCAGCACTCTGGAGGGAGAAGCAGGAAGACCAGAAGTTTAAAATCATCCTTGGCTACTGAGTTTGCGGTCAACCTGGACTTCATGAAATTCTGTCAGAAAGAAAGAGAGAGAAGCTGAGCTTTCTCTAATCATCTCTTACTCTATCTACCCTGCCTGGATCATGGACCAGGACAATGTAGTGAATGATCAAACCCAAATTCAAGGACACGCAACTCAAAGAGGGACTGGAGAGATGGCCCAGTGATTAAGTGTACTCTTTGCTCTAACAGAGGACACAGTTTCTGATCCCAGAATCCACCTGGCAGCTCACAACCATCTGTAAGCCCAGCTTCAGGAGATCCAATGCTGCCTTATGATCTCTATAGACAAAAAGCATGCATGTTGTACACAGGTACACATGCTGGCAAAACACCCTTACACATGAAACAATAAAATAAATTAAAAACAAACAATATAAATGTATATTAATTAAAAGCATGCATTTATTACTTCTGTAAATATGCATGTGCTATATGAATTTATATGTACCACAGGAGTTCAGGAGCACATGGAGGCCAGAAGAAGGTGCTAGGCACCCTGAGCCAGTTACAAATGGTTGTGAGTGGCCGTGTGAGTTCTAGAACCTGAACCTGGATCCTGCAAGAACAGTCAATGTTCTCAACCACTGAGCCAGCTCTCTAGTCCCAAAATACATACTTTTATAAACTTGATTACAAAATACTTGCACATAAATTAAAACATCACATACTGCTGGGTGGTGGTGGTGGTACATACCTTTAGTTTCAGCACTCTGGAGGCAGAGGCAGGAGGATCTCTGAGTTCAAGGCCAGTCTGGTCTACGAAGTGAGTTCCAGGACAGCCAGAGCTACACAGAGAAACCCTGTCTCAAAAAACACAACAAAAAAGTTACATACCAAATTTAACCAGATTGAAAGACGGTACGACTCAATAAACTTCTCTACAGTTAGGCTGTAAAGCTTCAGAGTAACATCTTACATTTTCAGTATCTAATATATATTTATGTACTTATTGGCCAAAACAAAAACAAACACAAAGAGGTAAACCAAAATCATGACAGAGTTAGAACCAAAAAAAAAAAAAAAAAACCAATTATGTTAGTATCTTCTTTCATAATTCTTATCCACTCCCTGCATTCTGTCCTTCATTCCCTTATATTAGCCTTTCTTTGCTCTCTTTTCTTCATGTTGTACTGTACTTGTGCATGTTAACACTTACACACACACACACACACACACACACACATCTAGATTCCGCTGCAAGAGCAGCTAATGCTCTTTAAGCCACTGGACCTAAACACGCACGTTTGAAGGCAAACTTTTCTCTTCGTAGCCCAGGCTGCCCTCAAACTCAGCGGTCCTCCTACTTTAGTCTCCCAAGCGCTGGGATGGCGTGTCTGCCCCACCATACCTAACTCACACCCAGTTTCTAATTCCCAAGATCCCAGAGAAAGGAGAGCAAGATGAGGGGCCGACAGGGCTCTCCCATCCATCACACCAGAGGCCAGATGCTGGCTCCAACCTTTCCAGGCTGCTTCCGCCTGGTGCGTCACCTCTGCTTCTGGAAGGGGGAGGGCACCAGTGTTTGTGCTATGGAGGCTAGAGCATTACAGTCCTATTTATATTTTCCTGCTATGCTGGGGATGGAACCCAGGGTCTCATGAGTGCTGGTCAGGTGCTTTGCCGCCAAGCCCGGCTCCCAGCCTATACTACGCACCAAGCATCGGCCACTTGTCACCTCCAGGCTCTGTCAGAATTGATTTCTGCCCCGAGGTGTGGAACTTGAGCTCCACCGAGGCTTGGTCTGCCCTGGCTGGGTCTTTTTGTTTTCTCGGCCTTCAGAGTTCTTCCTAGCCCAGAGCAAGCCTACATTTTGGTTTGGTTTTTGAGACAGAGTTTCTCTGTGTAGCTCTGCCTGTCCTGGAATTCTCTCTGTAGGCCAAGCTGGCCTGGAATTGATAGAGATCTGCCTGGCTCTGCCTTCTGAGTGCTGGGATTAAAGGCATGCACCACCACCCGCCCAGTGCAAACCTAGGTACATTTTTGCCTGTGTCTTTCCCACCTCTGGGTGGGGTGTGAAGGTGTTGGGTCCAACATTGGCATAGATGGAGCAACTGGCAGTCTCTCTGTTCAGATGCCAAGAGGCACCACTGGCATATTTACACTGGAGACAGAAGATGCTGGAGGCTAGTTCCCTGCCCCTCCCTCCCTTTTTTCTTGTTTCGATCTTTTGTGTGTTTGATTTGGGCATTGTTGAGACAAGGCCTTGCTAGCTAGCTCGGTGGTCATGCAGACTGGCTTGGAAGTTGATGTCCTCCTGCCTCTACCTCCAAGTACTGAGACCAACAGTGTGGCTACTACACCTGCCCTGCTGGACTGCTAGAATTACATCGCCCCTCCCACACCCCCGCGCGCTCAGAGGTCTATGCCCAGGGTCCTCCTCCATAGCTCTCCACCTCATTTTATGAGATAAGGTCTCAGTGGCCTCGGTGCCCGTGCACTTAGGCCAGCTGGCCAATGAGTTCTAAGCATCAGCTGTCCTTGCCCCGCACCCAGCACTGAAATGACAGATTCGGGCGCACTGCGGTGTCTGGCTTTTATATGGAAGTTAGGAATCTGAACTCAGGTTTCCGTGCTTGTGTGACGGAAGCTCAGCCATCTCCCCAGCCCCTGGAGATCCGGGGTTGTTGTTTTGTTTTGTTTGTTTAATGTATTTATTGGGATGAGGGCATAGGAGTACCATATATATGTGAAGGTCAAAGGGCAACCTGCTGGGGTCTGTTCTCTTCTTCCACATGTGCGTTCCTGGGAGAGGAATCTGAGACAAACTTGGTTATCAGTCTTGGTGGCAAGGACCTTTACCCACTGAGCCTCTCACAGACCCTTGAAGTTATTCTTAATTTGTAGCTCATGACAGGACAGAGCTAACTGCTCCTCACAGTAGGTAAAGGGCCATCCAGGCTAAATCATTCATTCTCCCGCTCCCACGTCAGACTGTCACTACCACCCTCCCCCACCAGACTGTCACTACCACCTTCCATTTACTTCAGAGGATGAGAGTTCACTGCCAGTCAGTCATAGATGGGCAGGGTGGGTCACCACCTTTACTGCCACACTCTCACTCGGCCTGTGGTGTGAGAACGAGCCCCAGGGCTCAGCACTTGCTCACTTCCCGGGCACTTTTGGGAAGACGCTTCCTCCCAGGTGTGCTGAGTAAGTTGCCTGGCTCTTTTCAATTGCAAGAACACCCAGTTCTCCAAAGACTGCCAAGAGCCACGGCAAAAGCTGGAGAGAAACTCTGGCATTAATTAGGTCAGAATGCTACTCAGGTTGGAATGGCAACTTTCTAGGTGATAATGAGGTTGACGCTGTCTGGCCTCATACGCACAGTATACACATACATACATACATACATACACACATGCACGCAGTCATGTACATGGTAAATAATTTTTTTTTTTTTTGGTTTTTCGAGACAGGGTTTCTCTGTGTAGTCCTGGCTGTCCTGGAATTCACTCTGTAGACCAGGCTGGCCTCGAACTCAGAAATCCGCCTGCCTCTGCCTCCCAAGTGCTGGGATTAAAGACGTGTTTGCACCAACGCCCTGCAAATCTTTTTTAAAGAAAGAAATCACATCAATTCTCGGCCTTTGGGCTAAGATCAAGTGTAAAAGAAAGAAATCACTTAATATACATAGTAAATAAATACTTTTTTAAAGAAAGAAATCACTTAACACCCCTACCCCCACTCCTCTCCCCTGGCCTCACCCTTAGCTCCAAAATTCTTTACATTTATAGAACACTTCACAATTCATACACTGCACCAGGCACCAAGGCATGCAATTGGAATCCCAACACTTTGAGACTGAAACAGTAGAGTTAACTCCAGTTCAAACCTATTTTGAACTGAGTTTGAGTTTGAGTTCAGTATGGACTACAAAGAGAAATTCTTTCAACAAAACAAAACAAACAAAAAAGCTTAAGTTGGAGAGACAACTAAAAGCTTGGGACACAAGAGTGAGTTCCGTTGCCAGCCAGGCTCAGTGGCGCACACCTGTGGCCCCAGGCTGGGAAGACAGAGGCAGGCCAACCCCAGAGCTCCGTGTCTAGTCTGACTAGCAGTGAGCTCCAGGTTTATGAAAAGCCTCTGTCTGACAAAATTAGGTGGAAGAAGACACCCAGTGTCCACCTCTGACCTCCACATGTGTGTGTGTGCGCACACATGCATGATCATACACATGTAAAGGCAGACACACACAAAAGGTAGGCAGTGGCTCCCATCTGTAACCCAGCAAGCAGCAGGCTGAAACAGAACCATGGACTATACCTGTGGTGAGTTCCAGTTCAGCATGGACCACATAGTGAGATCCTGGTTTTAAAAAGGCAAAACAAAACCATACTAAGATCTATATGTTTTTCCATTAAATTGTTTGTTTGAGTTCCAGGACAAAGTTATGGTGTAATAACTGGGAATTGTTAACTTTATTTTCCTGCAGGGATACCCGATAATCAGAAAGGTTAAGTAAGTCGCCTAACTTCATCCTGTTAGGACAGAAATGATGAGGTCAGACCCAGATCCCGCTGTCCTTCTCTGCGCTGGCCTGTGACTGGCAAATGGAGAATGCCTGGGCTCGGGTTAGCTTTGGTGAAAGGAGAAACCGGCTTCCCCACTGGAGTCCTGTTACTATGCGCCCAACATAAAAAGTGACAGCCTCTTTACAGTGATTAAATTGTCCTGTGCTAGTGACAGGCTGGAAGTCCAGGAGGCAGGTGGACAAGGGTGCACTGGAGAGTACCTCTGGGACAGCCCAGCTGATGTGAGCCATCCATCACCAGGTGCTGGCAAGGCCCCGGACTCCTCCAGAGCCTCTGGAGACGGGGCTCAGGGAGCCGGTGAGCCAGATGTGCTCTCCAGACATTTGCATCTGAGATTCCTCATTTTCTGACCTGGTTTGACGGAAGGGGCACGGAGGGCTGACATAATGGGCTCCTTTCATTTCCTTTGATCCTCCCTTGAGGCAGTCTGGCCTTGGTTTCCCCAAAGGTTAACTGACTTTAAGTGAAGTGATCGGAGAATCACATTAAGCAACTGACTGGGAAATCGTGACCTATGGAAGATGTGCCAGGACCCCTAGAATAGTGGCTCTCAACACGTGAGTCGAGACCTTTTGGGGGGTGTATGTGTCAAATGATCCTTTCACAGATATTGCCTAAGATCCATCGAAAACACAGATGTTTACATTATGGTTTATAACAGTAACAGAATTACAGTTATGAAGTAGCAATGAAAATAATTTAATGCTTGGGGATCTCCACAACATGAGGGATTTAAGAGGTGCAGCATTAGAAAGGTTGAGAACCACTCTCTAGAATTTGTTTGTTTAGTTGGTTGGTTTGATTTTTCGAAACAGCATTTCTCTGTGTAGCCCCGGCTATCCTGGAACTTACTCTGTAGTCCAAACTGACCTCAGACTCAGAGATCTGGCTGCCCCTGATCCCTTAGTCCTGGGAGTAAAGGTGTGTGCCACCACTACCCAGCTATACTAGGATTTTTAAAGTGTAGCCTTCTCTTCTTTGTCCTTAAGATTACATTGTTATCCGGGCAGTGGTGGCGCACGCCTGTAATACCAGCACTCTGGGAGACAGAGGCAGGCAGATTTCTGAGTTCGAGGCCAGCCTGGTCTGCAGAGTGAATTCCAGGACATCCAGGGCTATACAGAGAAACCCTGTCTTGAAAAAACCAAATCAGAGAGAGAGAGAGAGACAGAGAGAGAGAGAGAGAGAGAGAGAGAGAGAGAGAGAGATATTACATTGTTGTTGTTATTTTGAGACAGGGTCTCTCTATGTAGCTCTGGCTGTCCTGGAACTCTATGTAGACTAGGCTATATGAATTCACAGGGGATAAATGTTTCTTTTTTCTTTTCTTTTTTTTTTTTTTTTTGGTTTTTCGAGGCAGGGTTTCTCTTTGTAGTCCTGGCTGTCCTGGAACTCACTCTGTAGACCAGGCTAGCCTCGAACTCAGAAATCTGCCTGCCTCTGCCTCCCAAGTGCTGGGATTACAGGCGTGCGCCATCATGCCCGGCTGGGATAAATGTTTCTTAAAAACAAAAACAAACAACAACAACAACAAAACCAGCAGACCATTGAGATGGCTGGCTTAGCAGACAGAGGTGGGGGCCGGAGGATGGTAAGCCTCCAAGCATCTGGGACGGTAGGCTTGCAGACTCTTCATTTACTATAGCTAACCACCTCTCTCCTTCTTCCTCCCTCTCTCTGTTCTTTTTGTGTTTTGTTTTGACATGGGGTCTCACTCTGTACCAATCCTCCTGTCTCCTTGAACGCAGTAACCAAGACCTTCTAGAAGGTTCTCAGCGTCAGGATTTCAGGATGGCCTCTGGGCAGGAGAAAAGGACATGATGACCTCAGAGGCCCCTAAGCTCTACTTACAGCATCAGAGGCGGGGAACAGAGCAGACACCCGCCGTACAGACTCTTAAAGCCAGCCCTGCACACCGGGGTTGGACCTCTGAGCAGTGCAGAGTGGAGCAGAAGCCTGCAGCGGCTAGCCTGGGCTCCTCACACAGGGACACCCGGGAGCCTGATTCCCCACACCGAGCGCCGCGCTGGTCATGAGCTGCACAGAGAAACCAGAGCAATAAAATAAACATAAATCAAAGCCAACCATGTTAATAAAATGGACCCAGAGGGTGGGGGTGGCAGGCAGGACATTAGAATTCAGACAGCTTTAGGATCTGTCTGGACAAATTACACAAATTGCTGTCAGAGGAACCCCAAAGTTCACATACGATATGCCTTCGGGCTCATTTTACTCCCATTTCCCGGGCAGTAAATTATTAACTGAACAAGATGGGGCTGGAACAGCTGCGTTTCTAACGAAAGCTTGAAATCTGCACAGAAATTCCCTCGGTAATTTGGACTGTTAATGACCCCTGACTGAAGTACCTACTGAGCCCTGGTACCAGATGGCAGAAGAACCTGGGGATCAAAGAGACAAAGGTGGCCCTGTAGCTTGGAGTAGCACTGACCCAAAACTCAGGGACCTTGTAAAAGCCAAGGACGCCAGAGGCCATAGATGAGATGAAAGGGGGGTGGGGGAGAGGGATGGAAGGAGAAACTCAGGGTGAAGAGGGATGGGGTGGAACAGGGAGAGAGGAGAAACACTTCCTTCCTGGGGACAGAAAGAAGGGCTGGACAAACACAGGTTTCTAAAGAGCAGCTTCTACCTTTTCAATATACACTTCTCCATTTCTGTCCCAAGGCTCAGGTCAAAGAGAACCAACCAGAGCTAATCCCAGCACTCAGGAGGCAAAGGATCTCTGTGAATTCTAGAAATAGCCAGGAGTAAAAGACTAGCCAAAACTACATAGGGAGACCCTGTCTCAAAACTCCAAAACCTTTTAGACATAATAATGAGAATAGAATATCACATGGGGGTGCAGCTCAGTGGTGGAGCTAGTATGTTCAAGATCCTGGGTCCCCAGGATCACATTTAAAATCAGAACAGGATGCCATGGATTTCCTTAAGGGGTAAAAGCACTTGCCACCAAGAGAGGCGATGACCACAGACAGGCCTGGCCCCTAGGGCAAACTGCTTAACCAGATTAGCTGAATTCCTGAGCTCCGGGTTCCCTAAGAGACTGGCTCCTCAACTCTCTTGGCAAGGCCACTCTCCATCTCCCCAGCCCCATTCTTTTGTTGTTATTGTTGTTGTTATTGTTGTTGTTGTTGTTAATTTAAAAATTGGCTTCATTAATAATATTTTCCGAGCTGGGTGTTTGGCAGCACATGTGTTTAATCCCAGTACCCAGGAGGCAGAGGCAAGAGTCTCTGTGAGTCTGAAGCCAGCCTGGTCTACAGAATGATTTTCAGGACAGCCAGGGGTTCTACAGAAAAACCCCGTCTCAAAAAAAAAAAAAAAAAAGACAGATAAATTTAGAGAGAGAGAGAAAGAGAGACAGACAGACAGACAGATAAAGGAGTTACAGACAGTTGTGAGCGTCCATATGGGTACTGGGAATTTAACCTAGTTCCCCCACCCCATCCCCTTCCCTTCTCTCTCTTGCTCCAACCAGCCTTGCTCCTGCCCCCTAGTTTCTTTGTAAGAACACCAAGCTTCTAGTCATCTCTCCAGACCCTTATTTCAATTTTATTTATTTATTTATTATTTGCTTGAGACATTATCTCTCTATGTAGCCTTGGCTGGCCAGGACTTCACAGAGACCCACCTCTGCTCCCCAAGAATCAAGGATGTGCACCACCAGGTACAGCTTAGTTGTGTGTGTGTGTGTGTGTGTGTATATATATATATATATATATATATACATATATATGTGTATATATATGTATATATATAATCATCTTCTGCCTCCCTCCTGATGGGATTATATCAGGGCTGCAGATCACCAGACTTCAGGTGCATTCTGAGGATACTAAATCTGTTCTACCTATACAACCATACTCCCTCAATCCCAAGTCTTTTTTTTTTTTTTTTTTTTGGATTTGGCTTTTTCGAGACAGGATTTCTCTGTATAGTCCTGGCTGTCCTGGAACTCACTCTGTAGACCAGGCTAGCCTGGAACTCAGAAATCTTCCTGCCTCTGCCTCCTGAGTGCTGAGATTAAAGGCGTGTGTCACCAGACCAGTTCAGTATGCATCTTGAAAACATTATGCTAAGTGAAGTAAACCAGACACAAAGTGTTGTACATTGTGGGATTTTGAAATTATGAACTGTCAAAAAAAAAGCCTAAACAAACAAAAAATGCAAAACAAACAAACAAGCAGATATTGCCTTCATCGTATCAATTAGACCCCCAGGGTTGGCGAGCTAAGTCCCTCCCGGGCTCAGCCTCCCGATGTCAGGGATTACAGGTAATCACCTCCAGAAACGGCACCCCGGAAGAGAGTGAAGTCGGGGGCCAGTCAGATGGCTCAGAGGCTGAAAGCACCTGCGCTCCAGGTTGACGATCTCAGTGTGATCCGCAGGACCCACAGCTTGGAGGGAGAGAACTGAGACCAGCAAGATGTCCTCTAACCGTGACGCACACGACATGCCTTCACAGCTACCCACACTCGCATGCATACACACACACACACACACACACACACACACAGAGAGAGAGAGAGAGAGAGAGAGAGAGAGAGAGAGAGAAAGAGAAAGAGAGAAATTTAATTTTTTTAAAAAAGGAAGACAGTCAAATTTGAGATACGAGAGTTATATATTCACAAAATAATTCATAAAACTACATACACAGAAAGATTTCTGCCTGGTAATATACAAATGAAAGAGCAAGAAGAGTTGGGGATGTAGCTCCTTTGTTAAAGTAATTGCCTAGCACCGGGCGTGGTGGCGCACGCCTGTAATCCCAGCACTTGGGAGGCAGAGGCAGGCGGATTTCTGAGTTCGAGGCCAGCCTGGTCTACAGAGTGAGTTCCAGGACAGCCAGGGCTACACAGAGAAACCCTGTCTCGAAAAAAAAAAAAAAAAATTCAAGAAAAAAAAAAGTAATTGCCTAGCACGCATACAAACTGGGCACTGGGCTCGGTGGCATGTGGCTGTAATCCCAGCACTTAGGTGAAGGAAACAGGAGGATCAGGAATTGGAGGCCAGCCTGGACTACATAGTAAGACTGGGTCTCAAAAACAAAACAAAACAAACATCAAGAATTGAGTCCGGAGGGCGGAAACAGGTTCTCACCTGTCTTGTGTTACTGAAGGTGCCTCAGACACCACATGTTCAGTGGAACCCCCCGGGGGTCTTGAAAAACCTTTGGCGCCTGGCAACCCCCCTCAGACATTCTGTTGTAGTTAGTCTGAGGCGCCGCGTGGGTACCACACGTTCCCTGGTTGATTCAACACGCGGCCCAACCTGAGCCCTCAGGAATGAGCAAATGGTGGTGAACAACTATTTCTGGGAGCCAAAAGCCAGCGGCAGCCAGCTCGGCTCTGACCTCACAGCTATCAGGCCAGATCAGTCCTTGGCAAAGTAAACAGCTACAGTCCTTCCCACAGTTCACCGAGCCAGACAAACAAACCAGAACGTTCTCTCCCATTCCTTCAGGGCCACTGCTCTCTCCGTAAACATGTGGTGGATGAGCCCCGGGCAGCTCTGCTGGGGCCTCCTGGCAGCGCGGGGCCTCCTCCCTTTGCCCCGCACTCTCCTGCTGCCTCCGTTTATCCCTAAGGGGGTGACTAAGGAGGAAGCATGCCACTTAATAAACATAAGCCTGCTAGGAGGTGGCGGGCTTCCGGGCCTCCCCCACCCCCAGGACATTTGTGTTTTCAAAGACTCAACCGCTGCTCTGAGGCACAAGTCACCAATTACTGAATTCTAGGGACTAAAGCTCATTCCTATAATACCAGCAATCAGAGGGAGAGGATTGCTTCATGTTGTTGTTGTTGTTGTTGTTGTTGTTGTTGTTGTTGTCTTGTTTGTTTTTTGAGAGTGTTTCTCTGTGTAGCCCCACTGTCCTGGACCTCACTCTGTAGACCAGGTTGGCCTCAGACTCAGAGATCTGCCTGCCCCTGCCCCTGCCCCTGCCCCTGCCCCCTGCCCCTCTGCCCCTCTGCCCCTGCCCCTCTGCCCTGCTCCTCTGCCCCTGCCTCTCTGCCCCTGCCCCTATGCCCATGCCCCTGCCTAGCCCTGGGACTAAAGGCCTGCACCACCATGGCCTAGCATACCTACTCATGATCCCAACCAGAAACTAGATGTGTGTTTCCCCACAGGGGCATCCAGGACATTTGGACTGAGGTAATGTGTTGTTCCAGTCCATCCCTCCCTCCAATTGCTAAATCCCTGTAGTAGTTAGTAACCAAGAGGCAGGGTTCCAAAACTAACCTCATCTGAAAATTGCTGTGATAAATATTTTTTCTTTTTAGTCTTTTGTTGTTGTTATGTTTTGGTTGGGAGAGGAATAAATATTCTGTTCTTTTTTCCTGTGAGCCTTTTTGCCATAGTAGTAGCCTGTGTCTTTCTTTTTTTCCCCCACAGTGAATGCCCCAGAGAACAGTGTACCACTTTACTCCACCGGAGCTGAGTGTGCCTGAGAGTACCCAGAATCCTCCTCACACCAGCATCCTCCTGAGAGTACCCAGAATCCTCCTCACACCAGCATCCTCCTGAGAGTACCCAGAATCCTCCTCACACCAGCATCCACCTGAGAATACCCAGAATCATCCTCACACTGCCATCTTCCACCTGGGGCTTAGCTGGCATAAACTGAGGGGATGCTGAATCTTTTGGTTTTTTGTTCTTGGTTTGGAGAAGAGAAAGAGCACGTGCGTGCATGCATGTGTGTGTGTGCCTTGTTTGCAGTACTGGGTCAAACCTACAGAGTCTTGTGCATGTGTAGCGAGTGTTCCACCCCTAAGCTTTACCCCTGACCTCGCCGGTCTTCATGAACTAGAATAATACAGATAAGAGGTTGTATATGGTAGAGTTATGTCCAGCAACCACATAAGCACAAGAGGTTTTTGTCTCTCATGTAATCCTAAAGAAACAAGCAGAGCAGGGTGGGAAGGGGAACGGCAGGAGTTAGTAATGCCCTTAGACCAGGAGGAAAAGAACGTGGTACTGAAGGATAAAGGCTGCAGGCTGGAAAGGTCCCTAGCGTCCTTTCCCGCCTCCCCTCCTGCGGAGAAGCTCAGGCAAGGGCAGACACCGCTGCGCCGGCCTGTACGTACACTCTGTACACTCTACATACGTAAGTGACGCTATGCGCCTGCGGAATACGCCTATGACGCTGTGCGTAACCCTGGCGCGACCCTGTGCGTGGTGGCCATGTAGGCGGAAATTACTTAACCAGGTCCCATCCAGCTTCTATAGGAAACTGACTGGTTCTCAGAGAGTGCGGGCTCCGATAATTTAAACTGATTGGCTTAGAAGCTATGGAGTGGCTTGTGGTAGGCGGGTTCTGTTATAAGCCTATAAAAGTCACTCCGATTCTGCCCGCGTAGTTCACACTCTTTTACCCTGCGTGGTAAGACTGTGAACCCCAGAGCTCTGGAATTAAAATCCCTCTTGCTATTTGCATCAAGACTGTCTCTCGTGAGTGATTGGGGTGATGGTTTCCGAGGCATGGGGTGCTGGGGTGCCCCTGTTTTTCTTTCAGGTCTTACAGTACCAAAAATGTGGCAAACTTATTTCCAGAGTATTGCAAAATAAAACCTCCCCAAGCCTGATGACCTGACTTCAATCCTGAGAACCCACACAGCAGAAGACCAACTATTGCAAATTGTCTTCTGACTTCTGCATGCTTACACACATCCATACAGACACACAGACAGACAGACAGAGGTTAAAAATGCAAAACTATTTTTACTTTTCTTTCTTTCTTTCTTTCTTTCTTTCTTTCTTTCTTTTTCCTTCCTTCCTTCCTTCCTTCCTTCCTTTCTTTCTTTCTTTCTTTCTTTCTTTCTTCCTTTTTTGGACCGGGTTTCTCTGTGTATCCCAGCACTCACTATATAGACCAGGCTAGCCTTGAACTCACAGAGATCGATCAGTCCCTGCTTCCCCAGTGCTAGGATTAAAGGCCTGAACTACCACCACAGCCAGTACCTTCTTCAGGGAAAAAAAATGTTTATTCTTGAAAGACATATTCTTTTTCTGTGTGTGAAAAAAAATTTTATGTGTGCGAACGATTACCTGTATACATGTGCACCAGATGTCAGGGAAACTGGAAACTGGAGTTACAGACAGTTGTGAGCTGCCATGTGGATGCTGGGAAACCAACTCAGGTTCTCTGTAAGAGCAGAAAGTGTTCTTAACTGACGAGCCATCTTTCCAGCCCCTTATTTTTTAAGTTATTTGAACTATGGGTGTGTCTACTTGAGGTGTGTGCACATGCGTGGAGACGCCCACAGCAGCCAGAAGAGAGCATCAAACCGGGTTCAGGCCATCGTGAGCTGCCTGACACGGCTCCTGAGAACCAAGCTCTGCTTCTCTGCATAAGCACTACATGTTCTTAACCACTGAGCCATCTCTCCAGTCCCTTAAAAAAGATACATGAACCTTATGACCCAGGCTGGCTTTGAACTTGATACATAGCCAAGGATGACCCTGAGCTGCTATCCTTCTGCCTCTACCTCCGCAGTAACGGGATTGTAGCCATGCACCACTATGCCTAGTCTATATGGTACTGAGGCTCGAACCCAGGGCTTCATGGATGCTAGACAAGCTCTTACCAGCCAAGCTACATTCCCAGCCCATGAAGGACCTTTTAAAGGTCTGCTCTATCTTGGGGAATCATAAACAATCATTCTGGGCTGGAGAGATGGCTCAGTGGTTAAGAGCACTGACTGTTCTTCTGGAGGTCCTGAGTTCAAATCCCAGCAACCACATGGTGGCTCACAACCATCTGTAATGAGACCTGACGCCCTCTTCTGGTATGTCTGAAGACAGCTACAGTGTACTTACATATAACAATGAATAAATCTTTTTTAAAAAACCGAAACAGGGGCTGGTGAGATGGCTCAACGGCTAAGAGCACCAACTGTTCTTTCAAAGGTCCTGAGTTCAAATCCCAGCAACCACATGGTGGCTCACAACCATCTGTAATGAGATCTGACCCCCCCTTCTGGTGTGTCTGAAGACAGCTACAGTGTACTCACATATAATAAATAAATAAATCTTTCCCAAAAAACCGAAACAAACAAAAAAAACAATCATTCTTCAAGTATCTTACATGTTTAGCCAACCTCCAAGCTTGCTGGGTTTGGGTGTTTGGTTTTTAAAGTAATAGGGCAGTGTATCCTTCATGCATATAACTCTGCTTTGGTTTTTTTGTTTTTTGTTTGTTTGTTTGTTTGTTTGTTTTTGTTTGTTTGTTTTGTTTTGGGGGGTTAAAGATTTTTTTGTTTGTTTTGTTTTTAAACAGTCTGGTCCCTGGCAGGGGCCTCCTACCCCTCTGCAGCCTGCTACAGTTCTGAACGGCTCTCAATCTTGAGCAGCTCCACCTCAAACACCAGGGTTGCTCCACCTGGGATCTTTGGGGGGGGGCTCCCTGCTCTCCATACCCCAGCTCGGATGGGATCACCAGCTTCCGCTTTTCTCCTTCACACATCCCCAGCAGCCCCTGGTCCCAGCCCTTGATGACCTGGCCAGTGCCAAGGGAGAAAACAAAGGGCTGGTTCTGTGGAGGGCTGCTGTCAAACTCCGTCCCGTCTTCCAGCTTGCCCGTGTAGTGCATGTGTAAGACATCTCCCTTTCTAGACTTGATGGGACAGTGATCCACCCGTTTCTTCACTCCAATCTGCAGCTTCCGCTTGCCTTCGGCCCCGTGGCTGTGACCAGGGCACTCAGGCAAATGGACAGTATTGTGAGGATCCAGCTCAGCCTCATGTCTCTCCTCACCACGCCCCCAGAGCCAACCCCGCTCCTGCTCTCTGCTTTGGTTTTAACTGTTCAGCTAGTTCTCAGCGATGGGATTATTGAGTCAGTGGGTGTGAGTATCTTTCTGGCTCTTGACATGAAGTTCATGATACTTTCCAAGAAGTGCTGAATAATTTGTGAGGTTTCCCGGCAGTTTGCAAACGCCCCTATCTCACTCCCGTTTCTACCTTTTAGCTGGGTGTGGTCATGCACACCCGTGAATAGTTTTCTGCACCGATGTAATAAACTGATTCAAGCCGAATTAAAAGTCTAAAAGCAAAGTTATTTGGGAACAGCTTTGGGCAAGTTTACCAATCTCAGAGAATGAGGCCAGAGACGATGCCATGCAGACAGAGAGACAGACAGACAGAGCACTCTGGGGTAGCTGGGGGCCCCTTTTTAGCAGCATACACCTGGTAAACCTGGTGGCGGCAGATGGTGACAGAAGCTAGGCTGAGGCAAGAGGCGGAAGGGCACTTAAGGGAGGCCAGACCCAAGCTACATAGCAAGACTCTGTCTTTTTTTTTTTTTTTTTTTTTTTTTTTTTTTTAAAATTTATTTAATTATTATATGTAAGTACACTGCAGCTGTCTTCAGACACCCCAGAAGAGTGAGTCAGATCTCATTACAGATGGTTGTGAGCCACCATGTGGTTGCTAGGATTTGAACTCAGGACCTCTGGAAGAGCAGTCAGTGCTCTTAACCACTGAGCCATCTCTCCAGCCCCCAAGACTCTGTCTTGAAAGTGTTTCAGGGCAGGCAAAATGCCTCATCGGGTACAGATGCTTACTGCCAAGCCTGGTGACTTGATTCTGATTGCCAGACCTATACAGTAGAAGAGATCAATTTCCAAAAATTGTCCTCTGAGGCCTGGCCTGGTGGGCCTCTTAATCTCAGCACTCAGGATGCAGAGGCAGGTAGATCTCTGTGAATTGGAAGCCAGCCTGTCTTCATGGTGAATTCCAGGACAGCCAGGACTACAAAGAGGGACCCTGTCTCAACAACAATGACAACAAAATTTAAAAGTTGTCCAGTTGTCCTCTGACCTCCACTACCTGCTATAGTGCACTCGTGCGTGTGTACACATACACACACACACACACACACACAGACACACACACACACAGACACACACACACACAGACACGGAATTTCTAAAGAGTGTTTTGGGCCCAGCTATGGTGGTGCAGGATTTAAATCCCAGCAATCTGGAAGTGCATAATCCTAGCATTCCAGAGTCTGAGGCAAAAATGGACTCAAATTCAAGACCAACCAGGCTTCGTACACAGACCCCGTCACAAAAACAAAATAACAAATGCAGATTTACAGCCTCCCAGAAATCTATGAGTCTCATTTCAATAAAATTTCAATCCCCAAGCCACACAACCAAGCCTTGTGGGGACTCGGAAAGGGCTCCCGCAGTCACCCCGTTTCCATCTTAATCCAAGTAAAAAGGAAACTCATTAGGAAAGGGCTCTTTCTGCTCCCCAGAGGAACCGGTTATACAGCCTGGAAATCCAGTTTTCTATCTTCCTCCAAAGCATTAGCATAAAAGCACTGGAGAGTGGAGAGAGAGGCAGCCAGCTTCCCTGCTCTGGCAAGAACTCACCCTCCAGAGAAGGGGGGCCGCGGTGGGCAGCGTGGCAGGTGGTGCTTCTCTACAATCACGGGCTATTCACCACGCCCTGAACCGGCCCCTTGGATGCAAATTGTTCATCAGTGCCTTCATTTAACCATTCATCCCGGGAACTGATGGCAGCCACTCCGCCAATCAAACTCCAAAAGAGCTGGTACAGCATGGAAGCCACACAAAGACAGCTCCCCCACCTCACCCCACCCCAACCCCCCCAATCCCTGGCTGGGGAAGGACACCGCCAGCCTTGCCTCTGAAGGAGGCAAATGTCTTTGCTAGAGTAAAACCAGACATTTTTATATAGTCTCTGCTGATTGAAGATTGGAGATAGGAGAGAGGTTCGTAACTTCAGACTTAAGACATTCCACCTTTCTCACTACTGCTAATTCATTTGTGAGCAGGAACCCAGGATCTCAGGCCAGATCCAGTACCCCAGCAGGCAGGGCGTGCTTCGAAGAGGCATTTGTTTCTCTAACTGTCTTTAACACAGTTTCCCACTGTGGAAAAGCCAACACCCTGGAGACAAAGGACCAGAAAAGCCGTCCTGTATTTCTGTGTCATGCCCAGTCATGCATGACCTGCAAACACTAATTCTGAGGTAGCAAAAGCCATTAAGTAAAAAAACACTATGGGATTAGTGTTATGATTATAAAAAAAGATAAAGCGGTATTAATATATGTTCTTTGGGGAGTGTGGTGAGATGTGGGACAAGGAGGTGCCTCAGTGGGCCCAGGCCAAGGCATTCCTTCCCCCTGAGGGACCAGCCACATGATGGTATAGGATAGAATAGAGTTTATTCAGGGCATGGGAAGGGGAGTTAGAGTTGTAGAGGCAGAGAAAGACAGAGAGAGGATGAGAATAGAGAAGTAGAGGCCAGCCATGACCATGGAGAGAGGGGGACAAGGAATGAGGGGAGAGGAGGAACAAGGGGGCAAGAGGTAAGAGAGCAAGAGGAAGAGGAAGAGAGAGAGGAGGGGGCAAGAAGCCCCTCTTATAGCGGGCCAGGCCTACCTGGCTATTGCTAGGTAACTGTGGGGCAGAGCCTAGACAGAATCCTAACAATTAGTATAAGATTGTTTAATATAGGGCAGTGGTGGCACACGCCTTTAATCCCAGCACTTGGGAGGCAGAGGCAGGCAAATTTCTGAGTTCGAGGCCAGCCTGGTCTACAGAGTGAGTTCCAGGACAGCCAGGGCTACACAGAGAAACCCTGTCTCAAAAAAAATAAAAAGAAAGAAAGAAAGGAAGGAAGGAAGGAAGGAAGGAAGGAAGGAAGGAAGAACCGCCTGTAAGATTGTTTAATATAGTACGAGATTGTTTATTTTATATATATTCAATGTGTATGTTCCCATGCGCACACTTGGGTATGTATCATGGTGAGGAGAGAGGAAGTGTAACGGTGGTTGGACGGTAACTGTGGAACTGGTTCTCTCCTTCCGTTTGTACAGGAGTCCTATACCTGGGGTTGCCACACTTTTACCTCCTGAGCGCTACTCCCGGTCAAGATCATGAGAGTGAACGAGGCTGGGGAGCTCAGTGTGTCCAGTGCTCGCCCTGCAAGCCCTGGGATGGATGGGTGCCTTTAATCCCAGCACCCTGGAGGCAGATGGAGGCAGCATCCCAGGGTGCCCATACTGGGCAGGTCTGACAGCCTATTTACAATCCCAGCATTCTGAGGCAGGAACGAGGGAGGCAGAGGCAGGCGGATCTCTGTGAGTCTGAGGCCAGCCTGGTCTACAGAGTGAGTTCCAGGACAGCCAGAGCTACTACCCTGTCTTGAAAAACAAGCAAAGGAACAATAGAGATGGGTCAGCTGCTAAACACTCTGGCTGCTCTTCCAGAAGACCCAAATTCGATTCCTAGCACCTGCACAGTGACCGCACAACCACCTGTGACTCTAATCTCAAAGGATCAAACCTTTTTTTTTTGGATTCTGGGGGCAATGCAAGCACTGCATGAATACACATAAAATAACAACAAATAAAAGTATCAAAAAACTCAATCGGGGGCTAGTGAGATGACTCAGAAGTTAAGAACACCTACTGCAGCAGAGCGGTGGTGGCACATGCCTGTAATCCCAGCTCTTGGGAGGCAGAGGCAGGCAGATTTCTGAGTTCAAGGCCAGCCTGGTCTACAGAGTGAGTTCCAGAACAGCCAGGACTACACAGAGAAACCCCGTCTCAAAAAAAAAAAAAAAAAACCTTCCTATTTTATTTTAAATATATGGAATTTTGCTGGCATGTACGTCTGTGCCTGGTGCCCGCCCCGCCCCGCCCCCCCACACACACACATAAAAACTAAATACATCGTGGCTCATTAGTTAAGTAAACTAGCTGCTCTTGCAGAGGAACTGGGTTCGATTCCCAGCACCCATACAGCAGTTCACAAATGTCTGTAACTCTAGTCCTAGGGCATCCATCGTTCTCCAAAGACACGGACATACACTCAGGCAAAACACTGAGATACATAAACTAGATGATGATGGTGGTGGTGGTGGTGATGATGATAAATATTTTTAAAAAAGAAAAGCCAAGGATCTGGTTCTGTATTTACTGAGGTCCCTTAAAAGATAAGGGCACGAGCCGGGCATGGTGGCACACGCCTGTAATCCCAGCACTTGGGAGGCAGAGGCAGGCGGATTTCTGAGTTCGAGGCCAGCCTGGTCTATAGAGTGAGTTCCAGGACAGCCAGGACTACACAGAGAAACCCTGTCTTGAAAAAAAAAAAAAAGATAAGGGCACGTCTCAGGCTGCAGTGAACAGCCTGGAGGAGGGTGCTGCTCCTCCTGGAGGTAGGGAGGATAACATCACAGCTGGCTCTCTTTACAGTCGTGTATGGCTTCTGTGACACGTTACATACCATGCCATCTTCTGGCTCCTCCGCCACCCACTCTTCCCCCAGGGCCAGTCCCTGAGTCCTTTCGTCCTTCCAAGCCCACCCTTGCTTTGCAAAGTCCGCTTCTCAGAAGAAACTGCCTTCCCTTTTCTCAGAGAGGAGCCTCGTCAGCACGGGTACCTGTGGACGCCTTCACGGGGAAGGGAAGAAGTTTCTCCCCATTTCTTTTCTGGTTTTGCCTCAAAACTAAAAGAGAAACATTGATCCTGGGCTATCCGAGGCAGCATTAGCCCATCCTTTAGACCAAGCATGCCAGAGTGTTGTCATGGTTGGGACCTGGACATGATAAAGCCCCTCAGCCAAGGCTGACAATATTGACACTGCACAGTATTTCATTATATTTCATTTATTTATTTATGTATTTTTGGGGGGGAGGGGTGTCATTGTATATATGTGGCGGTCAGAAGACAACTTGTATAAGTCAGCCTTTCCTTCCTTCTGCCTCGTGAGTCCTAGACATGCAACCCAGATCATTTGTTAGGCTTAACAGCAAGTGCCTTTAACTGCGAGTCAGCGCATTGGCCCCTGCACACTATCTCAGTATTGTCACAGTACACAACCCACGTGCTATTCAATAAACTTTCCCAACCACACACAGGTCCCAAACATTGCTTTTAAGATTGCAGAGACATTTGGGCCTCTAAATTATAATAGTCCAGGACTGGGGATTGTAGTTTAGTTGGCCAAAAGCTTGCCTCGTGTATGTGAGGCCCTGGGTTCAACTCCCAGCCGTGTTGAAAATAAAATGAACAAGACACACACTTGGATCTAGTGTGGTGGCACACACCGAGAACCCCAGCACTTGGGAGGCCAATGAAGACGGATCAGGAGTTCAAAATCACCCTTGGCTACACAGTAAATTTGAGGCCAGACTGCAAGACACGAGGCTCTGTCTCAGAAAACGTAACACAAGCAAAACTAAATAAGTAATAATAATAATCTTCTCGTTGTTGTTGAGGCAGGCTTTTGCTATTATAGCCCAGGCTGGCCTCAAACTCAGTATCACAGGTGCTGAAATCACAGGGGCGTGTACTTCCACGCCCCACTGGGAATGGTATTTCCTAAAACTCCAGGGTTTATCTCAACAAGTAGTCAAGGTTAAGACCCAATGAACTGAAGGAATTTGGTGGTGATAGAGGGTAGGCTGGAGAGGCCCTGGAATGTTCCAGCAGGAGACGGGATCTGAGCCACATCTTAATACGCAGAGAGTATAAAGGAATCTGAGCAAGAAAAACAGCTTATACATACACTCGCAAAAGACTAATAAAATGAGAAATCAGCTGGAAGTACCCCCAACATCAAATAAGGGGTTCTCACAGACATGAAGAGTGACAGAGTGGCAGGACAGCCTGCTCCAGCCATTGCTTTGAGATTTGCAGGAAGGTACATTCGGGAATGGATAAGTGCTTAAAGAGAGGTTGGAGCCAGAGCCAGACTCTCAGGTCTATCGTAAGATCAATAAAGGTTGTCTCGGTAGGCAGAGTGCCTCACTCCTGATCTCAGCACTTGGGAAGGCGAGGCAGGAGGAAGAGTTCAAGGTCATCCTACATTAAAAAAAAAAAAAAATGCCTCAGCAAGTAACGGTGCTTGCTGCCACACTGAGGACATGAGTTGGATGCCCGGGCCAACGTGATGGAAGGAAAGAAGCAGTTTCCGTCCATCACTGATCCTACTTCTTCCAACCTGTGTCTGCAGCCAGGCGCACAGCTTTAACCCCAGCACTCAAGAATCAGAGGCTGATGGATCTCTGAGTTTGAGGCCAGCCTGGTCTACAGAATGAGTTCAGGACAGCCAGGGCTACACAGAGAAACTCTGTCTCAGAAACAAAACAAATGAATGAATGAACAAACAAACAAAAACTTTGGTGCTGCCCAAGTTTACATGCATAGTAAATAAATAAATAAATATTTTAAGACTTTGTATTATTATTGTATGTGCATGTGTGGTTTTCCTGTATGAATGTCTGTGTATCATGTATGTGTCTGGTACCCTTGGAGGTCAGAAGAGACATCAAATCATTAGGAACTGGAATTACAGAGAGTTGAGGACCACCATGTTGGTCTTTGCTCTTAACCAGTGAGCCATCTCCGCTCCAATAAATACATTATTAGAAATATACTTAGGGGTCAATGAGACCCTCATTGCTTGAATTGCTTACTTCACATAGCTAAAGACTTGACTTTAGTCTCCAGAGAACACATATATGAGAAAGGAGCAACCCACAAAGTCCTCCTCTAGCTGCAGACCCCCACATACATCATACATACACAGGCTAACACTGAATACAAGTAAGAGAGGCTGGAGGGATGTCAGTTAAGACCATTTGCTATTTTTGTCAAGGACTTAGGTTTGGGTCCCAGAACCCACATAGCAGCTTACAATTGCCTATAACTCCAGTTCCTGGAATTCTACACCCTCTTCCTACCCTCAGGGACATCAGGCACACACATTAGGTATGATGTGTTTATAAAAAGATAAAGAGGGCTGGAGAGATGGCTCAGTGGTTAAGAGCACCAACTGCTCTTCCAAAGGTCCTGAGTTCAAATCTCAGCAACCACATGGTGGCTCACAACCATCTGTAATGAGATCTGACGCCCTCTTCTGGTGTGTCTGATGATAGCTACAGTGTACTTACACATAATAAATAAATACATATACAAAAAAAAAGATAAGCCGGGTGTGGTGGCACACGCCTGTAATCCCAGCACTTGGGAGGCAGAGGCAGGCGGATTTCTGAGTTCGAGGCCAGCCTGGTCTACAGAGTGAGCTCCAGGACAGCCAGGGCTACACAGAGAAACCCTGTCTCAAAAACCAAAAAAAAAAAAAAAAAAAAAAAAAAAACCAAAAAAAAAAAAGAGAGAGAGAGAGAGAGAGAGAAGGGGGGAATATGTTCTATGAAGGTGTGGTGAGGTATGAGGGAAAGGGTGCCTCTCAGTGGGCCCATGCCAAGGCATCTCTTTCCCCTGAGGGACCAGACACACGATGGTATCGGATGGAATAGAGTTTATTCAGGGCATGGGGAGGGGAGTTAAGAGGGTAGTAGAAGCAGAAAAAGGCAGAAAAAGGCAGAGAGAGAGAGAGAGAGAGAGAGAGAGAGAGAGAGAGAGAGAGAGAGGAGGAGAGGCTGGCCATGAGCAGATGGAGGCGGGGGAGGGGAATGGGGAGAGAAGGGTTAAGGGAAGCAGGGAAAGAATTCGAAACCAAGAGAGGTGTGCTGTGGTGGTGTGGTGGCACAAGCCTTCACCCCAACACTTGGGAGGCAGAGGCAGGTGGATTTCTGAGTTCGAGGCCAGCCTGGTCTACAGAGTGAGTTCCAGGACAGCCAGGACTACACAGAGAAACCCTGTCTCAAAAAAATAAAAATAAAAATAAAAATAAATAAATAAATAAAAAGCCAAGAGAGTGAGAGGGCAAGGATCCCCTTTTATAGTGAGTCAGGCATACCTTGTGGTTGCCAAGAAACTGTAGGGCAGAGCATACTTGACTGTTGCCAGGTAACTGTGGGATGGAGCTTAGAATGCTAAACTGTATACCTACTTACATGCAAGCAAACATTCATACACATAAAATAAATATTTTTAAGTAAAGAAAAAAAACTTAAAACAAAAAAGACAAGCAGTGGTGGCACATGTCTTTTATCCCTCTCAGAAGACAGAGGAAAGATCCTCACAGGAGGATCTCTGTGAGTTCAAGGCCAGCTTGGTCTACAGAGTAAGTTCCAGGACAGCCAAGGCTGTTGTTACACAGAGAAATCCCATCTTGAAAAACAAAGTAAACAAACATACAAAACAACAAAAACGATTGAAAGATTTCCTAGTGCGATAATGCTTAGTGTCGGGGAGGGACGCGGGGAGAGCCCCATGAGGCGCTGCTTCAGCTCCATCCCGTTCTGCTGACGCTGAGCCCTGTGTGCAGAGAACCCGCGCATGCGTGTGCGGCCCGGGCTGGAGACCAGGTTTGCAGCGTCACAGAAACGCACACTGTCAGCCTCTGTCTCCTATAGTCCCGCCACTTAAATACTTGGTCCTTAGATGGTAAGGGTATTAGGAGGTGTGGCCATGCTGGAGGAGGTGTGTCACGGGGGGGAGGGGGCGGGGGGGGGCTTTGAGGCTTCAAAAGCCTCCTGACAAGCTCAATTCACCCCCACACCCCCACCCACACCCCTGCTTGCGGTTTGAAGTGTGAGCTCTTAGCTAGTCCTGCTGCCATGCCTGCCTGTGGTTGTGCTTCCTGGGTGTGATGGTGATAGACTCCTCCCCTCCTGGAACCAGACGCCCCAAACAATCGCTTCCTTCTGTAGTTGCCTTGGTCATGGTGTCTTACCACAGCCTAAGTAAGAACGTCATTAAGGTTGAGTCCTTAAGGACTATACGGGCGTAAAACACTTCACCTTGGAGCTATGTGAAGTACCCCAGAAGTGCTTGAGAAAACAGTCCCAAAAGAACTTGGTCCCAGAACAGACTAAATCCGTGGAAAGGCACCAATCACTCGCCCACGCAGTGGACAGCCTCCCTGCCTTCATTTAGGGCTCTGGTTTTGTAGAATGTGATGGTTGACGCCTGTCACTCCAGCACTCTGTAGGCCGAGGTGGGAATTTAAGGTCAGCCTGAGCTATGTAGTGAGTTCCTGGCCAGTCTAGATGATAGAGCTCAGGAGATAGATAAGATAGATAGATAGATAGATAGATAGATAGATAGATAGATAAACTGGGGCTACATGCCTGTCATCCCAGCACTTAAAAGATGGGGACGGAAGAAATTCAGGGTCATCCCTGTCTGTTGTATTTATAAAAAGATAAAGAGGGGGGATAAGTTCTATGGAGGTGTGATGAGGTATGGGGGAAGGGAGTTCCTTGGCAGACCCATGCTGAAGCATCTGTTACCCAGCTGAGGAACCAGCCACACAATGGTTTAGTATAGAATAGAATTTATTAAGGGCTTGGGGAGGAGAGTTAAGAGGGTGGAAGAGGCAGAGAAAAGGAGAGAGAGAGAGAGAGAGAGAGAGAGAGAAAAGAGAGAGAGAGAGTAGAGGAAAAGAGGTCAGCCATGAGCACATGGAGAGAGACGGGCAAAGGGAATGGGGAGAGAGGGGAGAAGGGAAGAACAGGAGCAAGGAGGGGGTGAGCAGCCCCTTTTATAGTGGGGTCAGGCCTACCTGGCTGTTGCCAGGTAACTGTGGGGCGGAGCTTAGACAGAATGCTAACAGTCCCTGCTTACATGATAAGTTTGATGCCAGTCAAGAAACTCTGTCTCAGAACAATCAAACCTATCCAACAGAGGTTGGAGAGATGGTTTAGCAGGCTGTGTCGGTGCAAGCTGTTAGTCCCG
Organism: Apodemus agrarius; assembly: GCA_964023405.1. NCBI lineage: Eukaryota > Metazoa > Chordata > Mammalia > Rodentia > Muridae > Apodemus > Apodemus agrarius. The sequence goes on along the minus strand of OZ030015.1, from coordinate 88,507,526 downwards.
GAAGAGGAACGGGCAGGTGGGTCTCTGAGTTCAAGGCCAGCCTTGCCTACAGATTGAGTTCCAGGACAGCCAAGCAAACAAAGAACTCAGACCTCTGGTTCAGAGAACAGAGTTCAATTCCCAGATCCCATGTTAGACAGCCTACAACCAAATGTATCTACATTTCCAGGAGCAACCAAGACCTCTAGTCCACAAAGATCTATCTGCCTCTACTTCCCAAGGAGTAGGATTAAAGATTTGCACCATTATGCTCTGCCCAAAATAGGTCTTTTTTTTTTTTTAAGGAGGGGTGGGGAAACAGCAACAACAACAAACTATCAGAAGAACACTGGTTTTGTTGGACAGCCCCGAGAGTCAAGCATGAGTCAGAATCGATCCTTTCCAATACTGTTCATTTCTGTCCCCTTTGCCAGAAATTGATCTGTGTTGGTGACTTTTTGTCACTGAGAAAAATGAATTTAAAAGAGGAAAGATTTATTTTGGCTCAGAAGTTTCAGAGCTTGAACTTTTGGTAAAGACAGTTAAATAATGAGACAAAAACCCAGCAGCAGTGGCACACACCTTTAATCCCAGTGCTTGGGAGGCAGAGGCAGGCGGATCTCTGTGAGTTCAAGGCCAGCCTGATCTACAGAGCTAGATCGAGGACAGTCAGGGATACACAGAGAAACTCTATCTTCAAAAACCAAAACCAAATAACCATTAGACAAGTAGGTGACTCACAAGCAGAATACCCAGGATGCCCAGAGGTAAGCGACTCTGAGAATAAGAGGCTGGTTGTAGTGGCTCACACCCTGCAAGCCTAGCCCATGGGAAATGGAGCTAGGAGGTTCAGGAGTTCCAGGCCAGCCTCAGCTCTGTATTGAGATTGAGGCCAGTTTGGGCTATATGAAACTGTTTCAGGAAAAAAAAATTTTTTTTAAAGAGGATGTTTGGATGGGTTTTTTGGATTGGTTCGATTTTTGTTGTTATTTGTTGTGTGGGGTTTTTTTTGGGGGGGGTTGGTTTTGGGTTTCTCTGTATAGCCCTGGCTGTCCTGGAACTCACTCTGTAGACCAAACTGGCCTCAAACTCAGAAATTTGCCTGCCTCTGCCTCCCAGAGTGCTGGGATTACAGGCGTGTGCCACCACATCACCCAGCATGTGATGGTTTGAATAAGAATGGCCTGTGTGCTTGAATACTTGGTCCCGTTAGTGGAACTGTTTGGGAAGGTTTAGGAGGTGGTGTCTTGTTGGAGGAGGTGCTTCACCAGGGGTGAGCCAGGAGTTTCAAAAGCATTATGTCACCCGCAGTGTGCTCTTTGCCTCCTGTTTGTGGATCAGATGTGAGCATCAGTTGTTCCTGATGATGGTCGCGCCTTTGTTCCTCCACCACGGCCTCGAGCCCTCTGAAACCATCAACCCAACTGCCTTAGTTTGGGTTTGCACTGCTGTGAAGAGACACCATGACCAAGGCAACTCTTATAAAGGACAGCATTTAGTTGGAGCTGGCTTACAGGTTCAGAGATTCAGTCCATTATCATGAAGGAGGGAGCATGGCAGTGTCTAGGCAGGTATGGCGCTGGAGGAGTTGTAGAGTTCTACAACTTCATCCAAAGGAAGCCAGGAGTAGACTGACTTCCAGGCTGCTAGGACGAGGGTTTTAAAGCCCATGCCCACAGTGATACATCTATTCCAACAAGGCCACACCTCGTAATACTGCCACTCCCTGGGCCAAGCATATACAAACCAACACACCAACTAACTGCCTTCTTTTGTAAATTGCCTTGGTCATGGTGGGTGTTGGTGGTGGTGGTAGGGTTTTGTTGTTGTTTTGTCTTGTTTTTGTTTTGTTTTGTTTTTGAGACAGGATCTCTCTACTTTATAGCTCTGGCTATCCTAAAAGTCACTACATAGATCAGACTGGTCTGATTCACCTGCTTCTGCTTCCCAAGTGCTAGAATTATAGGCATTAGACATTCAGGTAGAGGTGCCTGTGAAGCCACAGGGCAAGGAGTCTTAATTAAACACTTTACTCAGGCAGGGCAGTGGTGGTGCATGCCTTTAATCCTAGCACTTGGAAGGCAGAAGCAGGTGGATTTCTGAGTTCGAGGCCAGCCTGGTCTACAGAGTGAGTTCCAGGACAGCCAGGGCTACACAGAGAAACCCTGTCTCGAAAAACCAAAACCAACCAAACAAACAAAAGCCAAAAAACTTTATTCAGGGTTAGAAGGTGATGTCACTGGCGACATCAAAATGTCCCCAACTCTGTCAGAAATGCTGTTAGCTGTTGGTAACCCCATAACATCTTAAAATTAAAACCAAACAGTTCATTCCAGGATCCCCTGCTCATGGGCTTAACTGTATCAGAGATCCGGGGCAGCCCCACAGGGCTACTTCTCCAGACAGCTCAGCTGGCTGGCAGAGAGATGCTTAACCTTGGCACTACATCCTCAAATCTTTCTGAAACCATGAAGGGCAACTTCTCACATATTATTGCCTGAAACCCCCGCCCCCAGCTTACATATCAACCATTGGCAAGCCCAATGCTATATTTCCACCATAAAAGTTAGACAGAGATAAATCGTTAACACGATTGTTTACACCAGTCATAACTCACCTGCTGGCAAAAGGAGAGATTGCCTTCCCTTAACAAGAAGAGAATGAGCCTGGCATGGTGGCACAAGTCTTTAATCCCGGGCCTCAGGAAGCAGGGGCTGACTGGTCTCTATAAGTTCGAGGTCAACCTGGTCCACACCGTGAGTACCAGGCAGCCAAGGCCACACATAGTGAGACATGTGTGAATCTCACAAAATCAAGAAGCAGAAGAAAAAGGAGGAAAAAGAGTGTCTAATGGCAGCCACCTGCATGTGGTGCTCTCTGGGGGAGGAAGTGGGAAAGAACGGACAGACAGACAGATGGACGGGCGGACGGACAGAGACAGAACTGGGAGAGGAGGAGGAGGGAGGAGGAAAAGGACAGAAGGGTAGGAAGGAGGACTTCAGAAAGAGGCCAGGCAAAGAGCTTCCAGACTAAAGAAGCAGCCAGCAACTTCAAATCCTACAGGGTATCTATAGAAAAAAAGAGCAACCAGGGAGGGTCAGCCAGTAAAGAGAGTCAGTTCCCTGGTGCCCTCCACGGGGAGATTTTGGTTGCTCATCCGGTAGCAAAATAAACAGAAACAAATCTTTTATTTATTTATTTATTTATTTATTTATTTTTATTTTCGAGACAGGGTTTCTTTGTGTAGCCCTGGCTGTCCTGGAACTCACTCTGTAGATGACGCTGGCCTCGAACTCAGAAATCCACCTGCCTCTGCCTCCCAAGTGCTGGGATTAAAGGCGTGTGTCACCACCACTGCCCAGAAACAAATCTTATAAGGAGTGCAAACAGCTGAGGTCGAACCTGGTGAACAGTAGCTTGGTACATATTGCCCGGAACATAAAAACATTAATTGGGAAGTGTGTGTGTGTGTGTGTGTGTGTGTGTGTGTGAGAGAGAGAGACTTGAAGAGAGAAGCTGAGCTCGGAGCCTTCCAGAATCAGCCTGTAGCTAGAATGGACCAGGGCTAAGCTGGAAGCCTCCTCTCCTACATATTCATTGGGAAGTTTCTCACCAGCCTCGGAGGGAGCCCCTAGACAGAAAAACCCCTCCCACCAGGCTCCGTGATTAATCCTCAACTCCCTGGAGGCTTGATATAAAAAATAGACTAATCATTCTCTCTCACCATCTGGACGATTATGCTCTCCCATCAGCTGGTACAAAATGAAGGGTTGGTGACACTTTGGTGACAGCCCTGCCCCCATCACATCTGGGCCCTAATCTCTTGAATTAGCCAAATCAAGGGAAGTTTGGGACTGTATTGTGAGCTGTGTGATGGAATAAATAACCCACCCGCCAGGCTGCACTCCAAGTCTCCCCACCCCCGCCTCGCTGAAGCGGCCAGACGGGCTGTGCACACGCTCAGGGAGACCCAAGGATGCATACAGTAGGGCCGCAGCAGCAAGATGTCCATCTGCTGTCTACCCTGGGCCTGTGGGGCCCAGGGCTATCTCAGGTAGGACTGGGTGAGCTTGGACGTGGGAGGAACAATACCAGGACTCTGAGATGTTAGGACTCTTCTGTGTCCCCCAATTCCTGGCACTGATTGTACAGGTCTGGAATGTTGGTACTGGGACCTCTGAAACCTGTGACATCACATAGGCGACAACGAGACCTACACTCCCAAGACAACGGCCACCATATTCCCAGAATCCATTGGGCTCACCTTTACCTGTGACCAAGTCACCATCTCTGTGTGTGTGTGTGTGTGTGTGTGTGTGTGTGTGTAAGAGAAATCTCTCTCTCTCTCTCTCTCTCTCTCTCTCTCTCTCTCTCTCTCTCTCCCCCTCCCCCTTCTCTTTCTGACGCCACCTTTGCCCTTTCCCATCTCAATAAACCTCACGTGGAACTGTTTGGCCTGGTGTGCTCTTTCTGGAGCCGCTGCGGCCCAATGATCCCACATGGAACTCTCCAGAACTGTTTTATAGATTGCTCACAGATGGACCACATGTGGCCTTCCGACATCCTTTTTAGGCCAAGTACTCAAAAGAAGGGCACAAAGTGGGACTTGGGAAGGGTTAGCCACATGAGTGAATGAATGAATGAATGAATGATAGAAGTTAGAGTGCCAGGAACACATTCCAGCCAGAAAACATTCCACTTCTTTCTTTAAAAAACAAAACAAAACAAAACAAAACCTATTACATATGTGTGTGGGGATGTTTTGCTTACAAGTGTACCTCATGCCTGGAGCTGGTGTATGGCGCCTATGAGGACCACGGAGGCATGAAGAGGATGTCAGTTCTCCTGGAACTGGAGTTACAGCTGCTTATGAAATTCCTGTGGATGTTGGGAATCAAACCTTTTTTTTTTTTTTAAAGATTTATTTATTTATTTATTTATTTATTTATTTTATGTATGTGAGTACACTGTCACTGTCTTCAGACACACCAGAAGAAGGCATTGGGTCCCATTACAGATGGTTGTGAGCCACCATGTAACGGTTGCTGGGAATTGAACTCAGAACCTCTGCAAGAGCAGTCGGTGCTCTTCAGCACTGAGCCGTCTCTGCAGCCCCTATGGAATTTCTTCAGGCGCACCATGCGTTCATCCTGAGCAGGCACTGTGTCTCTTCAGACCAGAAGGCGCTTTATTAGACCTCTTTTCCTGCCCCCTTTCGCTCAGTGTGTTTAGTTTTTTGCCAGCCAGGGTCTCCCTATGTAGCCTTGGTTGGCCAGGAACTCACTGTGTAGACCAGGCTGGCCTCGAACTCACAGAGAAATCTGCCTGTCTCTACTTCTGAGTGTTGGGATCAGAGGTGTGCGCCACCCACCCCTAGCGTGGAAAGCACTTTCTGAGCTGTAAAGGTTACACAGTAGGCAGAGCTGCGGATGCATGTGGCTAGTCAGGGCCTGCTCAGACAGACTGGTAAGAAAGCCAGTCTCCTGCCGGCTGCCTCAGCCCAGGGTCTGTGTTCTACAGGCCTGCTTCACAGCACATTCTCTGTGGGCAGAGGGTAACCCAGTGACTCAGCCCCGTTAGTGGTGGCTGGGGGCGGGGGGGGGGTCTCCCAGAGACACAGCTTGGCACACTAAGCCCTGTTTTTATTTGAGGTTCATCTTGACAGGCAGAGAATCCCTGTAGGCAGGGTGGTGACTAAGGCTGGTGTGTCACGAATACTGCTGGCCTCCTCGATGCCCCAGTGTCCCTGGAGGAACTATGAGAACGTGTCCTTTCCTGCTTGTTCGGCAGACGAGGGCTGGGGGCTGAGGAAACTGGGACTTCCCTGCAAAGGAGCAGAGCAGACGGCTACCCACCCGCACAGACACCCATGTGCCCAGCCAGGCTCCTGCCAGAGAAAGGGCATTTCATAGTCACCGCTTAAAGCCAGGTATGGCGGCACAAACCTGTGATACCAGTACTAAGAAGGCTGAGGTGGGGGGCAGGAAGGGGGTAGTCTAACTAAATAATTAAAGCTAACTAACCCACCCCACCCCCATCTTGGCTCACCGATGCTCCAGAGGAGGATTCAGCCCCCAGAGTGTATCCCTGCTACCCCACCCAACATGTCTCTAAAATAGCTACATTTTCTTTCTCCCTCAAAAGGTTCCCCAAAGCAGCGCTTCCACCCACATCTCAGCTCCCCCACACGCCCCTCCTGTCTCCCCAGCAGACAGCCCACTGCAGCCTCCCTCCCACTCAGCCCTCTGCTCTCTGAGCTCCGAACACCCAAAAAGGAAAAAGGATTTGTGCTGAGGGAAGACAGAGCCGGGGAGGACGGGAAGGGCTGCCTGCCAGCTGACGTTCCGCAGGATAAGCCGCCTGCGTCGCGGCCAAGGGTGTAGCTCCTGTGGATTCTGGGAGATGGAGGAAAAGGGAGAGAGAGAAGAATGTTCCGGTTGGCTCGGCACAGCCCAAGTCCTGCAATAAACAGTACTGAAGAGGCTTTCCCAGAGGGAGGATGGATCGAAGGGCGGTAGAGAACTCAGGAGATTAGATATTCATTCAACAAGCGTTTAACCCACTCTATGTGCCAGGCAATACACATACAGCAAAGAATGCAAAGAAAAATACAGTATACGTGCCCTAGAAAACTCTCACATTTGAGTGGGAGAGACACGAGCAGAAAGGATAATGTAACTCTAAGAAAGAGACGGCACTGGGCACAGTGGGAGTCGGAGACAGAGAGGTGGTCGGAAAGCCTCTCCCTCCCGGGAGGAACTGAATTGATGAAATGAAGAAGAGGCGTTCCCAGCCTACAGAAGCACCCCGTGGGGAGGCCTGGGGCTGCGGGAGCACCCTGTGAGGAGACCCGGGGCTGAGGAGGACTGGGGCTTCGGGAGCACCTTGCACAGCGACCTGGGGTTGCAGGAGCGCCCTGTGAGGAGCCCTGGGGGTGTGGAAGCAAACCAGAGCTGAGGCCTCAGGTACCAGGACATGTTTAGAAAAGTTCGGGATGTTTTCATTCTCAATGTTGTAGGATTTTCGATGTATTTTACCACTGAGGGCTCTGTTTTTTTGGAGTTTTACTATGCAGCTGCACGTGGAACGCCATATGTCGATGGGCTAGCCAGAGTGCTGGGCTCAGACACGGGCACCACAGAAGGGTTTTTGTTTCGTTCATTTTGTTTGGTTTGTTTTGTTGTTTTAGGCAAAGTCTTGCTATACGACCCAGACTGGCCTTGGAACTTGGAATAATAACCCTGCCTCGTTTTCTCAAGTACCAAAATACACATGTGTACCACCACACCTGGCCCATGGATTTCTAAAATATTTTTAAATTAAAATGTAATCATGCAGGGTGATGACAAAACAACTTTAATCCCAGCACTCAGGAGGCAGAGGCAGGAAGATCTCTGAGTTGGAGGCCTACATAGCCAGTACCAGGGCAGCCAGGGCTACACAGAGAAACCCTGTCTCAGAAAAAACAAATAAACACGCAAAGAAACACATTAATTATTATGTAATTACAATACTTTCCCCCCTTTCCTTCCTCCCCTCTACCCTTCTCGAGTATCTCGCTCACTCCCCCCTCAAACTGATGGCCTCTCTTCCTTTGATTATTATATGGTTATCCCTAGAGTCATATGTACAGAAACACCAAAAACAAATTTGCATATTTGTGCATGCATGTCTATCTTTAAAAAAAAAAAAAAAGAGATGGCTGCTTTTCCGAGAGGACCCAAGTTCAATTCCCAGCATACACATTACCTGCCAAGGATCTGTATTGGGTTCATTTCTCTGCCAGTTAAAGAATTAAAAGTCAGGGGGAAAGTTCTCCTGTAAAACAGATGAAAGGGAGCAGGGAAAATCTCAGACATGGCCATAGACTCGATAAATGAAAATTACTTATATTAAAGGTAAAGAAGCACAAATACACCAAGACGGACAGACAGGCAGAGAGCAAGACTCAGTGAGGGTGGGGAAGGACTCGGGAAGCCGAGCCCAAGCCTGGTGTCTTCTACAGGGTTGGATTGTTGTCCATGTCTTGTTTTGTTTTGTTTTGTTTTTTAGAGACAGGGTTTCTCTTGTAGCCCTGGCTGTTCTAGAACTTGCTCTGTAGACCAGGCTGGCCTTGAACTCACAGAGATCCTCCTGCCTCTGCCTCCTGAGTGCCACCACTGCCCAGCTTGGGTTTTGTTCTGTTGTATTTTTTTTAAGGGTCTTTGGCGGGCCTCAGTGTCAAGCCTTTGTCTCAGAAGGATGAGGATAAAGTGATAGTTTGTCACTTTTCACATCTATCCTATCAGGGACCAACCTCCCAGTCCTCACTCATTAGGAGGCTTACCACCCCCTGTAGCTCCATTCCAGAGCATCTCATGCTTTCTATTGGCCTAAGAGGGCTCTAGAACTCATAGGCACAGGCTCACATAAACAAGCGACGTACGACCCATGGATGCTGATGTTTCTTGCGTAGGTCAGCTGGGTTGGTTACGCAGAGAATGGGGATGCCTCCCTGGGGTGCAACTATTAGGGGAGGGGACCCAAAACAACAACAGCAGCAACAACAAAACACAACCAAGCATGGTAGTGCATGCCTATTCTTCCAGCTACTTCTGAAGCAAGAGGATTGTGAGTTCAAGACCAGCCTGGGTAGCAGAGAAGTTGATGCCAGTTCAGGCTGCAGTGAAGTAACACACACACACACACACACACACACACACACACCTGGGGCTTTATCAAAAGGTTTTAGGATATATGTGCCTGACCAGACCCTTATTTTGAAAATTTTTTCCATGGTAACCAACCTGGGGCACAAGATGGGAGATTTAGAGGTGACAGAACTTGGGGTGGGGCCGGGCGGTGGTGGAAATGGCCAGGCAGTGGTGGTGCACGCCTTTAATCCCAGCACTTGGGAGGCAGAGGCAGGTGAATTTCTGAGTTCGAGGCCAGCCTGGTCTACAGAGTGAGTTCCAGGACAGCCAGGGCTACACAGAAAAACCCTGTCTCGAAAAAACAAAAAACAAAACAAAACCAAAAAACAAAACAAAACAAAACAAAACAAAAAAAAAAAGAACTTGGGGTGGTACCCTAGATAAAATCGGGGTGTCGAGGAGACCTGAATTCAGAGTTTCACATGCAAGAAACAGTGGTAGAGATCTTCAGGTCTTCAAAAAGTTGGTTTACTAGTTACAGTGACAAGTATGGGGGATGGGGGTAGAAAGAAGAGGGTGCTATGTTCTGACATGGATGTTGGGTGGACAAGGCTGCTGTGAGTAGAGGTGGGGAAGCTGGGCACAGGATCAAGCTTACAGGAAGGCCAGGCAAGACCCACTACTGGCTTCAGGTACCCAAGGACAGCCAGGAACTGAAAATCAGCAAGAAGGTAAGGTGGGGCCGGTCTGGGAGGAGAGAAGACTTGGGAGTCAGGCTGTAGTTAAAGCCATGGGTGTGGGTGAGATCACCCAGGAGGAGAAAAAAATAGGGCACGCACCCTGGGCTTCCTTCCCTGGGGCCTGATGGGCAGATATAACACCAGAGAAAGTGCTTAGCCTGACCCTTGTCCGAATAGAGGCTTAAAAAATACTGTTGCTAAACAAAAAGTAGGGAGATGGCGCCGTGTGTAAAGAACCCTCACTTCACAAGCCGGTCAGACAACTGATTTCTATCCCTGGAAGACATGATGGAAGGAGAGAACAGACTCCTAAAACTTCCCCTCTGCCCTCTGCATACATACCGTGGGATGTAGCACGCCTCCACACACCCACATGTTGTGAATAGAGGCCATGACTAATCCCAGTACTCAGGAAGCAGAGGCAGAGAGAGATCTCCATGAGTTTGAGTCTAACTTGGACTACATAGCATGTTCCAGGCCAGTCAGGGGTACACAATAAGACTCTGCCTCATAGAAACAAAACACAAAATACAGAGTCATGAACAGTGTTAAAGAAAGGAGTTTAGGCCAGTTGGAAAGTATGAGAGAGACCCTGGTTCTTCCCATCAAAGACAAGTACATGTACACACACATAGACACACATACACATGTACACACACACACACACACACACACACACACACAGTGCATAAGTGGAGATCAAAGGATAACTTACAGAAGTCAATTCATGCAGATCCAACTCGGGTCATCAGGCTTGGCTGCAAGCATCTTTCCCCACCAGATCTCACCAACCCTCTGTCTTCTTTGTTCCTGACCCCTGGGAAGCCCCGCTGAGATGCTTCCCAGCGTAACTCCTGCCTTTCTGGTCCTGGGGCTCTGATTAGCTGCAAGGCACCAAATGCTCACTCTGTGTGTGTGTGTGCCTCCTACTCTCTCCCTTGTCTGATATTTTTAAACAGTTTTATTTGTAGACAGTCTTCGTCACTGCTATCAGCTGTCTGTTTAAAGTATTTTCATCAAATATTGTGTGTGTGTGTGTGTGTGTGTAGTTAAACTGCAACTTTCTGCGGAAAGAAGCAAGGGCATGAATTATTTTAAAATGACACTTTTAACTAACTTCTGATTGGCTCCTGCTTTGGCTCTTGAGTCTAAATGAAGGTGTGTTAGTTACAACATCAAACAAAAAACGTCAACGTCAAAGCAGTGGTGGGGGCTGGAGACACTGACGCAGAAGGATCCCATCCAAATGAAGCCCAGTTGTTCCGGCCCAACTCAGCCTTTGTCTTCCTCTTTGTGTATCTATTGTCCTATATATTTTCCAGTCCACCCATCTACCACCCATCCACCCATCATCCACCTATCCACCCATCCACTGATCATCCACCTATCAATTCAGCTATCCACCTATCCATCCACCCACCCATCCATCCCCCACCTATCCATCCATCTACCCATCCACTTATCAATTCATCTATCAACCTACCCATCCATCCACCCACCCACCCATCCATCCATCTATCCACCTACTCATCCATCCATCCATCCACCCACCCACCCACCCATCCATCCATCTATCCACCTACTCATCTATCTATCCATCCATCCACCTACCTACCCATCCATCATCCACCTACCCACCAGCCTGGCATGACAACAGACTGGTGAGGCAGAGGCAGGTGAATCTCTAAGTTCAAGGCCAGTCTGGTATACATAGCTAGTTCTAGGCCAGCTATGGCTACAGGGTGATACCCTGTCTTTTTGTTGTTGTTATTGTTGTTGTTTGTTTTTGTTTTGTTTTGTTTTTTTATTTTTTTGAGACAGGGTTTCTCTGTGTAGTCCTGGCTATCCTGGAATTCACTCTGTAGACCAGGCTGGCCTCGAACTCAGAAATCCACCTGCCTCTGCCTCCCAAGTACTGGGATTAAAGGCATGCGCCACCACCGCCTGGCTACCCTGTCTTAAAATAAAAAATTTGACTGGGTCCATGGTGGTGCACACAATCCCAGCACTCAAGAGGCAAGAAACCTGTCTCAATAAATAAGTAAGTAAATAAATAAATGTTCAAAACATTATCCATTGCTTGCCCTGTGCCAGGCACTGCCAAGGGACCTGAATATTAGTGGTGGGAATTGGCACCAACCTTCTTCCAGGGTGAATGAGGGGAAAAAAAAGGCAAAATTTTAAAAGGCTGAGAAGGCTTTGAGTAGGGATTAGAGTGACACTGTGTCTTTTTTTAAAAAAAACTAATAATAATAATAATAATAAACCAAGGGGCTGGTTATGGCTCAGTTGGTACAGAGCTAGCCTAGAGCCCCTGGGTTCACTCCCAAGTACTACAGAAAACCAAACGTGGTGGCCTGGCCTGTAACCCAGCATGGAGGAAGCAGAGACAGAAGGATCAGGAACACAAGGTCATCCTTAGCTAGGACCTGTAAAAACAACAAATCACAAGCCACAGCAGCAACAACAGCAACAGCAAAGCCATAGTGACTCTTGTCAGTAATTCCAGCCCTTGGGAGGTAGGGTTGGCAGAATCCCCATTGGCTTCTATATAGTGAGTTCCGGGCCATCCAGGAAGTCAAATAAATAACGACCCACCATCTTACAGCTTTCTCTTTCTCTAATACTGTCTTTTTCTAAATTTCTATCTCTGGGTATAAGTGGAAGTTCAACTAACTAGTCTTAAAAACCCTCTTGTTTGGGGGTGGGGAGGCCAGGCGATGGAGGGGGAACAGCATCCAGCCCCCAGAGCCCTTGGCAGCTTTAATTGAAGCCTGTCACACCGAGAGGAGCCGGCTGTGAATTGCATTCATCAAGGAATTACAGCAATTACAGTTCCAGCCCCTGCCTAATGGGGTGAAGACACACCCAGCCGGGCAGTCCCTTCTCCTGGGTCAGGGATGGCAAATACTTTGGGCTCCCAGTCTCACTGTGGCCAGCCAAGACCCCAAGCTTTATTCTGGGGTACAGGACTGCCTTCAACAGCACATTAGGTAGCCTGGGCCACCGCCCCCCCCCCAATCCTCAAGAGGTCTCTGGGGTGTTTTTCTCAGTCACCCCTGAGGCTCATCCAGCAATCCAGGACCAAGCGCTGCTGCTGGCCTCTCGGCTGAGTTTCAGTCAGGTTTAGCCCTTGGGAGTGAGAGTTGCTTCGTTGGCAAGTCCAGGGGCAGCTAAGAGCGTCCTCCTCGTTGGCACTAGGCCAGCTCAGTTCTTACATCCCTGCTGCCCACCCTGACAGCACTAGGCCAAAGGTAGGGTGAGGCTCACATGAAACCTGTGGAGGTGTAGTGGAAGTGTCACCTCCCAGGAGGACAGGTATGTGACCACCCCTCTCCCAAGAGGCAGCAGTTCTGGTTCCAACAATGTAAGGAAGGGTGTGTGTGTGTGTGTGTGTGTGTGCACGTGTATGAGTGTGTGTGTGCATGTGTGTGTGTGTGTGTGTGTGTGCAAGCATGCTCATGTGTGTATGTATGTGTGCATGTGTACGAGTGTATATGTGCATGTGTGTGTGTGTGTGTCTGTGTGTGTGTGTCTGTGAGGCACACCTACCCCAGGACCACCAAATGCTAGGGTCCAAACGACAGGAAGGATATGAAGACATGACACTGGAGCCTATTGATTTAATCTCAGACACAAAACAGCAGCCAAATGCCCAGAAAGAATGTTCTTGGCTTCTCCTTTGTCCTTTACCTCAGGATTCTGGCTCCTCTAGATAGAGCTGGCCCAAAAGAAGGTTCAAAAGTCAGCCCACCCACCCCCATCCCCAACCCCACCCCTCCCCCACTCCCCCCCCCCGTGCCCACCTTCCCCCCACCTCCACTCCCACCCTGTGCCCACCCCCATCCTCACCCCCATCTCCCCCATCCCCACCCCCACCTCCACTCCCACCCCCTGCCCACCCCCATCCCCACCCCGTGCCCACCCCCACCCCCACTCCCACCCCATGCCCACCCCCATCCCACCCTGTTCCCACCCCTACCTCCACTCCCACCCTGTGCCCACCCCTCCCTCTGAACCCTCTGCTCTTTTCCTTCCCACCAGCTTAGCCTTTGGGCGGTGACAGGGAAAGGACCAGGAAAGGAGGTGTCTTTTCTGATCTAAAGTCTCAAAGGAAACCAGGCCAGGCCCACCCTTCCGGTCAAGGGAATGTGTCCTGTGATGTCTGAGTAGGATTTGAGCCTGGGGTGTCAGGTCAGGGGAGTGTGAATTGCCCCTGGGCCGTCCATTCTCTGACAGGAAGCGAGGCTGGATGGAACCAGTTAAAAGAAAATCTGAGAGGAGTTCGTGTCCGGTCTTCCCTGGGACGCCAGAACCTTCTGCGGAGGCCACAAAGGACCCACTGAGCAAGGGAGAGAAATGAGCAAGGGAAATTCCAGAGTCCCAGCTCCACGGGGGCTCGCAAAGACTTCCAGACCAGTGCCAGGCACAACTGGGCTAGATCCTAGCAGTGACCGGGGCCTGGGAATGAGGGTGGGATGCTGTAGGGTGAGCTCAGACGAGCGCCGGTGAGAGTCCTGAGAGGCGCGAACTGCACCATGGGAGCAGTGGTCCTGACTGGGCCTTGCTCAGGTCGGCCTACTCCTTCCAGACTTTGAGGCTCCACCTAGAGCCCCTATACTGGCCGGGGATAATCTCTGGCCACTTGCCCTTAGCCTAGAGAATGCTCAGAGCAAACAGTAGTTAGTCATCTGATGATGACACAGGTGTAAGAGACCGGCCTTCCTCTGGGCAGTGTGTGAGCTGGCATACAGATGTGTTTGAGCCGGGTCTCATGCAGACCAATACAGACCTCAGACTCCGTGGAGACCAATACAGACCTCAGACTCCGTGGATAGCTAAGGACCTTGAACTCCTGTTCTTCCTCTTTCTACCTCCCTAGCGCTACGATTACAGACTGCTCCCCCATGTCCAGCTTATTTTGTTTTCACGTGTTTGTTTTTCTTTGAATCAGGATCTCCCATAGCCCAGGCTAACCTCAACCGTACTATGTAGCCAAGGCTGGCTAAGCTCCTAGTGTCCCTCCTATACATATGTTCCCGGTGCTGGGGATACAGGCTTGGGTCCCCTTGCAGTTTTTCCCCTTCTTTCTTTCTTTTCAAACACTGTGTCTGAGGCATAGTCTCACTCCGTAGCCCAACCTGGCCCTGAATGCACAGTCATCCTCTGGTCTCTGCAGCCGGATGTTGGAGTCGCAAGTGTGACCCCTCGGCCGGGGCAGGATTCTCTCTGGAATGCATCTCCAAAGCTTTCAGCAGGGCCATCAAAAACCAACAAAAACCAGACTGAGAGCTGTGAAAGGCAGCCTTGCTCAGCGCCTGTGAAACTTTGTGCTTCCCTTCCTGCTCTGCCATAAACCAGGGACTCTTGTTTGTCTGTCCCCAGAGGAAAGGGTCAAAGACAGCTTTCTCCTTTATGCAGGTGAGGCGGAGCCTACAGCCCTTGTGCAGTAAGCATGCACTGGAGCGCTGAGCTAAGCTCTTAGCCCCCAGATCCACTGCTTTTTATTTTATTCGTTTTCTTTCTTTTATTTTACGTTTATATGAGAATGTACTGGAGCCCAGTGGATCTCCTGCAAGTGGAGTTACGCATGGCTCTGAGCTACCATGTGGGTCCTGGGAACACAACCCAGGTCCTCCACAAGAGCTACAGTGCTCGCATATCTTTGTATGAAAATCATTCCATATCTCCAGTGGCTCGAATGTGTCAGATCCCTAACCCCAAATAACATTCTGAGTACATGTGACTGATTTAACAATGTGATTGGAATCATGCTCTGGATGGTAGATTAATGGGGTGGAGGGTTTAGTCTATCACTACCCTGTCCACTCAACACACACACACACAGAGCACACACACACACACACACACCACACACAGAGCACACACACACACACACACACACACACCACAGAGCACACACACACACACACACACACACACATCACGCACACACACACACACCACACAGAGCACACACACACACACACACCACACAGAGCACACACACACACACACACACACACACATAGAGGCATGCATGCACGAAACATGTGCTGTCATCCAACTTACTTATAAACTACCTGCATATGTCGGTGTAAAATCAGAGGCAGATAATCCAGTCTGCAGACTATTCAGACACCCAGCATCCTCCTCCTGAGGGAAGCCTCTCTGAGCTCTCTTGATTCTCCAGCACCTTGCAGGTTGGGGTGATACAAACCCAGGCTGTCAATACTGAGGCTGCTGCTCCAGCAGGCTGATGAAAGATCAGACACTATTGGGTAAAACCACGTTTGGAATTTTCTGTGGAAGCCAAATATCTGGGCTTGTCATCAGGCGGAGTTGAGAAGTGACTGTAGAATAAAAACACCCTGAAAGACCGGGGTGTGGTGGCACACACCTTTAATCTGAGCACTCAGGGAGCAGAGGCAATCTCTGGGAATTTGAGGCCAGCCTGGTCTACATAGCAAGTTCCAGGACAGACAAGGCTATATATACAGTGAGTGAGACCTTGTCTCAAACAAAACAAAATAAAACAAAACAAAAAATGAGACTTGGGAGATCACTGCCTAACTAAGTTTGAGTCATGGGTCATGGAAGACCTTAGTTAGAAGATATCTTAAAATCACTCAAGATATGCAAAACTTGCTGCTACCCAAGAGCTTTCCAGGAAGGGGAGCAAGCAGATCTTTCGGGTTTTTTCAGTTCTCTCTGCCAAGAGGCATCCCTGTAATCTCTCCTGGACAACTATGGTTTGGGCCTGTCTCTCCTATGACTTCGGAGGAGACGGACAAACAGCACATCTTTGACTCATCCTCTTCCCCACATCTAGTCCGGCATCGGCAACAGATACACAGTGTGACCCATGAGTGTGATTTTCATATTTCCGGAAGCCATATTCTTTTTTTTTTTTTTTTTTTTTTTTTTTTTTTTTTTTGCTTAAGGAGCTGAGATCGAACCTAGGACCTTGGACTCCCTAGACAAATTATCACCTAGCCACACCCCCAGCTCTGGCATCCACGGCCCTTAAAGGTTAAAAAGAGAGAGGCACGTGCGCCAGGGATGTCGCCCAGTGGCACAGGCTTGCTAAGCTTGTGCAAAGCCACGGTTGAATTCCAGCACCGAAAAGTGAAGAAGACAGACGAGAAGGGGACAAAATGACCATGTCTGTAAGCACAGCACTTGAAAGACCGGAGGCAGGGGGATTGGGAGTTTTACTTCAGCTACAAAGTAAACTAGATGCTCCAGGAGACTCTGCCTAAAAAGAAGCCAAAATAAACAAACAAAAACCAGGGGAGGTCAAGCAGGGTAATCTCAGGACTTCAATCCTAGAACTCTGGAGGAAGGAGCAGGTAGATCTCCAATCACAGCGAGGGAGACCTTATGTAAGAACAAACATTTAAATAAAAAATTTAAAAAGAAAAAAAAACAATAAAAACAAGATTAAACTAACAAAATTAATTAATCATTATTTGCTTGTTTGCTTTCCATAGAGGGTCTCACATGGTTCAGGCTGACAGCAAAGGACTCTTTTGGTTGTGAGCGTCCGTATGAGTGTTGGGAATCCAACCCAGGTCTTTAGGAAGAGCAGCCAATGCTCTTAATCGCTGAACCATCTCTCCAACACCCACCTTGATCCTCCTGCCTCTACCTCCTGGATGCTGGGAGTGCAAGTGTGCAACATATGAAATAAGCTTAAATGACATGTTTTTAATTTTTAAATTACACTTCATTTCTTGTACTGTGTGTGTTTTGTGTGTGTGTGTGTGTGTGTGTGTGTGTGTGTTTATCAGTTCTCCCCTCCCACCACGTGGCTCTCAGGGATTGAATTCAAGTCCCCTGGCTTGCCCTTGTCCACAGCCACCTTTACCTCCTGAGCTTCTTGTTGGCCCAATGGTGGGGACTCTCAGGCACCTCACAGACCGGGAATGTCCTCGGTTGACAGTGGGAAGGGCTGGGGGCGGGGAGTGGTGGACAGCCTCCGAGGAGTGTCCTGGGCTAGGTAATTAATTACCAGAAAGGGTGGAATGAAACTGTGTTTTAACCTTCAGACTCAGGTCTTTCCTCTTCGGACTGGCCGGGCCAGGACTGCTCTAGGCCCAATGCTCAGGGTCCCTCCCTAATCGGGATGGTTTGTCCTGGCTCGGAGTTATTTTCTTTGTCTCTCCTCCTCCTGGAAGCCTTTCTGGATACTCCATGTCCAATCTTTCTTACTGGCTGTCCTTCCTGGGGCCTGTCAGCTCTTATAAACTAAGACCATATCCTACCCCACCATCCAGTCCTTGGGGGCACCCAGTGTCCCAGTGTAACTCTGCTAATACTTGGGGGACAGAGCAGTGAGCAGACTAGGTTCTGCCTAGAAGGTAAATAAACTTAGCCCAACATAAGGGTGATAAGATGGAGAGAGAGAGAGAGAGAGAGAGAGAGAGAGAGAGAATTACTTGCTCCTCTTACTGATAACTATAAAATGAACCAGGAGCTGGGGGAGGGGTGCGGAGAGTGTTCTCCCAGCATCCATGAAGCCCTGGGATCAATCCCTAATAACTCAAAAATAAAACAAGCAATGACAGCAAAGGACCCTGACCTATGGCGAGTTCCAGGTCAGTCAGAGTTACACTGTAAGATGCTCTCTCAAAGAACAACCCTACTGGGCAGTGGCGGTACACATTTTTAATCTCAGCACTTGGGAGGCAGAGGCAGGTGGATTTCTGAGTTCAAGGCCAGCCTGGTCTACAGAATGAATTCCAGGACAGCCAGGGATACACAGAGAAACCCTGTCTCCAAAAAACAACCAACCAAACAAACAACCGAACAAAACCCAACCCTATGCTGGGTTTAAGCTGAGCTTGGTGGTATGGATGGGCACCTGAAATCCCAGCATTTCAGAGACTGAAGGAGAAGGCCATTGTTGGGCTACATAGCAAGTTCGAAGCCAGTCTGGGCTATGTAAGACTTTGGTAAAACAAACCAACAAATGAGGTAGGGGGGAAGAGAGAATTGATACTGTTAACCTGTTAACCTGCTTCCATTAGGGTTACTACTGCTGACATGAAACACCATGACCAAAAGCAATGTGAGGAAAGGGTTGATTTGGCTTGCACCTGTACGGCACTGTTCATCCTGGGAGTAAGTCAGGACAGGGACTCTAACAGGGTAGGACCTGATGTTGAGGCCATGGAGGGGTGCTGCTTACTGGCTTGCCCCTCATGGCTTGCTCAGCCTGCTTTCTTTTTTTTTTTTTTTTTTTTTTTTGGTTTTTCGAGACAGGGTTTCTCTGTGTGGTCCTGGCTGTCCTGGAACTCACTCTGTAGACCAGGCTGGCCTCGAACTCAGAAATCCGCCTGCCTCTGCCTCCCAAGTGCTGGGATTACAGGTTTGGGACAGGAGTTCTGATCCCTGGATCCTAACTACCTCTAAGAGACCTCCAGGGGATCTGACCCGCGCCACTCTGGCCTTGGTGGGCACCTTCACTCATGTGCAGATACCCATACATAGGCACAAACCAGCACACACACATAGGTAAACATGGTAAGCTAAGTGTTCGTTCATTTGTTTGTTTGTTCTGGAGCTGTCTCTCAACAGTATTAATTTCCTGTTTAATCCCCACACAAACTGGGTGAGGGGGACAAGACACCTTGCTTTCAACACCCTTTTAAAACAGCTGTAACCTCTCTCCTCCTCCGAGGATCTAGCACAGATTAACCTGGAAGGGTACGAGGGAGATAAGCCTCCAGCCTTCCCACCCCACCCTACCCCACTCCACCCGAGTCGGCTGAGGACTAACCAAGAGGTCGGAGTGAACCGGAGTGATCATGCTCCAAACAGCCTACCTACGGTGTTCTAGATATCAGATCCACCGAGAGTGGATTGCACTCTGGCAATTGGTGGGAATTCTCACTAGAAGGGTCAAGCAGGGGTCATAGGGGAGGGGCGGGGCTAGAACCTCCTCTTCCCCTTTCAGGGTTTCCCTCCCTCCCAGCCTCCCTGCCTGAGCTAAGTCCCCTCCACCCCAGGAGTTATTTCAGGACTTGCCGTTGCCGCCTACTTTGCCTGACGTTTATGACAAGCAGGGTGCTAGGGAGCCTTCGCCATCTGCCAGCCTCCGCCACCAGCCAGGCAGCCGGCAGCGGTGTCGAGACTGAGCTCACTCTCCACCCGAGTGAATCCTCTACCCAGTTATTGATTATATTTCTTCCCTCTCTAAAGCAAAGACACTGTATACAAGTCAGTAAGGAGAGGCCCGGAGAGCAGCCGTGGGAGGGTGAGGGTGGGTAAACGCTTTCCCTCAAACTTTGGCTAAGCCTTAAATACATATTACCCTCAGTGCACCTTTAAAAAACAAAAATCAAAAAAATAAGCCTACAAATTCTTCTTTTAAAAAAACAAAAACAAAAACAAAAAAAACCCATGGTAGCCGGGGCATGGTGGCACATGCCTCTTATCGTAGCGCTCTGGAGGTAGGGGTAGGAGGATGTCTGTGAATTTAAGGCCAGCCTGGTCTACAGAGTGAGTTATTGTAGACCAGGCTGTTACACAGAGAAATCCTGTCTTGAAACCAAACCAAAACAAAATAATAATCTGTTTATTGCTTTGTTTTATTTTGCTTTTTGAGACAGAATCTCACTGTGCAGCTGGCCTGGAACTCACTAAGGAGACCAGGCTGGCCTTGAACTCGTAGAGACGCACACTGTAAGATTAAAGGTGTGTTCCACCAAACCCAACACTATTATAACTAAAAAACAAACCAACCAACCTTTTTGTGTGTGTGTGAATGTTGCGTGTCTTTGAGTGAGCTATGGTAGAAGTGTGTGGAAGTCAGAGGACACGTTTCAGGGGTCAGAGGACACGTTTCAGGGATCGATCCTCTCTTTTCCTCATGGTGGGGGGGTGTCACACCCAGATTGTCAGGGTCGTGAACTTGCCCACATCATACCCTTTGACACAACAAGGATACTCCTCTACTGTACAAAAAACATGCAAGGAGGTTCTTGGTTCTTTCACACGGTGAATTCAATAAATTCATTAATAAAATGATGATGCTGTCACACAATGAGATTTCATGGAGTCATCAGAAAGACTGAGAACACTCACAGGTGTCAGCAATGAATCATGTCCAAGATATAAATGAAAAAGGCACCGCTGAACGGGACACCTTATGTAAGCCCGTGTGTGGTCGGAGAGAGGCTTCTTTTTATCCATATGCAAAGGAAGACACACAGAAGAACAGATTTAAAACTTCTTTCGTCTTCCTTTTTTTTTTTTTCTTTCTCTTTTGTTTTTTGTTTTTTTGTTTGTTTATTTGTTTGCTTTTTGAGATAGGGTTTTTCTTTTTTTTTTCTTTATTTTTCTTTTCTTTTCTTTTGTTTTTTTTGTTTGTTTATTTGTTTGTTTGTTTGTTTGTTTTGAGACAGAGTTTCTCTGTATAGCCTTGGCTGTCCTGGAACTCACTCTGTAGACCGGGCTGGCCTCGAACTCAGAGATCCACCTGCCTCTGCCTTCCAAGTGCTGGGATTACAGGCGTGCGCCACCACTGCCCAGCGAGATAGGTTTTTCTATGTAGCTCTGGCTATCCTGGAACTCACTTTACAAACCAGGAGGGCCTTGAACTCAGAGATCCACCTGCCTCTCCAGTCCTAAAATTAAAGGCATGCACCACCACGCCCAGCATTTCCTGTTTAGATTGGATCTATCACCTCTGTCATGGAAGACGGTCAATAAAGCATTTTTTTTTCTTACTTTATGTGTGTACATGCGCGCTGCATAGGCACCTAGCCCTAGGGTGAGTTTGACATGGAATTCTGGGCTGTCCTCCTGCCTCAGTGCCGGTGTTGAGGCTTGAAATCAACAGCCCACACCTGGCTAAATAAGCTTTTTTTTTTTTTTTTTTTTTTTTTTTTTTTTGGTTTTTCGAGACAGGGTTTCTCTCTGTGTAGCTCTGGCTGTCCTGGAACTCACTTTGTAGACCAGGCTGGCCTCGAACTCAGAGATCCACCTGCCTCTGCCTCCCAAGTGCTGGGATTACAGGCAGTGCTGGGATTACAGGCATGCGCCACCACCGCCTGGCTTTTTTTTTTTTTTTTTTTTTTTTTTTTGGTTTTTCAAGACAGGGTTTCTCTGTGTAGTCCTGGCTGTCCTGGAGCTCACTCTGAAGACCAGGCTGGCCTCGAACTCAGAAATCCGCCTGCCTCTGCCTCCCAAGTGCTGGGATTAAAGGCGTGTGCCACCAACGCCCGGCTTTTTTTTTTTTTTTTTTTTTAAAGGAAAAATTTTTTTCTGGTTCACCCAGGCTGAGGAGAGCCTACGATTCTCTCCAGACTTCCCAGCAGTGAGCACCGGGGCAAACGTTCAGCCTGCTTCTCCCAATGAACTGTGCTCTCTCTGTGTGTGTGTGTGAGGGGGGGGTGAAGGGATGGGGGTCCCATAGGCTGCTCTCCGGTATTCTCCCCTTCTACTGCCCACCCCTACTCAAAACAGGCCCCTGACAGAGAACAGGCCACTCTCTGCAACCATTTTTTTTTAAAAGACAAGGTGCCACTCACTCTGGCTGGCCTTAAACTCGCAGTGATCTGTCTGACTCTGACTCCCAAATGCCAGTATTAGGCCTGTGCCACCAAGCCCAGCCTTGCCCAGACTTTCTGACATACACTGTCATCTGCAGATTTCAAAGCTGGAGAACCACAGAAGTGAGTTTCCAGAACTTATAAGCACCAACAGCTTATAATGCTTCAAATACGTTTATGCTTTTGTGTTGGGCTGGATTCATAACTGCCTCCCTGATTGGGTTGGGTTGGGCTTCCTAGAAGATGTTTTAAGACTCTAATGATCCATTGTGTGAAAGGAGGGTGTGGACCTTCTGGCCAGATTTGAAACCAGAACTCTGTTAGGTTAGGAGATAAGACCTTCCACTCCTCAGGAAGGGAGGGAGGGAGAAGCAGCAGAAAGCTAGGCCTTAATCTAATCTAGAAGTGAGGATCCCGGGAGAAGGGGGGAGGAGTTGCAGCCAAAAGCGCAGTGATTGTAACTTGTTTGCCTGGGAACTAGGATCTGGATGTATCCAGAAGTAGCTGTGTGTCCTTGGGCAAATCCCTGCCCACTCTGATCCTTGAGGGCTTGTCCTTTTTTCCCTTTTTTCCTTGAGCGCATGTGCAGTACAGGAGACCTGTGGGCAGGGAAGGGAGCCGCTACCATCTCTGCCCCAAGAATGAGAGGCTCCGAGAAAAGCGAGCGAGCAAGGGCCACGCCCTCCCTGGATTCTCCTTCAGATTCTCCTTCAGACTTGTGCAACGAAAGGGGGTGGCCAGTGGGAGGGAGGGAGAGTCGGGAGCCCAGCTCTGGGCCTACAGGACGTTTCCAACTCCCTTTATAGACTTCCAGTTCCAGCCACCCCTTCTGCCCCAAACTAAATACAACCTGCCTCCAGCCCTCGCCCACACCCTCCCCTGCCCCTGGTCCGGTGTATCCAAAACTCAGAAAGCCCTAGGCAGGGCTGGAGAGTGGGACACCCCGTCTCCCACTCCTTTCTAGAA